>MU007054.1:0-266669 GCA_010583015.1 Tothia fuscella | reverse complement strand
CAGATCTGTTGCTTGTTATTCACCCACCACAGAGCCCTGACCTAAATCCCATAGAGGCTGTTTGGCAGATCATAAAGCAACGTTTGCGTGGTAGAAAGTGGAAGACAGTGGTAGAGTTCAAAGCGGCTATTCAGCGTATATATGATGGTATTACACTGGCACAAATTCGCCGACGAATTGGCGAGATGCCCTGGCGATGCAAGCGAGTGCAGGAGCTCGAGGGTGGAAGAATTAGAAGCAAGTTGTGGTAGATAAATGCAATAATATCGATATGTTCAATGTTCCGTTTTGGGCCTAGCGCCCCTGCGCGCTCAATTCCTGCACACCCTGTGAGGGATAAAATCAGGCACAATCAGAGGGGCTCAGGCTTGAATCAAGCACGATCACGCTGGCCCACGTTGGCTCAAGGCGAGCTCATGCGTGCTCAGCCACAGCTCGAGTTGCTTACTAACAGCTCACGTTACACCCCTGCGTAACTCACGTCTCAAAACAGAAATGGACACTGTGTGAGGGCATTTTGTCCCCATGTATCTTTGGCTGTTAAAGGAATTTATTGAAATGTGTTCCCCTTTCCCCCACTAGAACAGCAAAGGGGCAGATCCCCGAGCCAAGCCTCTCATAGTCCCATCATGCCCCAATATCATCATCCTACAACGTTAACGTTACATTCCGAATAATAAAAGAACCTAAGTACTCGTGATAGAAGGCATTGCAGATTGCTCCAGGAAGTCAATCACAAACTCCTAGTGGGCAGACAGTCAAAAGAATCAGAAAGTGTTTCATTACTTCCTTCCTTTTCCTCCAGCAGAGGAACGACCACTCTCGCACCCCTGCACCTTCCCTTCTAAAGGCCACCCAAACCTTTACTCCGTCCACCTCTGGAAATTCAACGGCGAGATCCTCAACGCAACGGCCAGCACTCAAAGGAACAATTACTACCATCAATCCGCGCTCAACTGTCCAAAACCACCAAATACAAATACTCTCCTCGCACAACACGAGACGGGTACTGCACGCGAAGCTGCATAGCCAAGCCTCTCCCCGCGAGACACGGTCACCCAGCTGTAACTCCTTGCATCACCGCCTCAGCTCTCAACACTTACTTGACTTCTTCCCGCCATTGTCACTCTTACTGACAACTCCTTTAAACAACGACGACTTTTACAGAATCAACAAGTTTCGATCCCAACATCCTCAAAAGCCACAGATCTGAGTGGCGGCAATAGTTGCCACATATCGTTTAGCTTCGCGACTGCAACCACCCTATCTTCTCACTTCCGCTTCACCCTCCACACTTCCTCGAAGTCGCTTACTCGATAAGCAATCTGCAATCATGGATTCAATCTCCTACACCACCATCATTGGCTGGTCAGTTGTCATCGCCGCCTCCGGTGCTGTCTATCTCTACAACAAGAATAGCGGACGTCCACCCTTCCGAAGCCCGAGAGCGCGAGCGGCGTCATACCTTCCAGAGCCATCGTCACAAGGCTCGAAGAAGGAGAATGCTAGAAACAAGAGGGCGACCACTAAGCCCAAGCCAGCATCCGCATCCACGTCCGCAGAGCCAGTCTTCACGGACAACACTCCCGAGAAGAAGGAAGACACAGCATGGGCAAAGAATCTAGCCCAGCTGAAGGCGGGCACCAATCTGAATGTTGCCAAGAGCTCGGCCTCGAAGAAGCCAAAGACTGTCAAACAGAAGAAGGCAAATGAGGCCGCCGAGCGGTCTGGCGCATCTTCTATCACAGGCACAGAAGGCGAAGAGACCCCTTCTCCTGCTCCATCACCCAGCTTGCCTGCAGAAGAAGAGCACACTGCACCAAGCGGAAATGATGTCTCAGATATGCTGGAGACACCCACTGCTGGTCCCAAGGTGTTGAAACTCACCGAGTCCAATGCACCAGAGCGTAAGCCCAAACAACAACGTGCTGCTGCTCCTGTGGAAACCAAGAAAGACCGTCAGAACCGCGAAAAAGCAGAGAAGAAGAAGCTTCAGCGTGAAGAAGACGAGAAGATCCGTAAAGCACTCGAGGAGAAGCAGCGACGAACTGCCCGCGAAGCACGTGGCGAACCAGCCAAAAATGGTATTTCTGCCAAGCCACCAACCAATGGTGCATGGAAGAGCGGTACCAATGGCACCAACGGTGTGAATGGAGATGATACCCCTACCAGCAACGGAGGACTTCTGGATACCTTTGTGCCAGAGATCGTCGAGTCTAAGCCAGCTCAGGTCGTACGTAATGCGACCAACGCTGCACAAGACTGGTGGGCCGGGGAGAAGCGAACTGAACAAGAGCAGCTGCAGCAAGTTCTGGAGCAGGACCCAAACTCGTGGACTGCGGTTGCTCCAAAGAAGAGCAAGAAGAAGGCCACCAGGCCTGCTGATACACCACAAGAATCCACCGGCAAATCGAACAATCGATACCATAATCCAATCGAGGACGACAATAGCAGCAACACAAGCGGTGCTCCATCCGTCAAAGCTCCCAGTGAGGCGGACTCGGAGAGGGCTGCGGTTGGCACAGGTAAGGACATCACACTCATCATATAATTTGACAAATTGAAAATGGCCTAACTATCTTGATAGTCGCCAACTGAGGTGCACGCTATATACAATGCTCACCTGAACATTTATGGACCTTCTTCCGGGACTCTCGGGTTTCCCCTTCCTCTTTGATTCCATTAGTTTTGTGTCTCTTGCTAGTTTTCACTGCACCTGCAAAATGCATTTTCTGGGCTTCGGCGTCTCGGGGTATACGGCAAACACAGGAACAAAGCGTTTCTGCTGCTTGCTATTTGCTACTTGTACAATTGTCATTTCATCCCCAACTTTGATCGATACCGTCAATTTTGTCTCAATCAGAAAACATGGAACACTCGGCGTTCAATGAAGGGAATGTCCAAGCTGCTTTCAGGAAATAGTGCGTCTCAAGAAAGACTGACTTCCACTGATGAACAAGCAATTGATGAGAGGCTGTGTAGCTGCGGGTCCCAGTGCTAGCTTATATGCTTTTGCTCGCTTTTGCGATATTCTTTCATATCTGTCTCTTCTTGAGGTACTGCTTTTATACAACAGGATAGGGAAGGTATAGGGGCAGTGAGTTGATCTTTGGGCGTGTAACGATATATCGACATTAGGAAAGAAAAAATACTGAGTCTTCAATTTGTTTCCGTTGAATGCATTACCCAAGTGATTGTGACATTGACATGTGGATGCAATTGAAAATTACTGGCTCCGTGTAAATGTGGACAAATGCCGAGAAGTGGTCCCAGATAATTGAGGGTCCTACCTGTTCAATCTTGAACATGCAAATAATAAATATATAAAGCTTTCGTGGCCCCCGGGTGCTGCTTTGTTTTGAAACAGGTACCATCAAGTAGAGGAAATAACTAGCTTGATTGGTAAAAAGTACAAAGAGCAAATATTCCCCTCAATAATAACATGGAGATGAGAAAGATAGATAGCATTCCAGTGAGGAACTAGACAGAATCGTATCTCACTCCTAGACACACTTTCGAGTATCGAAATGAACCAGACAAATCTGATCCGCGCGATCTTAAGTTCTTGCATCGTGCAAGTAGTGTATTCAGGTTTTTTTGAGGTTCTCGTCGTGCCCGTGGTTAGAAACGTTTCGGGCTTAGGGTACCCCGGGCCCTTGTAGCTGTGGACACCTTTACAACATTCAAGTTCGGTTTCTAGCTCTCTTTCTTTACCAGTGAGCATCAATTCACCTCCAACCCAATTTTTAA
Organism: Tothia fuscella; assembly: GCA_010583015.1. Lineage (NCBI taxonomy): Eukaryota > Fungi > Ascomycota > Dothideomycetes > Venturiales > Cylindrosympodiaceae > Tothia > Tothia fuscella. The sequence continues at coordinate 262,919 of MU007054.1, read as the reverse complement.
AGCCTCCACAGTTGAAAACAATCCTCTGCGTCGATTGTAGAGCTTTTCTAGCTTTCCCAAGCTTCCTCAGTAATCGTGACCTCATTCCTTTTAAAGACAGTGAGCACAGCAAAGGGAAGATGGCACAAATACGTGGGACGGCGGGTTACCACCTGCAGAATAATAATCAATTTGGAGGTCCGGGGAGTGCTGATGTGAGTGCATATTTCACTTTTGTGAGAGTTTTGGGCATGGAAATGGAGATAGCTGATTTTGCATTTAGACAAGCGATCCGAGTCCTTTAGATGCGATTAGGGAACAAACAAGTAAAGTCGAGGATTGGCTTGACACCATGTCTGAGCCTTTGAAGCCGTACGTTTCGCGATATCTATTCTGCTGTGGAGGCGCTTTCCCGATTTATGCAAAATGATTGGCAAAGATTGGGGAAGCCATAAGAAAAACGAGCAAAGAGCAATAAAGCTAACATGGTTATTGCGATTTGTAGATATCTCCCAGCAATCGGTCGTTTCCTCATCGTAGTCACATTCCTTGAGGACGCACTACGAATCATAACGCAATGGAGTGATCAATTGCTCTACCTCCACGATTACAGGCACAGTAAGTAGCCATTACAACAATCCAACTAGTTACATAAAACCTGCAGATATATTAACAGAAACACGGAACAGTTCCCCGCGGCCTCACCCATCTTTTCCTAATCATAAACGTCATCATGATGACCGCCTGCTCCACAGCAATAATAATACGCAAACGCTCCGACCAAGCCGTCGTAGGCCTCCTCGTTGTGGTATTCGCCCAAGCAATCGGCTACGGCCTCATCTTCGACCTCAATTTCTTTCTCCGCAATCTCTCCGTCGTAGGTGGCCTCCTCATGGTCCTCTCCGATTCATGGGTCCGTCAAACCAAAGCTTTCGCCGGATTACCCCAGTTAGATGAGAAAGATAGGAAAATGTATGTGCAGTTTGCCGGGAGGATACTGCTCGTGTTTCTTTTTGTCGGATTCGTCTTTGCGGGCGAATGGAGTATCTGGAGGGTTCTCGTCAGCTTATTCGGCTTCGTGGCTTGTGTTATGGTGGTTGTGGGCTTCAAGGCCAAGTTCTCGGCTGTGATGCTCGTGCTTATTTTGAGTATCTTCAATCTCTTGGTGAATAATTGGTGGACGGTAAGTTGCTTTTTCCCCCTCTATTATGGTTCGAGAATTCTGGTATACTGACGTGATGGGCATAGTTGCATCCACATCATCCACACAAGGACTTCGCCAAGTACGATTTCTTCCAGATTCTTTCGATTGTGTAAGTCATCTTCCCCCTTATACTTGTACCTTTCTTCTATTATTCATACTCATATCCTGTATAGCGGCGGTCTCCTCCTCCTCGTCAACATGGGTCCAGGCCAATTCAGCGTGGACGAGAAGAAGAAGGTGTATTAGAGGCCTACATGCCAAGATCGAAGCAATCGCAGCAGCTTATTTTAGGATATGGAAAATGGAAAGCCAGATACGAAAGCTGCACGCGAAGGGAGAATGGCGGAAAATCAATCAATCTTGTATCATATCAGTTATGTGCAGCGCGTGCAAAGGGTTGGGCGTGCTTGCTTTCTTCTCTTATTTGGGCAGATGCAAAAATTCATGGAGTTTCCTGAGATACGAAAAAGGTTATCTAGATGATCTTGAGATTCTTGGAACACTTTTTAAACCAAAAACTACGTGCAATCAATGCAATAATGACTACAAGGACGACGTCACCTGAGGCTGAGAGAGGCTGCTAAATTCTATGCGCTACTTGAGTAACTTACCCAATGCAGGAATAGTGGAGTGTTTACATAATCATGCAGGTCGTCTTGAATATTGATGTCAATTTACAAACGTGAATGGATTTACAAACTTCGTATGACAAAGTATCTTTGAATTATTCAAAGTACCGATTAATAAACTCTTTGGCCTGGATCCGAATTAACCATCATGGCCCCAAAACATCGTGTCATCATTGATACGGATCCTGTGAGTAACTTGTGTGGAGAGACTTTGTTCCGACTATGATAGACTCTAAACCGCATATCGTAGGGTGTTGATGATATATTAGCTATATTGCTTGCGTTATCGGCTGATCCGGAGGAATTGCAAGTTGAGCTTATCTCAGTCACTTATGGGAATGTGGAGGTAGAGAAGTAGGTTTTTCTTTTATTTCTCTGCTTGGTCTATTTCTGCCATGCTGCTGTTCTGTATTCGTGTTTGAATTATCCTTCTATCAAGTTGTTTTCGTATTCTTCTTTCCAATTTGAACATCTTGAAACACGTTTCTTAGATTCCTTAATGCTTTGCGATATTGTGATTGGGTGATGTGTCTGATTGTCTCTCAGATGCCTCCGCAATGTCGTGACTTTATTCCACCAGGTGGAGTTGGAAATGGCATGGCGGAAAAGTCGAGGAAGACCTGAAAGATTTGAAGTGCTGAAGAAGATAAAGCCTATGGGTACGAGCATCTCTTTTGACAAAGTTCTGGGAGTACTTTTCTAAGTAATGCCGCCAGTTGCCGTCGGCGCACCCGAACCCCTAGGAGACCAACTGATGATGGCCGATTACTTTCACGGTATAGACGGGCTAGGTGGTACCCACGAAACGCATCCTCATCTCACACCATCGGAGACATGGCGGAACATGTTCATAGATGAAAACGATGCTGTAGAAGAAGGCGAGCGTCTATTCACTCCTTCAAGGATTCCTGCACATGAAGAAATTCTGAGATTACTGCGGGAGAATGAGCCAGACACTTTTACTATTGTTGCTATTGGGCCGTTGACTAATCTTGCACTTGCTGCTGCGGAGGATACGGAGACGTTTTTGAGGGTTAAGGAGGTTGTTGTTATGGGGGGTGCTGTGGGTGTGCCTGGAAATGTAAGATTGAGTCGTTTCATACCTGTATTCTCCTTGCTTTTGCAACCCTTTCTACTCCGACGATTGGACGCTGACCATTCTTGCCGAGTGCAGGTGACACCAGTTGCAGAGTTCAATACGTTTGCAGATAGTATTGCTGCTGCCCGGGTATACGCTCTCACATCTCCAAAGCCAAAGACAACTATGCCACCAGATCCACCGTCGCCACCAGGTATGGATCCATCGCAATCACCTCCGCCTTTCTTATCACCATATCCAGAAAAACTGTCTCGACAGTTGCAAGTCACTTTATTCGCACTCGGTAAACTCGTCCCTGGATCCTCGATCTCAACCCCTTCACTAATAAACAAATAGACATAACAACAACCCACTGGCTCCGCCGCGGCCCATACAACAACCTAATAAAACCCCTCCTCGTCCAAAAATCACCCCTCTCAGAATGGGTAACCGCATTCCTGCACTCCACGTTCACCAAAATGGAATCCCTGCACACAGGCCACGAAGGTGACAACGTGGGATTATCCCTACACGATCCCTTATGTATCTGGTATCTCATATCGCAAAGTCATCCAGAGTATACAATGACGCTCTCTAAAGCTGAAGATATCAGAGTGGAGACTAGTGGGCAGTGGACGAGGGGGATGTGCGTCACTGATGGTAGGGATAGGAAGAGGTTTGATGAGGAGGAGGAAATAGGAGGGAAGGATGCTGGGGAGGTTGTGGGGGATAGTGGGGGATGGTTGAGGAGGGGGAGTGGGAATAGGATTAGGAGGGCCGTTGTTAGTCCTGGGAGGGATGTTTTTGGGGTGGAGATGTGTAAACGGATTTTTGGGTTGGTTTGAGTGAAGGGATGGGAACTGAATAACTAGACCGTGATAGAGGTACATGATACTCCATGTCGGAATTGTTAAGGATTCATGGGTCCCAATCATTGAAAACCGCCTGTAAGACTTACAGCCCCGCTGCTTCTCCCACCCCCTCTTGCCAGTCGAATTTCGGGATGAAGCCGGAATCCTCAAAGTCTATAAAACAGTTGAAGACTTTGGTAAAAATCCCAATCGCCATTATGAGCTTCTAACTATATATTACAAGATTAGGACCTGGAGCGCTTAGTCGACGTGCTAAGCGATTTATCCAAGAAGGCTGAAAATAATTGCCTGAGGCTCAAACGGCCCGATTTCAAATCGGGCTAAACCTCGAACCGTCTCCTTCCTACAAGCCCATTATTCCCATCAGATAATAGTGGTCCCGTCACGTTGGAAACATGGGAAAGAGCAGAAACGTGCGGCTGGAAACCCATGAGGCCTCCCCTGACGCTACGTTTCACAGCCACCCGAACAAATGACTGGGCGGGAAGTCCGTCGTTCGCCCAGAATTCAAGGATTGGGGTTTCTGAGGCTTGGCTTCACTAAAATCTCACCTTTCCATGGTGAAGCGGCTAGAAGTCCCATTTTTCTCGTCCCGAAATCAAGCGGCTGTGAAACTCCATGTTCCGACTCAAATCTCATTAAATCACCTCTTTTCATTATTTTTGTCGATCTCTCTCCAGCTCCTTCTCTGTCGTTTATATTTTTAGTATTGCATTGTCACCCTCGCTTGTGCTGCGGTGCGTTCCCCGTGTGGATCTCCGGTCATTGCTTACTTGGGGGCCATTCAATTTAGCGTGTCAACTTCTTCACCTTGAAAGTCGTTCACTTTTGCTTCATTCTAATCATACATACAATATGCATCGCTCTTTATTCTTTGTTTCGCTAGCTTCCATGTCACGATGGGCGATGGGAGCGTCCTCGTCGACCCGTTCTAGCGCATCTTCGGTGATAACTTCAGCTCCAACACTACCCAAAAATAACAATAGTTGCGCTGCCAACTGCACATTATATGTTCGTTGTCACTCTAATTTCGAGGCTTCGAGCTAATTTCGCTAGGACTACACATCTAAATGGTATTGGCTGAAAATGAATATAAACACGACGATTGAAGCAGCGACTGTACTCTATATCGTCAACGATGCGACAAATACCACGAAAACATCAACAATATATAATGACTTACCGTCTGGATACACGCTTCCCCCAACGAACTCAGATGGAACCCAGGTCCAAAGCTTCAGTTGGACTGATGTGGAAGGAAAGATTCAAACAACGACTATGGCATTTCCAACCGTTTTCGACGCAAATCCCCATGGTTATTACTGGGCTGGAACATTGTCAACAACTGCATCTGCTGGTCAATCAATCTGCGCTTCCGCCGCTAAGAAATCCGCATCTTTCGTCTCCTATAATTCTTACTCGACAGCTCCTCAGCGGACCCCTGATCCATCACAGATTGGAGGTAATGGATTAACGTACACAACATACCACGATATTCTCGCCGGGCTCGGCCCCGCTAGCAAACCCAATCCAAGTGACGCTGCCATTATTTCTTGTATTCGTAATGTGGCGCCGGCTCCAGCGGGTGCCCTCACCACCGCAGCCTTTTTGACTGTTACCTCTACCATGCACGAGAAAAGTGCGCCGACTTCAACAAGCGGCGACAAGGCACCTGCAAAGGTTCATAATGAAGTTACTAAGACTGAGTTATCAGTTCCGACAAGTCCTGCAGGCTCTCGCACAACCCCTGTTGCGGTAACGCAAAAGGAACCGGCCACGCAGAACAAACCAGCATCGAAAAACGAGCCGGCAACGCAAAATAAGCCAGTAGCCCAAAACGATGCTTCAACACAAAAGCAGCCAGCAACGCAAAACAAATCTGCAGCACAGGACCAGCCAGCGACGCAAAATAAGCCCGCAACAAAGGACCAACCAGCGACACAAACTAAGCCGGCAATATCAAATGAGCCAACAACACGGTTGAATGATCAAACAAAGCTTCAGCCATCACCATCAGCCCAACTTCTTACTCTAGATGACAAAACATACACCATCTCTGACAATCGAATCGCGATATCTGGGCAGACTATTGCCCCAGATCATCCCATCACGCTAGGGTCTGGAAGCAGTACCACAGTTGTCAGATTCACATCTGATAGCAGTGGCAACACGGTACTCGTTGTTGGCACGAGTGCATCGACTATGAGCGCTGCAGAGACGGCTCCCTCGCCGAGCACTACGTCGGACACCCAAAACGTGGGTGGGTTGATAAACAGTGGGCTAGGTGGTAGTAGTACTGGCAGTGCGTCAATTGCGGTTGCAACGACATCGCAAGGTTCGAGAGGGAACAGTGTCAGCCTTTTGTGTCTTCTGATGCTCGGGGCCTACTTTCTTATTTGATCGCGGCTCGTGGTCTTCCTTTACTGTGGCGTAGATCTGGAGGAAATTGGGTCTTGAAGGCGTTTTGAGGTGGTATTTGTGATACCCGTACTACAGGAATAAATCGAAGTAATGTTTTTGCTAATTCTGCACATAGCTACTCTGTGAGCACCTATTAACTGACCAACGACGCAAACCTGGCTTGCTTCAATTATTACTAACTGGATCTGGTTACCTCTGCTTTGCCGTATGATATTTTCTTAATTTCTAAGAGCATTGTCAACTTTTGGGAAGTCAACTGATTAGGACAAGGTGTCTTTTTTGCTAATACTCCCTGTCACCAATTGAAACTCGTATGTGGCTAGAATCCTTGAGGTCTATAAACTGATTCAAGAGCCTTAGAAAAGCTTTATTGTGTTACCAGCTTTTGGATATTAACTAAAAGCTGAGGACTAGAAGTTTTAGATAATGCCAAAGGCTCACAGATATAATTTTCTCTAGCCGGTACCCCATAGAGCCTGTCCGAATTTCAATTGACACGAGGAGTAGACTTATCGACTTTTAGGCATTCAATTGGTACGGATTAGCCCAAACCTCAAAAAGGCGACGGTCTTCTTCCACATTGTCAGTCGTCAATTGATCCATATCTAATTACATGGTATACACAAATAAGGGTTCTAAAAACTGGCTTCCCAGGATTGACCATGATCTAGCTCGTGCTCATCTATTAAGTGAAAAAGGTTTCTCGCGTTCTCCTCGCCTTTTCTTGATACAACTAGAGTTCGATCCTAGTGCTAGGAGCTTTTGGGTATATCTAACCCTGTTTTTAATATCTCTCGAGATTAATTAGGCACTTCCAACCTAAGAATTTGTAGCACAACACCACCTCATATCTCTAATAGAGATATCTCTATTGCAACACTTGTATCCTAGTTCTCCCTATTTCATTTGTCGACATGCGAAACTCCAACACCCCCCTCCTTTAACCCGTAGTCATGAGATTTTCCTCCCTCGTCCCCCTGTTCTTCCTTCCTCTGATCCATGCAGTGCTCCTCTGGAAAACCCACGACATATCTTCACTCCTCGTGGAAGAAGCCAAGAAAGTCCACTACAAATCCCTCTCCGGCACCATCCAACCACTAGAAACGATCCTAAAAGCCGGTGGTGCCAACAGCGTCAAAATTCGATTTTGGGTCGATCCGCCTAATGGCGAGTATAACCTTGCGTATGGTCTGAGGTTGGCGAAGAGGGCGAAGGAGGCGGGGTTGGCGGTTGTGGTTAATTTTCATTATTCGGATACTTGGGTGAGTATTGTCTCCTCTGCGAAAGGGAAGGTAAATGGCGAGTTTGGTTTATGCTGATTTGGACGAGGTGAATAGGCGGATCCGGGACATCAGATTAAACCCAAGGCTTGGGAGAAGTTGAGTGTGGAACAGTTGGTTGCGAAAGTTAAGAGTTATACCAAGGAGACTCTTGATGCTTTTCATGCGGTATGTTAGCAGTTATTCCTTTTGGTGTCACACCACTCAGAATATAAATTGAGCTGTAAAACAGGCAGACATCGATGTCAACCTTGTTAGTGTGGGCAACGAAGTCAGAGCAGGCTTGCTATGGCCTACTGCAAAAGTAGGTGTAGAATTTTTTTATTGGTGAAAACTTTGTAGATCTGAGTACAGGTATCTAATCCACCTATTGCGGGTAGTATGATCAAATGGGTAATATCGCCAAAATACTCGTTGCGGGATCACAGGGCGTGAGAAGTTCCAAGTATGGCAGCAAGGCCAAAGTGATGGTGCATCTCGATCGTGGATAGTAAGTCTCAATTTCCTTATCACACAAGCCCTTTCCCCCAACCATCATCTCTCCATCCTGACACCCCAGCTACGTAGCTCCTGGTCAACCCAAGAATGGTTCTACGACACCATTGCCAAAAATGGCTTCTCCCTCACCAAAGACGTTGACGTCTTGGGAATATCCTACTACCCCTTCTGGGACCCCAGAGACTCCACCCTCGAAAACTTTCGCCAAAACATCAACAACATGGCGAAGAAGTACGGAAAACCTGTCGTGGTGGCCGAGACGGATTGGCCGACCAAGTGTAGTAAAGCGATCGAGAATATCCCGCAGAGTTTGAGGAGCATTCCGTTTACGGCGCAGGGACAGGTGGAGTGGATGAGGAAGGTGGCGGATATTGTCAAGGGTGTGCCGGGGGGTTTGGGGCAGGGAGTTATGTATTGGGAACCGGGTTGGATCGATAATGCTGTGAGTGGTTCTGTGATTGGAGATGTCAATTCCTCTTGCTCGTTCGATGAGAGTGGTAAAAGATTCAACTAACCCTCTGGCAGTCTTTGGGTAGCAAATGCGAGTCGTCGGTCTTGTTCGACGGTAATTGGGGGAACATGTCCAATGTGATCGCTTCAGCTAAACCGTAAGTTTTACGTTTCGTGTATGAAGAATCGTTTTAGGCTCAATCGTGCTGACTTTGCACAGGAGTGTGAACATGTTCAGCTCAATATGACAGAATAATGCCCTCCTCTTTTTTCTACGGAACATGATACTGATCGTACTGCTCAGGATGCACGCCATCGAAGCGATATTCAACATTGGCAGTAAACTCTATCCGCTGACAGATAGCACTAGTCCTCACCCCAAGCGGGCTCTTCTTCCTTTCCAGATCTTGCAATTCGCAAGCCGGCATATGCATTTCTGTAGATCCCATCGAGACATTCGTATTGCTGCTTCCAGAATGACTACTGTAAATCCGAGTCGACATCTGACTTATTTCATGATTCGGTACTAATCGCAGAGACTGTGGATCCGCCTCTGTAGTTGAGGTTGTGTTTCCGGTCCGTGTTTGTGCGGAATCGTGGCGGGTTTTGTCGGTGAAATAACTACGGACGGCGTTGAGACGTGGGAGGAGATCGGGTACTTGTACTCTGGCATCTGCTCGGCCTGTTTGAAGGGCTATGAGGAAGTTGTGAATGCGAGGGATTGTGGCTGTGATGAGGGAAAGATGTACTGTTGAGTCTGTTGTGATTGCTAGCGCTAAGTAATCCCCTGTGTTCATATCAGTATTGCGAACTTACGTCCAGCATTACAATGGTACGTACAAGTTGGGTCGCTGGATTGAGAGAACCGTAGTAATTTGGAGAGCTGAAATGCGCTCGAAACACAAACGAGCAAGCGCAACGAGAATAAAACTATAATGGTCGACCTGATAGACACGGCCATAGTCAGTCTCCATACCCCGGGAATGATGTAGATTGACAGAATGAAGTCCGATAGAAAGTTGAGTACGATGATAGTCGACCATAAGCCTTCCCGGGCATGGCATAACTCAGGTTTGGCATACCATGGATTTGGAAGGTTGCATTGCAGTGTTGAAGCGAAGAGGGAAAAGATTGCCCATATTCCCACCCCGAGGAATGTTAATGACGTGTGGAAGAAGCTAGTATGGTAGATAGTAAGTCGTTTGAGAAGGAAAGCTACCGATGCTTTTGAAAAGGTCATTGCGAAAATGCCTACGATCTGGGCCGAGTATATGAACTACTTGACAATTAGTTTCGCATGAGACAAGACGAGATAGAAGCGGAAGCATGTTCACCTTATAGTATCGTAGCAAACTCTGCTCAGATACATCCGAGTAATGCTTTCCCAATCCATGTTTCGCAGCATAACCCCACAAAATACTTTGTGTTATTGAAGCAAGCTATAGTCAGATATTAGCCTGGGGTACTAAGGTTACTTCAAGCGGAAGCTAAGCTAGCTCAACCGAGAAGTATATTGAGACCACCATGTAAGAGGCACTTGTACATACCAATGCTGCTATCATAAAAACATCATCTCCTCGAAACTCTAGATTTCGCCTCGCAGCGACGAATGCACGGACAGCAATTGAGGATATCGAGATACATGATCCAGCCACCGCGAAAACGACAAGGATAGGGCCATAATCATTTTCGCTGACAGCTGCAAGGGGGCCTCGCACTCCAGACATATCGTGAGACGATCAAGCTGAATAATGCTTATAGCTTTGCATGTTGTTTGTTCAACTGAAGTAGGGAGAAAGGTGAGTAGATGTTGAGAACCGCACGGTGCCAGTCTACCAGGGACGTAGAGTCGTCGATCAACGGCTGATTATATAAGAGACGTGCCATTTTATTATCTTACATTCTACGTCCTATTACAACAATAATTATGCGTTTAAGGGGTCATGGGCGTGGGAGCTCGTGTGGTGATCTCCTGGAAAGGCAATTATTGGCATCTCATTTGGCGAATGCTTGGTCACTATGAAAATCAAATACTGTGCTCATCTCATCAATCTTAGCCTCAAGACAGAGAGCTGAGAATTGGCGATCAAGCCATCCACACTTTCGAGCATTGAGGTCTTGACCAAAAAGCAAACACCAGAATGGCCCATGCTCAAATCAAGGGTTATACGCGCCTCTGCCGCGTTCATCACTCTCTTCAGGCGCAACCAGCCAACCACAATGGATTTCTCGACACCTCCTAGCCGGCTGTGACTTGCCATCACCCGCGGCTTTACGGGACCACTTCCGATGATGAAAATAGTTACTTTTTTCGAAGATCCGTGTGCTCTCAACTTCAACTCAACAATGAGACATTCGTAATGGTGCTGTGGCTCACGCAGGATATCAATAACTGCATCTGCTTCCTGCAGCTCTGTGTAAGCGAGTTGATATGGCTCGTGTTCTATCCCAAAGGCGCAACACAAGGAATGCGCATCCTGGGTCTGTACCTGGGCAGGCCACTGGCCAACTATTGATATGCGGGGACGAATCCTTTGGGAGCTGCGGCTTTTTCCTCAAGATTCCTTGATGATCCTAAGATTACGTTGCCGCGAATTCTGATAAACCTTTGTTACCTCTTTTGAGATGGCAGATACCAAGGAGACTGAGATTGCGCCTGGGACCAGAGTCAATGAAGCCAGTCTTCACGACGGCAACTCAGATGAACAGGGCGTTGCTCCTCCAGCAACTGGCTTGGCCGAATTGGAGGTTTGTGGCTCTTGATCTATCTTGTGTAACCTACTTCTTTGGGATACTTACCAGAACCAGAGATACATTTCTTTGAAGCCCATTGTGTCGTTTGGCCTGACAACTCAAGCTTCTTGGGAAAGTGTTGCCCTTACCTTTCAGGCGTCTTTATACAATGGAGGACCCGTCACTCTTGTCTACGGCATTATCATAGCTACTCTTGGGTCAAGCGTCATTGCCGCGTCCCTTGGAGAGATGGCTTCGATGTTTGTGAACACTATAATTTGATGCATTCGTAGACTGACAGACTCCAGAGAGCCAACAGTAGGAGCTCAGTATAGATGGACTGCGCGTCATACACCCAAAAGGCTCAATCCAGTCTTTTGGGGTCTTTTACAAGGTAGACTATGTCTCTCACACTGTTGTATGGCTCAAGCTAACTTCGTGTCTTAGGATGGCTGACAGTAAGAAACTTTACTAAATTCTTTTTGAACATTCGCAGATACTGACTCGTAACAGCTGATAGCTTGGGTCGCGTCTTGTGCTCTCACTCCGTTTGTGTTAGGGACACTGGTCCAAGGAATGGTTATCTTCAATAATCCCGACTACGTCCCAGAACGATGGCACGGCACTTTGATCATGTGGTGTTTTATCATATTACCAGTTGTGTGCAACCTTTACGCCAGGAGAATATTGGTCGTCCTTGAAATCATGGGCGGCATATTTCATCTCGTCTTCTTCATCTGCGTCATGGCTGTACTGGTCGTAATGTCGAGACGGAGCTCGAATGAGTTTGTTTGGGCAACCTCCGTCAACAACATAACAGGGTGGACAAATCCGGGTGCAGCGTTCAGCATTGGCCTTCTCTCACCAGTCTTCGTTGTCAGTGGCTTCGATAGTGTCCTTCACATGAGTGACGAAGTCAAAGATGCCAAAAGATTTGTTCCGCGCAGCATGCTCTTGACGGTCATTATCAATGGAGTCTTCGCGTTTGGCTTCATTGTGGCTCTGCTTTATGGTATTGGCGATCTGGACACCGTGTTAGCCTCACCAACTGGATTGCCCATCATTGAGGTTTTCTATTTGGCCACGAAGTCAAAAGCGGCCACCAATGTGCTTATGATCATGATCTTGATCGTCTCCTCGATTGGAAACTTTGGCATATTTGCTTCGGTGTCACGTTTAACGTGGGCATTCGCAAGAGACAGAGGGCTGCCCTTCTCAGACTTCTTCTCCTACGTAGGCTACCTCGTGTTATCGATGCAACCTCTGCTAACGCTTCTACAGGTTCACCCTACGCTGAAAATCCCTACTCGAGCTCTGGGCCTCATATCTGTATTGTGCGCCATTCTCGCTCTTATCAACATAGGATCAACCACCGCCTTCTTCGCCATCCTCTCACTCTCGACCCTCTCACTATACATCTCATACATGCTGCCCATTTTCTTCGTCCTTTTGAGGAAATTGGAGGGCAGGCACCCAACATATGGTCCATTTTCTCTTGGGAAATGGGGAGTGCCAATTAATGTGCTTGCACTCGTCTATGGGTGCTATATGATTGTGTTCATGAGCTTCCCTACACTACTACCAGTCACAGCAAGTACCATGAACTATGCGGCACCAGTGTGGATTGCTTGTTTGCTTTTCGCATTGGGAGACTGGTTCTTTGGCGGCCATAAGCGATTCAAGGTCCCAGCAGGCGGAGAGCCTGACTTTGAGCATGAGAAGTCCAGTGCTACTTAGAAAAAGAGACAGCGACTTGTCGGCATGACAGGCTTCAGTCAAGAGCAAATTGATAGACCTCAGTCGTAACCAAGTATCTGCATAACATGTTTCGTCCTGCTTCTTTACCACCCACTGCATTTCTCAAGTTGCTGCTATTTTCGACTATCTCTCGTTAATCCGCCTATCGCCCTGCCTTGTGAAAATCCCCACCTGACAGCCTGACCTCGCATCAAAAAGGACCATCAATGCTATTGGTTGATGCAAGTGTCTTCATGCAGGCGGGCCGTGGCTCTCGCAAACCTCCTTGGCAAAAAGATAATGCTTATTCCGGATGTGCAAGGTCATGCAGCAAGTAAGCGCATGCAGGGCCACTCTGTCGTTTAAAGCGGGAGGGTCTTTGGTCCCACAAGAACGTGGGCACCCGCTTCCACGGTTCTGTCTGTCAAACCAAGAAGAACAAATTTGACTGCTGTGGTTGAAGATAATGACTTTCAATATCTCGCAAAAGCAATGGCCTGCTCTAGGATATCCTAGCTTATCAAATGCCATCTTCATCTGTGGCACCGTGTTTCTTTTATATGTAAGTAGGCTCTACCTATCATGCTTTCCTACCAGTAGAAGTCTCTCTCCCATCTTTGTCTAGACAAGGTGTTATATGGCTACAATGTCGATCATAAGGCTTAACTCACTGACATCTTTTAGCATATTGGAGTGACCATCTATCGATTGACTCTCCATCCACTTGCAAAATACCCAGGAAACTTCATTGAGAAGATTTCTGATTGGCCTCTGATTTTTCAATGCAACTCTGGTGATAGGCATCTTCGCATAAATGCTCTCCACGAAAAATATGGTTCAAGCTCTGATAATGATCTTTTCTCCATAAGATCTGCTGACTGCATTACCCTACAGGCTCGATCGTTCGGATAGGCCCCAACAAGCTATCATTCAATACCCTAGGCGCACTAGAAGCTATTCATACTAACCGCAGAGCTAACGTCAAAAGAGCTGAGTGGTATAAAACGATTGATGCTCCCTCTGGTGAATTCAGCACACAAAGTGTGATTGATAAGAAAGTTCATGCATTCAGACGGCGGGTACTTTCTCATGCCTTTTCAGAAAAGGCAATACGAGATGCCGAACAATTCATTCAGCAGAGTGTTGATACACTCATAAGGAAGATGGGCGAAGATACGGGCTCAGATGGATGGTCTACTCCCAAGGACTTTTCTATCTGGGCCACTTATTACGCTTTTGATTTTACTGGGGATCTTGCCTTTGGGTCGTCTTTTGAGATGCTGGCTTCTGAGGAGAATAGATATATGCCTAAGATGCTAATGGGAGTAAGTTGGTTTCTCTACTGGGTAAGTTCGAGCCAGAGAATAATATAACCTGTAAGGTCAAGCCTTAGCTAACGTCTTATTCCCTTAACAGGCCGGATTCCTTCCTTTGGGATTCATTTGGCGTGCCATTCTTGGATCCCGTCTCATGAATTATATCCCTGGTGAAGCTGCTCAAGACTCCGCAAAGTTCTTCCACCTTGCATCGTCACGCTTGTCAGACCGTTTCGCCGCTGAAGAAGCGGCCCAAGCAAATGGCAAAGAGTCGCGACGCGACATTTTCCACTATATTCTACGGGGTCGCGATCCAGAAACCGGTCTAGGGCTTACACGAGCTCAACTGAATGCTGATGCCGGGCTTCTGATAGCAGCTGGCTCGGATGGCGTGGGACTCACGTTATCAGCAACCCTTTTCTATCTGCTCAAAAACCCTAGCGTATTTGAAAAGTTGCAGGAAGAGATTCGCACATCATTCTCTTCTTTGGATGAGATTTGCACCCCGAAGATTAACCAGCTGCGCTACCTTCATGCTGTGTTTGAGGAAACGCTACGAATGACTCCAGCAATTCCTTCTCCTTTGCCGCGTCTGGTGGAAAGGGGTGGTCTTGACATAGACGGTATACACATCCCGCAAGGGATTGATGTTGGTGTCCCTCACTATTCCATTCACCACAATGAAGCATACTTCCCTCAGTCATGGTCATTTCGTCCTGAACGTTGGCTAGAGGACAAAGAGGCAGTATCGCTAGCCAAGAGAGCGTTTTGTGCATTTAGCAAAGGCTCTATGGATTGTATTGGACGCCCAGTCGCCTATTTAGCCATGAAACTGGCATTGGCAAAATTGGTATACACGTATGAGATTGAGATTGCAGGAGAGTTGACAGGTGGAGGGGGTACGAATCTGGGACCGGGACGAGAAAGGCAACATGAGTATCAGATGATTGATTGGCTTGTAGGGTACAGAACTGGGCCAATTGTCAGATTTAGGCGTCGTGGGTCCTGATTATGAACGTATATAACACTCGCAGGGTGGACGCGTTCAGTGACGCAGAGTCAGCTTTCTAAATCGTCCGTACTAGGTAATTACCCCGCAAAATAGTTTACTCCGCAACCGACATTACTAGAATTTATGACTTCCCTTGAACCATAAGTAAATGCCTTTAATTCTTTAATTCTTCATCATGTTGCTCTCAGAAATTGATTGAACCAATCTTCAACCTCCCGTGTCTTTTTCGATTAGATATATATTCAACCTCTACGAGTATCCACAATGAAAACAGCAATTGTTACAGGTGGTTGCTCAGGGATTGGCCTCGCACTTGTCCAGCATCTCCTGGAAAAGAAGGACGAAACATGGCGAGTTGTTGTCGCCGATATCAACGTAAAAGCTTACGAAGACTTGTCATCTTCATTTGACCAAAATCGCACAATCTTCGTGCACACGGATGTTGCAGATTGGGATTCGCACCTGGCCATGTTCAAGAAAGCATACGAATGGAAGACGGAAGGAGCGTCAAGTCAACAGGTTGACTTCTTTGCTGCCAATGCTGGAATCGCAGATAGGGAACGAGTCCAGCAGGAATTCGATTTGGATGCTGAGCCCCAGAAACCAAATCTCAGTTGTGTCGAAGTTGATCTTACAGCCGTGTTATTTGGTCTAAAGCTGTTCATTCACTACTCGCGGAAGACAAAACGAGATTCCAAAGATACCAATTTTCACCCAAAGATGGTGATAACCGCGTCGTGTGTCGGTTTCTATTCTTTTCCTTTGGCTCCTCAATATGCTGCTGCGAAGATGGGTTGCGTAGGCTTAACACGAGCAGTAGGAGATTATCTCCTGAAGCACGATGACATATCGGTCAATGCTATCTGTCCAGGATTCGTAGTAACAAATATTGTCCCTAAACCGGTTGTCGATCTCTGGCCAAAGAAATACGTCACCCCGACAAGCACGATGATGAGGGCTTATGACGAGTTGCTAGACGAGAGTGGGAAAGTGGAGCAGGATGGAAAGAGTGATGGGCTTGACGGAACGAAGAAGACCGCTCAGTGTGTCGAGTGCTCGGTCAATAAGTTGTATTATCGAAAAGCATTGCAACCACCTGACGCAGGTCAGCAGTTTTTGGTCGACGAGGCAATCGAGGGTGGGGTTTGGGAGCAAGGAGTTGTAGCTGCAATGAAAGACTTGAGCGAGGCACCTAACTCGAACACCTAGAAAAGCATAAAATATTCGCCTCTTATTTTCAGACTATGCTCTCGACATCACGTTTTTTTGCAACCAGGACATTACGACTGCCATGGCTATGTCCTCCTGAAGCCGCTGAACCCGGTGCCTTAGGGTTTCCTCCGGCGCCACCATTCCCCTTGTTTTTGTCACCACTGTCCGCTTGAGGCGCTTTTTGAGTTTTTGGCTCCTTTTTCTCACCACTGTTCCCTTGGGGCGCTTTTTGAGGTTTTGGCTCCTTCTTCTCGCCACTGTTCTCCTTGGGAGATTGAGGCTTCGGCTCCTTCTTCTCGCCACTGTTCTCCTTGGGAGATTGAGGCTTCGGCTCCTTCTTCTCGCCGTTGATCTCCTTGGGAGGTTTGGGCTTCTTGTCTCCACCATCTTTCTCCTTCTTCGGCTCTTTCTTATCATTACCATCTTTCGGTTTGGACTCCTTGTGCTCTCCACCTTCTTTCTCCTTCTTAGGCTCTTTTTTATCGCTAACATCCTTCGGTTTGGAATCCTTATGCTCACTACCATCCTTGGGCTTTGGCTCCTTGCGCTCGCTACCTTCTTTGGGCTTGGAGTCTTTGTGTTCACCACCCTCCTTGGCGGGTTTGGGTTCCTTAGCGGGTTTGGGTTCTTTAGCGGGTTTGGGTTCCTTAGCGGGTTTGGGTTCCTTAGCGGATGACGATTCTGATTTCGCCGGCTTAGGAGTTGGCGTCAAGCCAGCATCAGCCTTGGGGCCCTTTGGGGTTGGAGGTGCTTTCTTCTCGCCGAGGCCGTCTGGTTTCGCTGGCTTAGGAGTTGGCGTCAAGCCAGCATCAGCCTTGGGGTCCTTTGGGGTTGGAGGTGCTTTCTTCTCGCTGAGGCCGTCGTTTTCAATCTGTGCGATCGAACCTGTCCGCATTTGGGTTGCAGGTGTGGTTCCGTTGATGCCACCTGTTATAGTCAGTAAAAAGATATAAACAAATGGCTGAGAATGGGCGCACGTGGTGTCAAAGCATGGTGATTTGAATAAGAACTCCTGGCAATGGTTCCTAACGAAGTCAATGAATATCATAAGATATAAACAACAGCAATCTCACCAGCCAAACCAGATCCGACAAGCGCCGCAAAGAGTAACCCTCGAGCAACCATAATGAAGATAATATGGAACAAGACTAATTCTGTAGAGAGTGAGGAAAGCCCGACAGAGATTGACACGCTCCAGTCTGGGCGGGCTGAAGGAGTTTATATCCCTTGTATTTCCCCGGAAAGAATGATATTGGCAGCCAAATCCCTCACAGTGAATTAACCGGTCTTAGCCCACCATGGGTATATCAACCATTGAGATACAGCATAGTCTAGAACTAATGGTCTTTGCAACAGCTCTCTTCCCACAATGACTAAAAATACTAATGATATAGGCTTTTGTGAAACAGACAAGCTCGTTTAGGGTCAATTAGGATATGGGACGGAATTGACGATCTGGAAAATTCCGTCCAGTAGAGTTTGGTGTTGAAAATTTAATATCCATAGTCTGGGGAAGGGGTAAGCTTGGTCGAAGCTTAAAAATTTGGCGAACATGAAGAGTTTCCGCTTCATCTACATTGAACGTGAACCTTTGCCAAGGGGAAACCGCATGACATTGGTCGAAGGTCAAAAATGTCCCTGTTTAAGGAGAGAGCGCTGGTGTGATGCATGAGTCGTCTGAACCATTACGAGAGAGGGCTGGCAAATCACAAGATTTTGACTACAATGCGGACACAGCTTGACCTAGGTCGCTTGCATTTCCTAGTCATCGGGCCGGATAGGTAAATTGCAGAACGCTGGGCCTGGATCATGTTCCCATATAGTTGATGAGATCTAGACCGCGCTGGCTGCTTGTCGACAAGTAACAATCGACAGAACGCTGCAAGAACAAGCCCATCATCTTTTCAATTCTTGGTATGGAGTAAAGACGTTGCTGATATGATCGTTCGATTTTGTGACTCAAAACCTTACGGGCATTTGGCGTTGAGAAGCTTTCGCAGGCTTTCTCGAGGGGGATTTCCTGCTTCAGGTCGATGCTACATTTGTTCGTGATACAGATTTTTGAATCTTAGAGTTCCAGTCCCGCCTGCTCAAATGTGCGCTCACCGTTTTGGTTTGATTAGCTGCACCCTCGATGAAGTGATTTGCGAATAGAGCAGAACCTTAATTGAGAATCTATGATACCAAAAATAGACCTTGCATCCACGGAGTCTTCAGAAACAATATGCTCCAGCCTGGAATGGGGAAAATGCAGGGGCGTGTTGCGACTTCAATGTGAGAAGGTTAATTTGCAAAAGAGGTTATAATGCGGAAGAATACATTCCTCCAGAGGAAAAGCTGAAATTTAGACAGTGAGTACTCCCTCTTGCCAACTGAAACTCGGATGTAGCTGGGATCCTTAAGGTCTATAAACTAATTTAAGAGCCTTAGAAAAGCTTTGTTGTATGATCAGCTTCTAGATGGAAGGTAAAAGCCTAATCATAGACACACTAGCTATACTAAAAGGCTCACAGATGTAATTTGTCTAGCGTTGAATCCATAGAGCCTGTCCGAGTTTCAATTGGCAGGAGGAGTAAAGAGAATGTGCAGGAGAGATGTGGTCACTGAGTGTCAGACACATTCTTCACCTCCTTTGGAATAGAGATGAAGCCAGCTGGGAATTTAGTTGCTCTCTTGTCTGAATCTCCCCACATGGTCATTGTCGTCAGACTAGCGTATCGTCTGAACATTTGGTTGAGAAGGATACCAATTGTCCTTCTTTCGATGCACTGACTGTGCTGGAGACTCTGGACACTTTGAGTTGGCTATGTTGGCTGCTCGGTAAGATAATGCAAATCAACGAACCTGCCGCTGAATACGTACGAGTAATGCTGAACTACACTCTAAAAGGGCGGATAAAAAGTTTTTTCAGTGCAGGATTTTGCCGTTTCAAAAATGTGTAGGACCGATATTTATTCGATATTGCGCGTCCGCGCACCGAGTCGCTTTAATAAAAATCGGATGCCGGGGCCGGCAGGGTTTCTAATCGATCTGGTATGTTAGAGTTGGTGTGCTACGGCCCTCAATAGTGCTCTATTTCGCCCGATCAATGCGCCAGTCATACATACTTGATAGCTCTCCGAGTACCTCAAAGCGTGTTACGCAGTATCGGACCATGATATCCGCACATAGCACCGCAGACCAGATACTTCTAATAATGATCATGTGAACCAATATTGCATGGTACCTTGGGTCGAGGAAGTTTTCAGCATGTAAGAGCTGATAGCATTATCGAGATGTGAACAACGTAACTGAAAGCACATGCTTGATTCAAGCTGGCTGTATAATGAGCTTATAAGGAGTCATTGGTGGTGCTTGATTGAAGTAGGTACAAAGGAGTGTTAGGAGTAGTAGACGTCGCGGTCATAGGGGTACTCACGTACCCCAGTGTACCCCTTTGTATCCAAAAAGAGAGGCCGACTCCTGCCTCGGGTGGCGCAAACATCGGTCTCTAGAGGCTTCGGAGGTTATTCGGAAGTCGCGAACTACGAGCCTCAACGTTGAAATTTTAGCTCGAGATATCCACAGTTATTCTCTCTGGACAGAAGATGATGTTATTGAAATGTCATTCGTTGGCATTCAGTTGATTCATGGTAGCCGGCACTGTTGTTTCGCGCGACAGGTCACAGTAGTCCGTCATAGTCCATCGTATATCTGTACATTTACAAGCACGCGAACCAACAGTGCCTTCCGATTACGGAATACAGCTCATCGACGCTTTCGAAGTACTGTCAATGGTTAGTTTCAATACAAAGAATTTCTTTATTGTGGGGATTGACCACCGTATCCAGCGCCGAAAACGACCTCGACATCTTCTACATTTCCCTCGAGTTCCCCAGAAGGAGAACCAAAAGAACGTTCACTCATATTACGAATATTTGGATTTATCTTTATAGCAATATCGTCATCGGCCGTAGGCTTCTACATGGCTACCATTCCAATTCATCAGACAATTCATGAACTCGCCCATCCTCCTACAGATGAGGAAACACTCAACCTCTTTAATCCCATAGAGGAAGACTCAGCCTATGTAATACACCATCATATCAATAATCACAGCCTTACAAAGACTCTCCTAGCCGACCCAAAGTTCAAGGCCGCAAGACCGCATCTCAAGATCCCCCCAGCTTTGCGAGGCCACAATTTCACAGGTGGAATTCTACTCGGAGAGGATAAAATTCCCGTACCACCGCTACAATTTAGTACGGAGGATGGTTCGGAGTTTGTTAGTCTACAATATTTGGGTGTGGCGCTATGTGGTCATCCTGGCATTGTCCATGGAGGGTTGCTGGCTACCCTCTTGGACGAAGGACTAGCACGGTGTTGCTTTCCCGCTCTGCCGAATAAAGTTGGTGTCACAGCAAGCTTGAAAATCGATTATAGGAAGCCATGTATGGCGGGACAGTACACCGTCCTCAAGGCAGAGACTACAAAAGTAGACGGACGAAAAGCTTGGGTAAAAGGGCGGATGGAGACCTTGCCTGATGATGGTTCCCCTGGTGAGGTGCTAGTCGAGGCAGAGGCTTTGTTTATCGAGCCTAGGCAGGCAAAGGTAAGTGATACCTCAAGATTGTGTTACGATTGGAGGAATTTTACTAATTCGAATTCGCAGGCCATGGCGCGGGTTTACAGCAGCACATAATCTTATGAATATGCTCTGGGGCTATACGATTGACGTACAGCGTAAGGTTCTCGAGCGAACCCTGCATCACGAGTCACGGTATGGCAATACGTGCGGGAGGTGCAAAATATCCCCATCTCTTGCTCTAGCATGAAAGGCGTTGGTCCAAAACCGCACGGGCTTGGCATTATGATCAATATAGATATGGTTGGTCGACGACAAGATCACTGCCCTAATAGACGGTATTTCTCATATAGACAGGTATACCCTCTTTGCGCCAAATTCGGAATAGTAGACCTTTCTCACGTGCAGTTTCCACGAGATGATTGAATGCGCTCGACACAGGTGGCCAGAATTTCGGTCTCCTCACTCAATTGGTGCAGCATGTGCATCACAACTCTCAGGCTTGGTGGTTCGTATTGCCGACTTTTGTAAACGAATGGTCCGTTGCTGCATTGGCGATCATCACGATATTGAGCAGTAGTCTTGCTATACTCTCTTTGGGTGACCTGAGCTTTTCCACTGCTATTCCCGCGTCTTACTCTTTTTTGTGTCTTCAATCACCATGGTGTTTCTCCTTTTTCTTTGTGGCTTTACTACTCTGAATCTTTTTCCTTCGTCAAATCGGAATGGCATATTAACTTGCAGAGCTGAACATCACACGAGGCTTCTACGCATGTCGACGAGCGGGTTGATACTCCTCATTGCGCATAGTTCACGGAAATCCATCGCGTTGAGGTTTTGCATCATATACATGCGTTCAAAAGACTCCATATTGGATCGAACTTCTCCCGCTAGACGTGCCTAATGCGCTTAACGGGTAGTGATGCTGTACAGACAGAGAGAGTTGCTAAATAGCTTATTTCATTAATTAAAATAGGGTCAGACAAAATACAAGTACTGTGTTCTGTGCGGGTGAGCCCGCTAGTCCTTCTAGATATGGAAGCAACGACCAATGGCGACAACCGCCACCACTATCATTTCCGTCTCATCTCAAATCTGGATTAGTTTCACGCGTCTTATCATGTGTTACAACTAGATTGTTTTCATATACACCACTTGTCACGATGGCACCATGTGCTTCTTCATCTCGTGGTGGGCGTAGCTCATTCTCTTCACGCTTCTCACGCGCCCGACGGACATCAACTCCTAGGGTATCTTCAAATGCTCGCTCATCGCAACCTGCCGCGACACCAGTGCCTACCACTCGAAGACAGACTCGTGTACGAACTGCGACAGTCACATCAAATACCGCCAGTGAAAGGGCCGTGGTAGAAGAGACTTCCATTGCTGACCATGAACAAGAAGATGATGCAGACCTTGATTCGCTCAACGAAGTCATCATGGCTATCGATATGCATAAGCAGAAGACCGTTGGTTGTTGTTACTATGTAGCAAGAGAAGAAACGCTCTACTTCATGGAAGATGTTAAGCTTGGAGGTATTGATACAATTGAAGCCTGTGAGTACGCCGCCTCTACCATATTTATTCCTAGCTGACCTCAATTTGTGAAACTACACATAGAGCCAACTATCATCCTGATCTCAACTCAGATGGATGATGAGGTGGTAGATAGACTTGACCCAGAGTTGAGAATGCGACACGCGTCGACATTAGAATCCAGTAAGTGACACTCCAATAGGATTAAAATCACGTTCTCAATATTGGGCAGATGATCAATTTCGTCTCCCTTACATATTGGAGGTTAGACCGACCGTTGAGTTCAAGTACGAGGCCGGAAAGAACAAGCTGGTCAATCTCCGACTTGACTCTGAGAGTGGCCCCTTAATTAAATTCACGGTCCCCAACGATGTTCTTGGTGCAGACGGGTACGATACGCTAGGAGAATTTGCAGGAAGACAAGAGCATCTTCTTCGCCTAGCTGGATGGGTCGATGTTGAGAGCCGCATCACGGTAAGCTTGGTTCTCTCTAATTTGAAATGTCGTGCTGAATTTACACAGGTTGGCTGTGCTGGTGCTCTCATATCATACCTCCAAAGACGAAGGGCTGCTGGTTATCTCCCTGGTGACGAATCTGCCCATAGTTTTTTCCAAATCTCTACAGTCAAAATGTTTTCGCTCAAGGGTTTCATGTAAGTCTTCTGTTTTCGTACCACAGAACCAGACGGGGCAGAACTTAACTTTCCAAGGTTTGTCAACAATGACACACTGCAGTCACTGCAGATTATACAGACCGAGTCTCACCCCAATTATCAGAACCAGGGTCCAAGTGCCTATGGATCGAAAGAGGGATTATCTGTATACGGTCTGTTCCATCACCTTGCTCGTACACCTCAAGGTAAACAGCTTCTTCGTCAATACTTTCTCCGCCCAAGTGTGAGCTTGGTCACAATATCTGAAAGACTGGATGCCGTGAGCGTTTTTGTTCGTCCAGACAACGCTTCGTTACTTGAAGATCTTGTGAAGGATATGAAAGTGATCAAAAACATGCGTACCGTGCTGTTGAGCCTGCAGAAAGGAGTGAGCGCCTCTCAGGGCGGCATCGCTACACCGGCCTGGCTGACTCTCTTACGGGTCAGTGTTTTACCATGACATCAAAGATTCGCACTACTGATTTCCTTCTAGTTTGCTGGTGCCGCGCTTACCATCAGAGATCTTGTTCAGGAGACAAATGGTGCGGAACGACTTCCACTCAGAAACAAGGTGCGGACAATACTAAGGTAATTGCATGAATCTCCAGGACTGACACACTCAAGATACTCGAACTATTTGATACGCAGACACTTGCGCGCGTAGGGTATGAGATTAGAGAAACTGTAAGTAGAATGGTTTGACCCGCGTCACCAGACACTGACATCAACGAAGGTGGATCTTGAGGAAACAGCAGTCCAGCATCGTGTTGTTGTTAAGCCCAACGTTGACGATGATTTAGACCGCATGAAACGTGAATGGGATGGCCTTGAAGATCTCTTGAGCCAAGTCAGCCGCGCAATGGAGCCTCGAGTCCCTCCAACGCTGCGTGCGACTCTGAACGTCATATATTTTCCACAGGTTGGCTTCATGCTAGCCGTTCGCAAGGATGAAGACGACGAGACCGATAGCTTCCAGAGCGAAGGTGCCATCGAAGGATGGGAACAAATCTTCACAACTGAGTATGCCGCTGAGTATCTTTGACGCCTTGATGCTAATTGATATCTTAGGTCGGCGAAGTATTACAAGAGTGATGAGATGCAAGAACTAGACGAAAAGTATGGAGACATGTGGACTGAGATATGTGGTATGATTCGAAGCTTACCGTATTAGCACATACAACACTGACGAGACGCAGAGAAGGAGATTGAGATCTTGCACGACCTGGCCCAGAAGGTTTTACAGCATGCCGAATTGTTGACAGCGGTGTCTGACCTCTGCGGCGAACTTGACTGGTATGAAGTCACATCCGTAGTATTTCCTTTTGCTCGCAAAATTAACAGCAGCACAGTATCCTTGCACTAGCTCAAGGAGCAAAGCAATACCGACTTGCGCGACCTGGCATGACTAGAGAGAACATCATTCGTATCGAAGGAGGAAGGCAAGTGATGAAATGATACAAGAGTTGAACATTCTAATCAGTTTCCAGACACATACTCCAAGAGCTGACTGTCGGAACTTTCATCGCTAATGATACGCTTCTTGTTGGTGGACCAAACTCCGAAGAGTCGACTGAAGAGGAATCAGAATTGCCGTCGTACGCTCAGACCCAGACTGAGACTGCATCCGATGCACCTGAGGGCCCAAGCATGCTCATCATGACTGGTCCCAACTATTCTGGAAAGAGCGTTTACTTGAAGCAGGTAGCACTCATTGTGTATATGGCGCATATTGGATGGTGAGTTCTACGAAGTAGTGAGAATTATGAGTACGTCTGCTTACTTCCCTACAGCTTTGTCCCAGCAGAGCGAGCAAGAATCGGTATCACGGATAAAATCTTGACACGAATCAGTACAAGAGAATCGGTTTCTCGAGTCCAAAGTGCATTCATGATTGATGTACAGCAAATCTCGCTGGGTCTTAGCCTCTCTACACATCGTAGCTTGCTAATTATCGACGAATTCGGCAAAGGCACTGAAGCTGACGGTGAGTCCTTCAACGTCTTCCCCAATTTCGTACTAACAATGATATGCAGATGGTGCTGGTTTGGCCTGCGGCGTGCTTGAATATCTACTTGGACTCAATGAGAACTGCCCAAAAGTGCTTGCTGCTACTCACTTTCATGGTACTTACCAGATTTGCTACGAACTCACATATTCTCTGACACCTGCTAGAAATATTCGAGAGCGGCTTCCTACCTCCACGCCCAAGTCTGGCTTTCGGTTTCATGGAAGTTCATGTCGAGCCAAATCCTGTAGAAGTTAGCCGCCAGATCACCTACCTCTACCAGTTTCACGAAGGGCGAAGCATGTCTAGTTTTGGCACCATGTAAGTAAGCAACTTCCGACCACTTTATCAGCATTACTGACCATTTTATAGTTGCGCTTCTATGAATGGTATCGCTCCAGAAATTGTCGACCGTGCAGAAGAGCTTCTCGTCCTTACCGCGAGAGGCGAGGATCTCGTTGCAGCGTGCACTGTTATGCCCGAAGTGGAAGGCGCTGAACTTGAAGAAGCTGTTCGTGTCTCTTTATACTTGGTGATATGCACATACTGATCACTAGAATAGGAGCAAATCGCACGAGATTTCCTCGCCGCAGATATATCCGATGATCCACGCCGCTTGCTAGATGAAATCTTGACCGTTTCCACTACAACGGACTCGAGGTCCAAGGTAACCGCTGGAGGACAGTCAGTGTCCAGAGGCACTATGAGCTAAGAAATGGTGTTGACCAATGGTTTCGTGCGTTCTGGGCTTGTCGTTGCTAACATTTGCGGGAACACGTGAACGGAAGATCATGAAAGATTGAGGTTTATCGTGCAATGTACGAGGTAGCTTCGTGGAGCATGGTATCTCTCGATACTTAATAAAACGACTCGGAAGTCAGTCATTTCGCCAAAGCAGAGTAGGAATGTTAGTTGAATTGCGGCCATGGACCGGCCTTGACATTCTGACGTAAAGCCGACATGAGAACTCGTGCGTGAAAACTTGTGCGTGAGTTAATTAATGGAAATCCCTGAAGCTTCAGAGCGGATCACCTTCGCTTTTCACTTGTCATAAGGTCTTGAGGAGTCTGACGTGACTGCTGGTCAGCAGCAAGCCGTATAACGATAATTCTCTCGTCAGGGCCACGACACAGCCTGCTGTTTCGTTGAGTTATCAGAAGTGAGAAATTTGACTAACCGTAAAGAACCCAGGTAACATTCTTCTTCTTCTAGTTCCGTTTCAATCCATACTTCACGAGATCAAGTGTTCTTGGTTGTGGTGTGCAGCAGGGTAAGTTCCTATGGGCCCGCATTCTTCTACGCTGGCGGACTCGCGCTTTTGTCCGCTAGGTTTGTGCTCGCCGCGAGACTGATTCCTGACCCTAAAACGGATGAGAAAAGCACGTATGAAACCAACGAACTAATCTGGATCGGGCTGTTTTGGAGGCTCAGTAGGAATTTTATTGACCCTGCTACCTGGTGCTAAGTGAAACTCAAAAGTGTCTGAGGTTTGTGAACACTACAAACCTGAGGAGAGACTGTTGACAAGATTTAGTACTTCAAATTGTAATGGCCTTGCTTCCTCTACGAATTAGATTCGGATGTGCGAAGCTTATTCACCCGGCCAGAAGTACTGTTGGAAAATTAGGTGTGCCTCTGGCTTGTAGCTTATAAGCAGATACATAGGCTGAGGAGCTCTTTGTGTATTATAGGATTTACATCATTTCCTGGTTATGCTACATGTATCAAAATCTAGCAGAGAATGTCCGAATCCCGGTTCGTAGGATGGAGAACTTCAGCATAAAGAATGGTTGATAGTGAGTAGATGGACGACAAAGAAATTGCAAGGATTTTGCCAACTTTGAAGGAATTCAAAAAGGTAATATATTGATTGCAGTAAAGAATAGGGTATAATGACAATTGTGTATGCGAGCAAACTCCACCACTTTGTACCAACTACGTAATAAGGATCTTGCAAAGGTGACATCGAGGGAAAAGGGAAAATGATAAGCTGTTATGACCATTCGCAGTCGTTTAGGAGATGAGAATTCGGAAGTGATGATGGCGGTCGTTTCGCGAAGGGAAGGTAATGTGGACGGGTAGGTATAGTACGCAAGATCATCAACATCCTCCTCCTCCTATAAAATCATCATTGTCAGCAAAGAATGAAGATTTAAGGTTAGGCAGAGAATGTTTAAGAACCTCCACCCCCACCACAACCACCTATTCAGAATTTAGCATTGTGTTTCGAAGTGAACAATCACGTATCACGTACCTCCCCCACCCCCTCCTCCGCATCCGCCTCCTCCGCCTCCTCCGCAGCCACCGCCTGCGCCGCCGCCTATGAAAATGAGCATCAACAACGTCATAATCAGATATAGAGAACTTACCACAACCCCCTGCGCAACCACCTGACGCGCCTCCGCAAGAACCACCTGCAGCAGCCATTCCTCCGCAAGTGCCAGCAGCACAGGCTCCATACGCCCCAGTACAGCTATTTACAGAGCATGGATCTGAACAGTACACTCCTCCCCCTCCCCCACCATAACCAATGGGTACGGCATAGGGATAGTACATGGGCATGTACATTGGATAGCCCCAAGCGTAAGAGTAAAAGTAGGCGTCACGCTGTGGTACAGGATTTCCCTTCTTCTTGGCATTGGCGCAAGCCCTTTGGTACGCCTTATCTAATTCAGCAGCTTTGACTCGGGATTTTGCGTCTGACTCTGAATTTCGGACAGCGTTGTGGGCACTGATGTGTACAGATTTGAGAGGATCTGAAGGCAGATTTGCGCTGTGCAGCTTCTCGGATGTGGTTGCCGAAGATGTCTTGAAAACTCGTGATAGCGTAGAGGTATGGCTTTCCCGAATTGCTTCGCAGTACCAGCATGTGCATTCGCTGTAGGGTTCTTTGTATTTCGAAGCATACGTTTTGGATGTCCATGTAAACCCGTCACTCAAAGCTGTCTCCTCGATCTTGTCGTCATGGTCAATGTATTTTTTAGTCAATGCGTAGGAATATCTGTAATACTCCTTTGGGTCAAGTTGGTGGGTATGCCAGGCGAGATCGACGTCCAAAGTAGGAACAGCTACCTGTCTTGGGTACTCCACCATGAGTGCGAAGAAACGCGCGTACTTGGTAAGAAGCCGCTTCATTGTGCTCTCCAGGGCCGGCGAGTGCAGCCAGTCGATGTTGTGCATTTTCTCTACAAATGAGCCTTGTCTGATCACGGCGCCAGAAAGATCCAAGGCAAATGGGGACGAGTTGAACCAGTATCGTGACAACATCTTTCGGATTGCTAGTCTCTCTTTAGGCATTAATCGCTTGCGGCGTCCTTTGACACCAATGAGGAGCGCTTTATCCTTGATAGCCTCCTCGAATACGTCTTTGATGTCATCTATAGTAGATGAGGGCTTGGAGAAAACGAGTGGTAACAGGGGTTCCACTCCCTTCTTGATAAGGACGTTTGGAAAGTAATGAGAAGGTCCATCCGGCAGATAGCTGACAGGGGCATCAGGAATACCATCAACACCGAGAACAGTGCCAGGCATAGGTATATCGCTTCGGAGACACGCCTGCATATCTGTCTTGAACTTCTGGACGCGGAGTGCGTCGTGAGTGATGGCCGTTTTGCAGTTCATGCAAGATGTTGTAAAGCCAGCATCAGCATATCCTGTTCCTGGATTCAACTCTTCAGTGTCGAGCCAAGCAGAGCCATCGGTCCAGGGAACAGAAATGCTGATGGCACATGTCGGGCAGAACAGTGATTTGCTCATATCGTCCTCAAGATTGTCCCACTTTAGTCCTGTGGATTGCTCAAAGTTGCTCACGGCCTTCAGAGTAGGTGTGTATATGAAGGTCACAATATCGATGCCCTTATCGATGGAAGCCCAGGGCATTGGTGTTGCAAAGAAATCCATCTTGCCTATAATCCTATTAACGGCGTTTAGAGTCAGATAGAAATCGAACGTACCATAACGGTAGCAATCTTCGAAAAAGTTACGTGGGTTGAGCATATAGGAATGCCACACCATCAAGACATCTGTGGTTTTGTTAACATAAGAGGATTGATGTGGACGTTCAAGAACGCACCAATTGGGGGCAAATAGTCAATAGCTCCGAGCTGTACAATTGGTTCACCATCAACATCAATTTGAACGAGGCCTTCCTTCCCACAAAGGGCTGCACCCGTCAATTTCTCACAAGGAGCGCCTTTCAGCGTAGCTGGTACGCAAGAATCCCACCATTTCTCGAATCTATCAACTGCTCTCGCCACGAAGACAGCCCAGCGCTTCTCTCTGATGCGAACTTGGGCAAGGAAAGCAGGGTTCTGGCCTTGCGTCTCCTGGATAACTTCTGAGTCCTTTTCGGATAAAGGTGGACTGGCGATACCAAATAGATTTTCGACATTTCCGATCTCCTCTCGAAGTATGTAGAATGCCTCGAGCAGCTTGAGATGGGCTATGCACTGGTCAGGCGTCACGTTCACTCCGTTCTGTCTAAAATTAATACAAAAGTATCTCCAATTACAATGAGAAAGTGGTGTACCTTTGCAATCGGGTTCAAATCCAACGAAGCAAGCCTTGCACTGAGGTCCGCAGGTGGCTCTTGTTGCGGTGCGTGTTCGGCATAGTCTGGCGGTTGACCGTCATACCCAACGCTGCTCCCAGCGCTGAAGGTAGAGTCTCGTTTGTCATTCATTTTCGAACTCATCTTGTTGATGTCTGGCGTTTTGAAATGGTAGAAGAGTAAGAGTAAAGAGGTAAGTAGTAGTATATAAACAAGAAGACATCGGAAAGTACAATCGGCTGCTGCGCCTCCACAACGGCTTCGCCTTCCCAATCCGCGGGGTCTGACTCTCGTAATCTTCTGGAAGGAGCCTCACAGGGTTGAATTACCTGTCACTCTCTCTCTGCAAGCGAGACCACCGTTTTGTCGTGGTTTGGGAAATCGCATTGGTCGGTTCGACCACCGAATGAAGAGATAGATTTACGTCATCGACCAGAGCGTTTATTTCTGGACAACGTGGCTTAGTTCTAGCGGCCGCTAGGGGAAGGTTTTCCCCACACAAGGCTGAATCGCCCGTTACACAGCGAAGGACAAAGATACACACCTTATCATCGCACAATACGAGCACTACTTACATGGTTTCTAAAATTGCTGCGTGTAAAATTGGTCAACTATCGGCTCCAATCACAGCCTCCCCGGAATTACTTACATGTGCATTTGAAATTCACTATGAAAAACAGTAATGCCTCGTTTTCATTGCTTCATTCATGGCTCGTATCATCCCCCAATCAAAACAGAAGGCCGAAAGCAGTTGAAAAGGAGAGGCCAACCAGTAGACACCCCAAACCTAGTCCTCACGAGTTCTTCCCCTCCTCGGTCTATTAGTAGGCGTATCACACACATCACTATGCATAACGACAATAGTAGGCAAACCAGACCACCGTTACGTTGCATGCGGCAGACTCAGATGAGACGCAACCGATCTCTGCCTACATTTCTTGCAGTGTCTTTAGTGTTAGAAGGGGAAAGAGAAGAGACTTAGATAGGAAGCGCAGATTTATAGTATTTGAGAATTCAGATTAACACTGAAGGAAACTTGGAAGAGAGGCAGGAATAGAAGAACCCCAACTGTAGACGAGAATACGAAATGGAAAAGCTTTGAAGGTATACCGGCGACTTCCAATACTGCAATCTTACCGTCCTTCACACTCTTCGTGATAAGAATGCCAGATCCATTTCCTGTTTCAGTTGTGGATAAAATAATACAGCCTTCAGGTTCTTGGCCGATCATAGATTTGGCGACGAGAATTCAAAAACTTAGACTTGCGACCACATGCCACTTGTTGACCGTTCGGCCCGCGATGGGATTTTTGCACATAAGCCTTGACAGCGTGTCATCTAGATTCTATTAGCTTCTTATACCATTTCAATCCAAACCATCCTCATTAATCTCATCGCCTCTTCTCCTCGCGAGCCATATACGTCCACTTTCGTAGACACCAAGATATAATCCACTCCCAAGCATAGTCCATGCCCCTCGCAATGCGCCGCCTCTCCAAAGACCTTTGATACCATTCTCAGCCAAGATTTCACGACCGATTTGCACACTGGATTTCCGTGCTTGCGGTTTCTTTGTCGCATTACCTAGCGCATCTTTGAGCTGCGCCGAGCTCTTCGTATTCTTGGCTTTCTCATTACCCTTCGATTCACTACCTGGACCATCAGCCGCAGCAAGCATAATCCGAGTCTTGATAACATCAATTGGCGTCGTAATAACCGCAGCAATACTTCCAGCAGTCCCAGCACTTGCAGCAGTAACCAGACCGCTTTCCAACAGGGTTCCACTTGCTAAATTCCTCCTCTCCCTATAGCCCTTGACTTCGGCCCTCATCTTCTCGAACATGGGAAATTGTAATGCAGTAAATGGCAGATTCCTTCCAGCCAGAGCTGTGTACCCTCTCCATAGCGCAAGAGGATTTGACCGAAACTTCGCTAGTGTTTGCACTGTAGCATTGGTGCTAGATATCTTGGTGGAGTCCACCATTTGTGCGTTTTGCTTTATTACTTCCGCGGGTGTGAGGATGGCGCATGATACTAGCTCTGCGATGGAGGATGCGATTCCATGAATAACTGGTTGAGGAAGAAGTCTCGAGTTTGTGGAGGTCAAATGAGGATTATGGCTTGTTAACGTGGATTTGATAGCTTCATAGGTGGTGAAAAATGCTCCTGCTTCGGCGGCATGAGCGATATGTTATATTTCGCTTGGTGTAAAGGACTTACAGGACGGCAGAGTCGCTATTATGACACTGCCCACTCCTTGATATAGACCTCGGAAGAGGACTGGTTTGTTGATGGTATTGGAACCGCCATTGAGAAATAATCTCTTGTAGTCAGGAGATTGTATTCGAGTTTTGAGAGTGTCTAAAGGATATACCAGGAGATCGACAGTAAATGCTGCAATTGCTCCAGCCTAGGGGTTCAGTTTCACTGTTTGTACCATCACGAGAGAACGAACTTACCAGCAGGATATCCGTATGGGTATTCCCAGACATGAGCAGTTGTGGGTGATACTTACATTTCAAATGTTTGAGATGTCAAATGTCACTGCAATGTCTTTACGTCACTCAATGCCAAAGAGCTTAAAGCACTTAAAATCAACGACAACGGAGCCTCAAAGTGCAAAAATACCGACCTGCCTGTAACTTTTCCATTCAGTGAATTTGTAGCCTGAAGGATCATTCTGATGAAAGCCCGCAGATTTTTATCGTACCTAATGCCACGTGATCTATGTGTGTTGGCAGAGTAAAAGTTGACTCTGCCAATAATATCCCCGATATAGCAGGGTAGGTCGTCTGCGACGCAAGAGAGTTAAGCAAGGATGCCACTACCTGCTCTGAATCTGATTTGATGTCCATTGTTGACCATGAGGTATCTACAGAGATTATGAAATCGCGCAAGACGAGAGCGTGGGCATCCTGGGTGGATTAGAAACAAACTGCAGTGAAATATGCCCATAGTAAGCAACACCCTGCAGTACCGAGATCATGATCTGAGTTGTAGGGGAACACCGGACGCTCTTCGGTGAGTCGAAAGCAGCATTTTTGACAGGAGTGTAAGACCTCGGTGACACGTCGAGATCAGGAGATGCTGGAAAAGGCAGTGGTCTAGCAAAGAAGGCACCATATTCACGGTTAGATTATGGACTGAGTGAAGAAGCAGTGGCCGGTGTAATTCAAGCGAGAAGCAACAGAGTTCAGGCCTTCAGCCACTGCTTGACAGGGAGTCTGTATGTACGTCATCGCATAAAGTGCCTGTAAAAGTGAGGGCACCTGCTCTCCCCGCGCCTCCTTGACATCCCGAATCCAAGCAACTTCACCACTAGAGGCTGAGTAAAAGAGGGCCAAGTAATCTCTCTCCACATTCACCGGAAGGCACAAACTGGATTAAATACTCGGCCCTTCCACTGTGATCTCACATTTTCGCAATCCTCTCGAACTTCTCGTTCGACACCCTTCCTCCACAAACTCTTTTCTCACCCCACAATACGCCGCATAGTGCGCAAACAACCAGCCTTTGGCCCACCATTCTTGGTAAGCTATGGCTTCTGATATATTTAATATCGTCCTTTTGCTAACTTAATATTAGAG
This sequence comes from Tothia fuscella, assembly GCA_010583015.1. Classification (NCBI taxonomy): domain Eukaryota; kingdom Fungi; phylum Ascomycota; class Dothideomycetes; order Venturiales; family Cylindrosympodiaceae; genus Tothia; species Tothia fuscella. The sequence goes on along the minus strand of MU007054.1, from coordinate 229,604 downwards.
ACTGCTACCGACCAACAACAACGAGATTTGATAGACGATTTGAGAGCCGAGAATGTCCGAGTACGACTACGACGACCGTCCACGTCGGAGGACTCATCGCACCCGCGACCGTTCGCCAGAATATGTTGAGACCACCTACATTCAGCGCGGAACAGGCCAGCCATCTCGCGACCTAGTTTTCCGCGGTAGGGAGGACAGCATCGAGGAGATCGATCGTGACTTCCCCCCACCATCTGCCGAATATCGTCGCACCAAAGTCAAGGACGAGTACCCTCCCAGAAGCTCCCGTTCATCCCGTGGAGGACCAAAGAGCGACTACTACGATGATGACTACTATTCCGACTACGGCCCACCGGCAGCAGCCGCTGCTGGGTACGCTGCTCCACGTCGCGGCGCTCGGCCCAAGCCACGTCGAGGTCGCTCTGATGATGACTATTATTCTGACGACTATGATCGCCCACGTCGTGACAAAGATCGCAAGAAGTCTGGGATCCAAGAGACCCTCGAAGGTCTGGGTCTAGGCGGTGCTGTCGCAGCCATCACTGGCAAATCCCGAAGCAAATCTCGCAGTCGTCGTGGCTCACACGGAAGCGATTCAGACCGCGATAGCTATAGAAGCTCAAGCCGCGACAAGCGCAAGAAGTGGCAGCAAGCAGCAAAAGCTGCTGTCGTCACAGGTGTCATCGAAGCAGTCCGTAGCCGCAACGAGCCAGGTGCATGGACTGGGCAAAAAGGCCAACGTGTTGCAACTGCTGCCCTTGGCGCTGCAGCCGCAGATGGATTACTCGATCGCAATCCAAATGAGAAGTCCAAACGTCACATCATCGAGTCCGTCGTTGGTGGTCTAGCCGCAAATCGTCTCGCAAATGGCCCCAGAGATCGCTCCGGCTCCCGAGGACGCTCACAGTCTCGCTCACGCTCTCGAGGTGGTCTCCGCTCACGATCTCGCTCTCTCTTCCGCAGTATGAGCCGTGGTGGCCGTCGCGATCCCTCCGAATCTCCAGATGGACGCCCTGGTCGCTCTCAATCCCGTGGTCGAGGTCTCAAGGAAGTGGCAGCTCTTGGTGGAATAGCCGCTGCTGGGAAGGCAATCTATGATCGAGTTCGGTCCAAGTCCAGAGGAGGGCGTGGTAAGCGGTCTCCCAGTGCTTCGAGCGAAGATTCTTACGTTCCTGCGCGCCGTCAGCAATACCAGGGCGATCGCGATCGAGGTCCTCCTCGAGACGACGATATTGACGACCGCCGCGGGCGGTCGGAGCGTGGTGGTGAGGGCGAACGCGGTGAAGGGGAGAATAGAGGGCGCGATAGTAGCAGCGACTCTGTGTCAACTACGGACTTGGAGCAACAGCGCAAGAAAACTCGAGGTAAGGAACTTCTTACAGCTGGACTCGCCACTGTCGCCACAATTCATGCTGCCCATGGGGTGTACGAGTCAATGGTTGCATCCGAAAAGCGTCACAAGCTTGTCATGGAAGGTGAAATGTCTCCTGAAGAGGCACGCAAGCGCAAGAGTAAGAATATGCTGCAAGATGCTGCAGCTGTTGGCATTGCAGCACTCGGTCTCAAGTCAGTTTTCGGTGAATGGAAAGAGATGAATGAACACCGACAAGGCTTGCACGAGCTCGAGATGAAGCGACGTAAGAGGAAGAAGATGCGTGAAAAGCGACAGAAGGAAATGCTTTATGGGGGTCAAAACGCAATTGCTTACCCGTATCCAGGCCCAAATCCAGGCGCCTATGGTCCTACAGCGTATTCAGACGGCAATCCGTACGCGAACCAACTTCCTCCTCCACCTATGGGCTCCCAGCCTCCTCAGCGATATTGATTAGTAAGAGATTTGCAGTTGCATGGTGTTTTTGATGATCGATTTCTTAATTTGATGGATGGGCTTGATTATTGCAATAAGAGCGTTGGTCAAGGTTTGGTATCGGCACTGTGATGGATTTTCCATTGCTTGAATTGCTCACCAGATCTCGCGCCTTCACTTTCCTTGCTTAGTTTATGATGATACCACAGTGGTTTCTCTTTCTTTTCTTTTGTCGGTATGGTTGGTGGCGAACACGATTACAGGATATAGAACAAGTGGTACGGATTGTTAGTCGGGCAGAAAACTGTCTATGGCTTGAACGACTTGATGACTCTCAACGGTTCTCATTCACAACACTATTCCCCTTTGCCCCTTTCGAGATGAAATCAAGATCTTCCTCTTTGACACTCTTCCTTGTTGCGTATTTCAGGTCTAGTGCATGACCCTTTTCCTTATACTTGCGCTCAAGGCTTTTCAATTCATGACGAGGCCAAATAGACCTTCAGGGGCTCACAACCTTGAGTTGTCAATGATTAACTTGGCCTCAACAATAGCTTATAAAAAAGTAGAAGCAATCAACATCTAGAGGGGGTTCCTAATTCGAAGTAGCGGTTTCATGGAGAATCAAACGTAGGAGCAGATACTGTACTGGTACTACTTCTTGCCAAATAGAACTAGGATGAGGTTCGGAATTTTTGGAAGACTGCTAGCCAGTCTACAAAGCTAACAGAAAGTCCTTATTCTACCAATACTTTCTGGTTATTAGTTAAGTTGATTGCGCTAGAGGCTTTGGGTATGCTGAGATAATTAGAATGTATAGCTTTACTAGCGCGAAGTCTACGAAGACCGTCCAAGGTTCGTTTGGCAAATGGATGTAAGATCTTGCGAAAAGGGCTCTAAATTTCCTCAAAGATTTCAGCCTTGTTAGCACCACTCAACGCCTTTAAACCTGTCAACAACAGTACCTCAGTTCAGCTTCAACAATTACTGCAATGGGACTTTCATTTATTTCAAATTGCTTTGGCGCTTTAAAAGTCTGGAATTGTGAAATGGAAATTGCATGATTTGCACACGTGAACTCCCTCTGATTGGTCGTTAATTCTGCTGCCTTGCGACCTTTGTTTGTTTACCACCCCGTCCCGAAGTCTTCTCCATAAATCGGCACAAAGACTTCACTTTCTTAAGCTCCTCAATTTAACGTTCCACTCTTTTCATGCTGTAACTACAAATTTTCTAGGAATAGAAAAGCCGTGGTTCAGAGTATGAACGATTTCCAACTCAAAAACAGGGATCTCTACGACCGTCTTCTTTCTGAATACAAGCCCGGAAAAACGAAATCACAAGGTCCATCGAATATCGATAGAGATGATGTGGACACAATAATCGGTGTGCGCATCCGACCGATTCTTCCCCGTGAAGCTGAAGAGGGTCATGTACCAGGTGTTTGTTCTCGAAAAGATGGGGCGCCCATTGTTGATATACATGAATTTAGACAGCACGTGAGGAGGAAGCCAGTTTTGGATGTGAGTCCCATTAAATGCACATCTTTTCCTCTGGATGAGTGAGTTGCTAATATGCATTAGACGTCAAGTTACACCGTAGACAAAGTGTGGGGTCCTGAAGCTCCAACGCATTCTCTGTACAATGAGCTTGTAAGCCCACTCGTTCCCTTTGCATGGAATGGTGGTATTGGAACTCTCTTTGCGTATGGTCAAACTGGTTCTGGCAAGACTCATACGATCAGCGAGTTGGAACGAATGGTAGCCGCAGAACTTTTTGGCGGGAAATTGGAGGGAGATCGAGAAATCCATTTTTCTGCTTTCGAATTGGCAGGGAATACTGCTTTTGGTACGTCTCCAAGTTTACAACTCCTTTCCATACCGATTGACCCAAGAGGATACGATTACTGATACCTGTAAGATCTCCTCCAACAACGCACCCAGATAAAAATCCTAGAAGACGCCTTCGGCGAAACACAACTCCTCGGAATAGTCGAAGCACAACCAAAATCGGCTTCAGACTTACTGTCATTAATAGAAACATCAACCTCCTTCCGCAAAACATCACCAACAACCAGCAACGACGTCTCCTCCCGCACCCACGCAGTTTGTCGTCTTCGCATCGCCAACCCCAGCAACCCTTCCCAAGGAGGAGAAGAAGGTATCCTCTTCCTAATTGACTTGGCAGGCAGTGAAGCCGCCAGCGACATCTCCTCCCACACCGCTGAACGTATGAAAGAAACCAAGGAAATTAATGGTTCGCTATCTACACTTAAGGATTGTATACGAGGGAGAGCGACTCTAGCACTTGCGACTCAAGCGGGGAATTCTGCTGCTAATCTCGCTGCTGCAAAGAAAGCGCATGTACCATTTCGGCATTCGGCACTTACGAAGGTGTTGAAGCATGTTTTTGATCCGTTGTCGCAACGGCGGTGTAAAATGGCTGTTGTGGCTTGTGTGTGTCCTTCTCTTGCCAATATCGCACAGGGACGAACGACATTGCGCTATGCGGAAATGTTGAGGGTGCAGGCACCGAAATTGGGACTGGTCGAGTATGATTCGAATTTACCGGCTACGTGGGATAATATCCAGACGAGGGCGTGGATTCAGAAGAATTCGGGGAGTCCACCTATTGATGGTGCTCTTCTCGCTCCGCACGAGAATGGTAACCAGTTGATTCGATTACTGGAAAGGGAATTTATAGCTCGTTGCCAGCTCACTCCCGACATAACATCCTCAAGAGCCCACGCTTTTTACGAGAAACTCTGGACCCTCCACATCGATAGTCGGCGTGGTGCCAAAACAGCACCGTCCAACTCCCAAACGAGCGATAACAAAGAAAATGAGCCAGAAGAGCCAGCACCACTGATTCCCTTCACCGAGCGCCTACGCCCAGGAATGTTCATTCGCGCAACACGAACTCACGCGGGTTATGAGAAAAAGATTCTAACAATGTTACTCTGTCCGGAGGGCTCAATGCTGTCCTCAGTGTCAGGCGCAAAGGTAGTGAGAAAGGTGGCGCCAGGGAAACTCCTAGTGTGGAAGAGATACATATGTGCTAATGTCACTCCTGCAGCTCTCAAGGGAGCATTCGACGTCAACGTACAAAAACAAATCGTCGTGCCTGTGGAGGATATGGATGAAGAAGTGAAGATGGAATATGATGCTGCTACGAGATATTATTTTCAAAGCGTGTAGACTTGAAAGATAGACTAGAGGAAATTGAAAGATAGCCGAAAGGTGCTTCTATTCCATTCAAATTCGTTCCACCTTACCCAAAGAAGAAGAAAACCGTATCCATCACCATTTCCCATTCAATGCCCTTAGTGCCCCAATCATGTATTCCACGCTTTTCATGCAACCCAAACTATCCTGTTATACAAACGACAATGCCCCCGTCCGCGCCATGCAATGATATGACGAGAAAGCCCGAAACCCAATATGCCAGCCTATTCATCAAGCCAAACAAAAACACCGTTTCTGATAAAACCAGCGCAATGAAAAGAGGAAAACGAAAACGAAAGGCATGTGACTAACTCTACTTAGGATACATTCCAGCTCCATCAAGAAGAGTTTGGCGCAGGGACAGCAGTCTGGGGCACAACAGGCGCTTTGGGAACCGCTCCAGCACCACTATCACCGGCTGTCGGAGCACTAGGCTGAAGCTGAGGTGTCGGCGCTTGAGCCTGTACCTGAGGCTGAACCAATTTCTGCGACACCGCAATAGGAGAGGCAGCAGAGAAAGACGCTTGCGCCGGAACCTGAGGCGATGATTTCTTGACTGGTGAATAGCCAGGGCTACTACCGTAGGCACTCCCCACAGCAGCATTAGAATTCTGCGCATGAGCCTGCGCATTTGGGGTGAACAAGTTATGGGGTGGAGGTCTAAGATTAGGTACTGGGCTGGCTGGAGGATATGCCATTGCAGTGAGAGGTGGTTGAGATGGCGGAGGAGCTTGTGCGGCATGTTTAGATTGCTGTGCAGGTGGAGGAGCTGGCTGCACAAGTTGAGATGACTGGGAGGGATGTTGGATCTGCTGAGGAGCACGAGGGACTGCCTGCTGATTCTGAGATATGGTTGGAGCACGGTGTGGGCTCTGCTGGTTGGCCATCATGAATTGAGGCGGGCGTGCTTGTTGCGAAGGCTGAGTAGGAGGTACATAGTGGTTGAAGATACCGTTTTGTGACATGGGAGCAGGGTTGCTCACTGGCGGCTGTTGGGGTGGTCGGTAGCCGTTGGTAGATGGTGGTGAGGTGTACTGAGGAAACCCGTTCTGTTGGTCAAACTGATATGACATTTGCTGTGATGGGGGTGGATCTGGGAAGAGAACATGTGTCAGCTAATGATTCCGAGAGCTCCAAAGAAAACGCAAATAAGGGAATAATGGTTAGTATCTGAGCGCTCCCGTTATCACCTCTTTTATTTATTTCAGAAGTTGGCGCTGACAGTAGCATCGACCAGAAGCAGAATATGGATATGACTTTGCAAAGCGCAGAATCCGAGCAATAACGAGAGGAAACTTACTTCTTGGAGGTCCATGACCATTCGGAGGAGAATGAGAAGGGTACGGACGTGGGAGCCCCTGCGGCGGCGATTGCGAATACGATGTCTGCAGTGGTTGATGCTGTCCATTGGGAGCAACTCCATTACCCGCTTTCATAGGCGCCTGCGACGGAGGTGGACGCGGCGGACCTGGATATACAAGCCGAGAGAATGCTCGCGGAGGTCCAGACGCTTGCCCATGAGGTGAGAGCGAAGGCCCATTCATGAGTGGAGAGCCCTGAGTGCCCGGCTGTTTTGGCGAATTATTGAACTTGAGTATCAAAGGTTTGATAGGATTCTTAGCCTTATTCTCGCAGTCCTGGCATAGGAAGTGGAAATCTTCCCTCTCAGCTTGTTCTTCAGTGACGCCGTGACATTTGCTATGCTGCCACACACTGCATTTATCGCATGCCATGCTGTGGGAACCGTCGTCGAGGTTTTGGCCATGGACACCACAGACGGAACAGTCGAAGTACCATGTATCATCCTGCTGTAGATTTTCCAGATCTTTCTTGCGTTTTTGCATGTCTGCTTTGAGTTTGCGCTCGGAAATACGAGCACGTTCGGCGTCGGCGTCTTTCCCTTGAGCTTCTAGTTCTTGGAGAAGAACTTCTTCCTTCTGCAGGCGTTCTTCCTCCAATATGCGTTTCGCTTCACGTTCTCGCAGTCGCTGCTCACGCGTCTCACGGCGGCCTTCCCGGGCATGTTCCATCTGCTCAGCGCGTTGCATTTCGCGTCGTGCCATTTCTAGTTCGGCTTTGTGTTTCGCTTCAGCTTCCTCGGCAGCCTTCTGCTCCTGCACTCTGTCCATTTTGACCGCGAGGCGCGAAGAACGCTTGGCTGTAGCGAGCTTCTGCATAACTTCCAGTTCCTTGAGACGACGGGCTTCTTTACGCTTGCGCTCCTCTTCTTGCTCTAGTAGCACAGGGAAGACATTCTCCTCGATTTGCTTGCGCAGAGTCTTTTCATTGGGATCTCGACTCTTCCGGATAGTGTCGATGAAAGCGCTGTACTCGTCCATAGAAACGGCGATGAGTTCCCATTTCTCCTGACAAAAGTCGTCCATGCGGGGTTCTTCTCTTTCTTCCTCCTCACCATCCACACCATTTGCATTATCTTCTGCCTGTTCGTCATCTTCTGGGCTCGTCTCAGGAATGGTACGCGACACGCGACGACGCTTGTTAGACCTAGCACTCCGGCCACCCTTCTTCGACTTTGCTTTAGCCTTTGGCTTCGGTTCTTCCTCTTCCGGAGGTGGGGCGTCAGTACGTCGATAGAGCCTATTATCATCGAGTAGGAAGTATGTCCGCTCATCAGCATCCCACCCAAATGGTTCGACGCGCTGTCATAATTAGTTCGGCGCCTATACTATCAGTGCCAAAATCACTCACCCAAGCCAGTTGATCATTCTCTGATGCATCCATCTTATCCCGTATAGTGTTCGGATTATTCAGCGTCCATACTGATAGTTGCTGCAGCACGCGAATCTTGGTAAAGATATCAAACTCGTTGAATCTGAGCGGTTCTTCATCGGTACCGTAGGGGTTGCGCTTAGGTGCTTTGGCAACGAACTGGCGGCGTGTGTACTCGTCGAAGATTTCAGGCCTGGTATTCAGACTAATATTAGTAAAGAGAGGTAGTAGAAGCTATGGCGAATACATACGTCAACCCTTTATGACTAGACACATTCTTAAGCAACTGCAGTCCCATCTGCGCCAACTTCTCACTCGCCCCAGGCTTGAGACATTCATCTTCAAAATCCTACAACCCAAACATTAGCTCATTACTATAAAACATCCTCACCCATCATGAAAATCATGCGCCCAGCCTTGCACACAGCCTTGTCATCAAATATATACATACATCAACGTCCATATCCTCCAATTTGACCGCTTTACCAAAATTGAACAAATACTGGTTGAGGGCAGCAAACTCCCACATCTGCCGTATTTCCATCAGTGTTGATGGTATGGCAGGTTGAGGCGCGAGTACAGGCTCCTCAACCTCCATCTCCGACCGAGCCCGCTTGCGCGGCATCGTGGTGGGAGTGGGAACTTTTGATCGTTGATGCGGCGTCGACGCGTATGATTTTCGATGGGTAACGCGACTCTGCCTGTATGCTAATGTTTTATAGAGGGTGCAAGCTATTTCTTGGCCACTGGCGCTATCCTGAGATCGAGCTGGGTAATGAGTTGGGAGGATTCCGTCGATTTATCGATAATTTTGTCAAAAAGTCGAACAGTTTGTTGCGAAGTTCTGACCGACAGGCTTGTCAGCCAAGAGGCGCTAGTCTTCTTTTGGCTTCACCACTTTAAGCCTTGGACGGTTCACGACCTCATGACTTTGCAGCTTTCAACAACGTCATATTCTGCGAGAAGAGGCACTTAGTATGCTATGAGTGGGTACGTTAAGTATAGAGACATGAAGTAATTTATATTGCAGAAACAATGGCAACTTTGGTATACAAAACAACAACAATTGTCTATTATACATATTCATAAACGCATCAAACATTAAAAGTTATAAACAAACATTAACCCCGTCTACTCTCTCTTCCTGCCATTCGCCTCCACCCCCGGTGGAGGCGTAACCACCTCGCTCGCTTTCTCCTCATCACTCTCCACCTTCGCCGGCCCCGGCGCCAAATGCGTAGGCGCAAACTTACTCTTCTCCCTAATCTTCGCCCCCCTCAAATAAAACCAAATGGGCACAGGCACCAGCAACGCAGCCACACAACCCAACAACGTAGCAGCCCACTGAATCCCCATCCCATCAAACATGTATGTAGCAAAAAGCGGGAAACCAGCTCCACAGAGCGAACGTAAAAAAGTGTTTGCGGCTATGGCGGAAGCGGCGAACATGAGGTAAGCGTCTACGATGTAATTTAGGGATTGGAGGAATATGGCCATGAGGCCGAAGCCGGAAAGGAGGCCGGAGAGGGTGGGTACTATCCAGTGGATGTCGGAGCGGTAGCCTGTCCAACCGAACCTGTTTTTTATCATGTTAGTAAGTAGTATTTAGAGGAATCGGTTCAAGAGTGATGGGTACTTACCAGAATAGACCCACTGAAAAAGCAGCTCCTCCAATGATAACTTCTGGTAACCTCCACTCAGGAATGGGCCAGTCGTTGTTGGCTTTCAACTTGCGATTATACCCCGGTTGCCTCAACGCAATAAAAATACCCGCGCACAACTGTCCCAATATCATACCAAAGAACGGTAAACCGCCTACTCCAGGATTCATCCCATGCACACGCTGAAAAACCAACGGATACGCCGTCAAAAACAAATACAAAAGCCCATAAATAAAAGACATGTACAAACTAATCAACAAAACAATAGGCTCGGAAATCAACATCCTGATAGGTCTGCTAAAATTCTTTTCAGCAAGTTCGCGTAGATCCACTTCGATTTCTTCTTGTTTAGCGTGGATACCCCAATTTTTGGTTCGGCGGCGGAGATCTTCAGCTTTAGCGACGAGGATTACAGGCGGATATGTCTCGTTTAGGAAGAAGAGGTTTATGCCGAATGCTACGAAGCCCATTATGGCGACGATGTATTCGGTCCAGCGCCAGCCTAGGTCGTTGTTTATAACTATGAAGCCGCCGATGAAGGGGGCCATGAGGGGGCCTGTGAAGACGGTGAGGGAAAATGCAGTTATCTTTATAAATATTAGTGTTGGAGTGTCAAATAAAAGATAGAAAGAGCTCACAGCCAATCCTCTCGTCCTATTATTGAACATGTCGGAAAAGACAGCGGCCACAACAGCAAGCGGACATGCCCCAAAAAACCCACCCCAAAATCGACATATCATTACAGTCTGCAAATCTTTCGCCACAGCCACTGCAACTGAAAAGACGGCAAAACCAAAACTCGCTATCACGAGTGGTAGCCTCCGTCCTTTCAACTCCGAAAAGGGAGCCCAGATAATTGGCCCAGTAGCAAATCCAAGGACGTATAAACTCACGCCCAAAACACCCACTTCTCGTGACACACCAAACTGCGTCGCAACCACCCCCGTCGCTGCCGAGAAAATAGAAGAACCAAATGCTGCGGTGAAAGTGGTGTATCCCAACATGGCCGCCGTAAAGAACTTTTTCTTGAGCGGCCAATTCTGAGCATGCATCGGATCATCCACCCCATCGAATTCAACAACATATTCTTCCCTCTCCGGCAATAACGGTGGATATTCCTTCCCACCACCAAAAGGTGGCAAGGGTTTTCTGGTATGAGTTCTCACTGTCCGTGAATTCGCGCCAGCCCCCACTGTGTTTGAATGTTGTGATCGTTGTGTTTGTATCCTCGACATTGCTGTTGCATTTCTTTCCAGATTGGAGAGGCCATCGCGGGCGGTGGGGGCGCGTGCTATTGCTGTTTCTGTATCTTGCCGCCGTATCGCTATAGTTGGTGCTGAGGAGGATGATGAGGATGAAGACGCGACGCGTTCGACCTCTTCGCCGAGTGGAGTGAATTGCGTGAAGCGGTTTGGACTTCCTGATCGTTCGGCTCGTTCCAAGTCTTTATCTACAATGTCCACCATGGTTTGGTTATGCTATGGGTCTCGTGTAGGCCCAATTGACTTGCGTTGTTGATAGTATTGCGATTGTAGAATATATTTTTATTGACTAATCTTCGCGAAGAAGTGTTTACTTATAACTCGTTTTATGTAGTTGCACAGGTAGAGTTCATATATAAAGTTGAGCTGGGATAAGCTGTTCGGTGATAGCCGGCCCCTCTATTAAACCAGCTAGTTATTTCGTGTAATTGAGAATGATGGGCACCCAATCGTTCGCCGTAGTAGGAATACTGCGAGAAGGATGGAACGGAAAACACGCGGATAGTTCGGTGCAAAGAGCGTGGCGGCGATAATAGAAACTGATCTGAAGTGCCGAAAGCGCGAATGGAGCTATCGATAGCTTTTTTTCTGGCGTCCGTGATGTCACCCCGAAAAGTTCTGATCCCAACAAGAGCAGTCATAAAAGGTCAATTCTCGCGATAAACTTCTTGTCCATCATCAGATATATCACAACTGCAAAATTAGAAAACAAAGTCTATTGATGAGAGTGGGGTTCTGTATCAATGTTAGTATTGATCACTCTTTGAATAAAAGTGGAAGAACGTACCGAACCCACGCATCTTTCGAAACTTGAGAGCTAAGTTAAACTTAAGTCAAGCTCCTTAGATCACTCGGACATCTCACCGTAAGTTTGCAAGCATTTTGAGCGTGAAAAAAAAAATGTACAATTTCGTTCATTGAGCGGGGTATGTCTTTTCACCGGTCAACGAAAAAGGGCTCTGATTTGTTAAGAGTGCGCTCATGAATTTCATGATCGACTTCAAGCTCTTCCCCAATCGGGTAAATGCAAACGCCTCACGCTGATGCAGCAAGCCACTAACGTCTCAAAAGCTTGGTATTCTACCAAGACCCATATCGGGATTAGTGCTTTGTGGACAAGGTGCGCCGCATGCCTGAGATTCGAGGTTCACATCTCTCAGACTACCAGTCTAATCCCAATATACGTCCAGCTATCCAGAACACTTAAATGGTCTAGTCTTCCCCACCAACCTTAAACATGAGAACTCCCACTTTGGAAGACCTCCCTGATTTACTCGATATTGGCGTCGCACTTTGCGCAGCCTTGATATTAGGACTTACCGCTGTGCTTGTAATAAGAGCGATTGTGCTTCCGGATCCGAGTGCACCTACGACCATACCTGTGGTTGCAACCAAAACTGGAAACAAGAAGGAGGATTGATGGAATGGCGCCGGGTGGGAGCACATTGTCAAAGCACGGGGCATGTTGTCGCTCTTCTCTGGAATCTTCAAATGTGCGTTGACCCTCTCGCATCACATGAGCGATCGATATTAAGCTGACTTAACTTCAAGATCATGCAGCGCTTTGTGCATGCGAGTGGAGTGTACTTGAGAAGGAACTGGGAATCCTAAAGCCAGAGCAACGCCTAAGAACGACTGGAGAACCAATCTACTCAATGTCATTCAAGGAACGCGACGTTCAAATATAAGAGAAAAAAGAGCAAAAATTGATCTCTTCGGGAAATCAACCAAACTCTACTTATCGTGACCTGACCGAATTAAGGAGCGAAAGGTCTCGTCGCTATCTATCCATAATTCGGCGCTGATAAGTTGGTTTATTGACGCCCCAGCCATATGACAAGTATTTTTTGGGATACTTGGCAAGTTGTTACGATGGAACAACGTTTACACCGCTACGCCATACAGCTAGTTTGTTGGTGGCATTTGTGGCACATTGAAATATAATGAGCTCGGGAGGCTGGCGCGTTTGTAGAACTTTCTTGGCAGGAACGAAGGAGCTTCATTACTCGCTACAATGTTTGACCAACCTGTTCGCAATGTCTTTATCTTCTTGGCTGTTTTGGGGTCTAACACCTGCGCGAATTCTTGATGGCTGAGTGGGGTACTATGCCATCTCTTTTCTTAGTCTCACCAGTGAAGATTTGCTATTGGAACGGCTGCTTTCTCCTTGCTTTTCTCCTAGGAATTGGCCAATTACTGTCGAACAACACTCGCATCGGTAATTCTCTCTCTCCTATACATATTCGCCCTCAATCACGTCGAGGCTTACAAAGGAGACCTCGAAGATACAAATCCGAATCAACTCCAATTTGATATCATCAGAGCTTCTCTAGTCGACTCATACTTTCTTCAACCACTTGGCGTCAAGCTTCAATCTCGCAACAAGCGCAAGCAATGCAGACAAAAGCGCGATCCCTCCAGCATAGAGGATTGCAGGGCGGTAGGATTTTATACTTCCCTGCTTCACACCACCAGCTGCTTGAAGCAAATAACCAGCCATAGGTGTTCCCATGAAGTACCCGATACTCCAGCCAGTGGTTGCCATACCGATCGCAACACCTGTCCTCGCAGGACCATATATGCTTCCAAGCACTGTAGGCAATGTCGTAAAGAAAGCGCCGTTGGCTATCCCGTTAATGATCGCAAAGACTACCAGAGTTGGAAGCATATCGCGGACCGGCCAAATTGCAAACATGCTGATGGCATTGATGAGCGAAGCCAGTAAGAACGTATTGACGGCTCCAATTCGATCACATAACACTCCACTGCCCAGTCTACCCAGTGCGGCAGAAAGATTGAAACCCGCTACGATATACGCTCCTACTGTGGAAGAGAATCGCCAGAGATTGTGCAAAAAGTGGAAGAAAGTACGGTGGGGACGAAGAGCGCGAAAACTCCTGTTGATCCCACAAGGAAAATGCAGGCGAACGCCCAATTTCGAAACATTGAAAGATCGAGGAATGGTGCTCGTCCCCGTGGAGGATTAAGTTCCTTCACCAAAAAAGTAACAGGTATTCCAGTGGCGAGGCATAGTATGCCGACAATGCGGAAAGTCCAAGCAGTCCCAACGTTGATGATCAACTTGTCGAGACCAATGCTCAATACCGCTCCGCCAATACCACCCGCAAATTTGACGAGGCCATTCGCTAGTCCAAGTTTACTGCTAAAATACTGCGAAGGGAGCACACTCGTCACAATAAAGCACAAACTGCTTCCGCTACCATACAAAACCCCAGCAGTTCCAAATAATCCCGCAACATTACTGGTGGTGTAGTCGGACATCAATTCACCAATCCCGAGCATGGTGACACCAATCAATGCTGCGATCCGCGCTGCAACAGAGCGCATAAACCGAACACTGAGGAGACTAAACACGACACAGCATGTGATAGAAAGGGATCCGACAAAAGACAGCGTAGATGTGGATGTTAGCCCTTGTTCGAAGAGGGCGGCTTGCATGACTCCCCATGAGTTGTTGATGCCATTAAACCAGAATGTGGAACAGTGCACTGGCGAGGAGAGTGCTCCAAGCGTTCCAGCCGCCATCGGGGATTGCAGAAACGATATTCGCGTGAGGTACGTCCTCGTTGTCGTTCGATGATCGCGCATTAATGTACGTGTCTGCGTAGTCTGTAGAATTCAAATTGGGGCTTACGCGGACATGTTCGGGCTCGACTGTAGTTGTTGACATGTTTCATCCGTCTGTGTACCGCCTGCTTTTGATTTCTTCTTCTCGAACGATACAACTACGAACAGACCTGTGTGGGAGAGTTTTCCACGCTGTAGGTTCTCCATACCCATAGCGAATAGGGCAGTTAGCAAGGTTACGTCATGATGATATTCGTGATGCCCCGAAAAGGACGCAGACGGGAGGAAATCTACTCCGGGCTTTTGCATCTGCATGCAAATGGCTTGGGCACCATATGGGATGTGTAATTTAAGCAGAAAGATTTGTTCAATTAGCTTTGTTAGGAATACTTTATGGAGAGACCAACCCTTGAGGGAGGATGCGAAGAAGAGTGGGTTTTGGCTTTAGATATCGCAGCCCAAGAGGCTGATAAAGCAAGTCTTCCATGCTGGATTGATAAAGAAGAAAAACGCCCATACGTATATGCGTAAATCAATGTTCATCTACATCGTCAGTTTCACTTCATCCTACCATGCTTACGAGCTCTTCCCCTTTTCCACCTTCTTACCACCCTTCTCCCCAACATTTTCAACCTCAACCTCATCTTTCTTATCCCCAAGCTTCTCCTTCACATCCTCCTCCTGCTTCTGATTTCTCACCTCAATTTTCCTAGGTCCAGTCTTTACACCACCAGCCGCCTTCGCCGTGTCAGCAAGACCGCTCACAGCACCCGTACCCGTTTGTGCAAGTCCAGAACCAAGGGCATATACCTAAAACGTATAAAAATCAACTTCATTACCTCCCAATCGAAAGAAGAAGAAATAAAAGGTAACGCACGGTATTCCCAGTCGTATCCCCCACCCCTTTCAACACCCCCCCAACCGTCCCTGCTAATCCCCCAATAACATTCCCACTCCCATCAAGAATAGTGCCAGCAATGCCCTTAGCCTTCTTCTTGTCCTCTTCACTCATATTATCAGGTAACAACTCTTTTGGTAATTGTACGCTTCCATCTGCATTTTTGGTTCCACCCGCTTGTAGTGCTTGTGAGGCTAGAGACTCCGAACCTTCCTGACCGTCTCCGGAGGGTATGGCACCGGATGAGGAATCTATGGCACTATTTGCTGTGCCTAGTTGTGTGCGGAGTTGCCGTTGGAGATCTATTTGAGCCTGGCCTGGGAGGAGGTCTAGGTCTACTATCTTGTTTTCGAGGACTTTGACCATTTTGATTGCAGTTGGTAAAGCTCGCTGGAGCTAGATTCGTGGAAATATGACACTTTGAAGAATGGATAATAATCTAGATGGTTTTCTGAACAGAATAGTGGAGAGAAGAAACAATGATGTTGCTTCCATGGTAATTGCTGTATCACCCATGCCCTTGCTCTTTTTACGTCATGCTACACGTGGGAGGAGATCACCCACCAAACCTTGAAATTTATATAAATGGAAATGGAATAAACTTTCAAGATATGAGAGAAAGAGAGTCAACCTTAAAGAACGATTGAGTATGAAGCTTGACAGACATCTCGAAAATGTTTCTGGTTTCTGCTTTTGGGGTCGTTTTGCACTTTTATAGAGCCCCACTTTCCCCGTCATTTCAGCCTTGTCGTTAGTTCTACTAAATTGAGAACGAATGCTCACACACCATCAGCAGAGGAGAAAACCAAGATGAATGAAAGTCAAGCAAAAGAATACTTAAATCACAGCTTGGATGTTGGAAAGACACCTGTTGTTTTCAGAGAATTCCTTTGCAAGCATGCGGTGAAGAGGAAATGCGCTTCGGCGAACAGTCTAAGACACCGCAGCTACGCCCGCGCCGCCGGACATAAACATTGTCCATCATATGGATTTGGATAATCATCCACCGAAGTAGCCTGGACGACCTTTCTGAAATGATCAAGCACGTGCTTAGTATCCAAGACGGGAGGGCGGTACCGGCCCGCTGCGCAATTGCGCGTCCGCCTTAAGAGGTAAGCCATACTCAAGATTATAGTGTACATCTCCAGGCAACGTAGTTTTCAGACAGTCAATTGGTTTGTGTTGTTATTAAGTAAGGAAATTTTAAGTTACCGGTGGTCCCTCAAATTGTCTTCATCGACACCGCAGAAACGGATACTCTGCTACTTAAACTCGGCGATTCGAGAGCTTATAGAGCTTTAAGCATTTGGAGACCGTCACGAAAATATGGCCATCACGCGAACGGAAGAAAACGTCAGCGCTATAGAGGGGAATGTCACGGGTCGAGACTTGAGTTTCTACAACGTCAACGCAAGACAAACCCTTGACGATGCGGCTAGGAAATTAATCATAAACTATGCAGGAGTAGCACCCGAGAAAGTGGATGAGCATGTCGAAGCAGTGGTAAGCTCTTCTGTAATTAGTCGTCGAGTATGGCTGGCAATCTGACCTCAAACAGAGAGAAAAAGCATTCGCAATCTTTCCGTACCCCTGTATTGGTATGTTCCGGTTTTTGGATCTAAGTCTTCTCCAAACGGAGGTGTATCCAGAAGTCGTCCGGAGAGTAGAGGAAGGAGAGAAACTGTTGGATCTGGGATGCTGCTTTGGCCAGGAGATACGACAGCTGGTAGGATATTTCACCTCCGTCCCTTAGATGTGTCCCACTAACAACAAGTACAGGTATCAGACGGCGTCCCATCTGAAAACTTGTATGGTGCAGATCTTCGCGAGGACTTCATGGCAATGGGCTATGATCTCTTCGACGACAGGAAAACATTGAGAACCAAGTTCATCGCCGCCGATGTCTTCGATGACAATTCAGACCTAAATCAGCTTTACGGTGAAATCTCCATGGTCTACACAGGCTCTTTTTTCCACCTCTTCCACTATGATGAACAAGTCGCAGTCGCGAAACGCATAATTCAAATTCTGAAACCGGAGACAGGTGTCACAATTATAGGGCGACAGATGGGAAATGAAAAAAGCGGTGATTACGAGGCCGCTGGATATGTAGGTGAGAAGCAAAGGTTCAGGCATAATGCGGACAGTTGGGAGGAGTTGTGGAATAAAGTTGGTGATGAAACTGGGACCAAGTGGAAGACTGAGGCTGTACTTGAGGATCCTGGTGTGGGAATGGGTGAGGTAGAGAAGAAATTGACGGAGAGAAGAAAGGAAGGCGGTGCCAGGAGATTGAAATTTGTTGTTCGCAGATTGTAGATACGAGTAGATATTCTGAGGCATTAAAAGTACAAATGATTCAGAAGCGAATAAGACATCAATGAGACTCCTGAGTCAGCCAATCCCAGTTGCTGAATATCATTATGAAGCAGAGGAGATCGAAAAATAGCATTTTAGGAGTGTTTGTGATCGAGATGAAATCAATATCGTAAGGAGAAGAAAGGAAGAATGACTCACAGGGGTAAATCTGGTACTGCCAAGCACTCGCTTAGCTTACAGCACAAAACTCATCGCCGCCACTTTCTCTTTCTTCTTTTCTACAACAAAAACTACCTGCGACAAGCCCCACCATAGAAATATCCCAATTCTCTGGAAGACAGTCATGGCCTCAAAAATTACTGTCGCTGGCGTTCGTCAGAATGTTAAAGAACTCCTCGAGTACTCCACCGAGACCAAGAAGCGC
Source organism: Tothia fuscella (assembly GCA_010583015.1). NCBI lineage: Eukaryota > Fungi > Ascomycota > Dothideomycetes > Venturiales > Cylindrosympodiaceae > Tothia > Tothia fuscella. The sequence goes on along the minus strand of MU007054.1, from coordinate 211,694 downwards.
AACTTCTTGTGAGAAATCATTCCCCCGCTTTTTTTCATATGAAATACTGATGAAATTCTTGTAGGGAGACCGTTGAACTCCAAATCGGTCTCAAAAACTACGATCCTCAGCGTGACAAGCGTTTCTCTGGCACCGTAAAGTTGCCAAAGGTTCCTCGTCCTGGTATGAGCATCTGTGTCTTGGGTGACCAGCATGATATCGATCGTGCCAAGCATCACGGTGTTGACGCCATGTCCACTGACGACTTGAAGAAGCTGTTCGTATTCCCTTTCACCTTAATCTCTCCTCGTCTGCTGACTCACTTTTGCAGTAACAAGAACAAGAAGCTCATCAAGAAGCTCGCCCGCAAATATGACGCCTTCATCGCCTCCGACTCCCTCATCAAGCAGATCCCTCGTCTCCTTGGCCCCGGTCTCTCCAAGGCAGGAAAGTTCCCTACTCCTGTCTCCCACGCCGAAGACCTTGCCAACAAGGTCACCGATGTTAAGAGCACCATCAAGTTCCAGCTCAAGAAGGTCTTGTGCATGGGTGTCGCTGTCGGCAATGTCGGTATGACCGAGGATGAGTTGATCGGAAACATCATGTTGGCTGTCAACTACCTCGTCTCGCTGTTGAAGAAGGGATGGCAGAACGTTGGTAGCTTGACTATCAAGGCTACCATGTCTCCTCCCAAGCGTGTCTATTAGATGTTGCTTCGGATGTTCTATCGTGCTTCTTTTGAGGTACTGAGCACGGCCACTTTTCGTCTATGGACGACACATGGATGCTTCATCGTAAGATGAGCACAGTAGAATTAATGCAAAGCCGATTTGGCTGTTCCATTCTTTAACAATGTGCTGCAACGGTACGACGTGACTACGTGTATTTAAGTCTTCTACATCTCCGATAATAGAGGTGACTCATTGCTACCATAGCCCATGGTGACAATAGGTTTTGTTATGTGGTACTCCTCAAGTTTTTGAAAGCCAGATAAGAACCAGGATTCAGGAAAAGTTAGAACTACTCTAATTCAGTACACCAAGTCTGTTGACTATTTAAAGACGTATCCTGTATATCAATAAGGTTGACGGTGCTAGAATTCGTGGATACACTTAGTTAGTTTTGTTATGCTATCTAGAAGGCGACGATTTACAACAGCCTATCAGGCTTTCACGAAACCTGATATTGTAGTGATATCAATTAGAAAACCCACGATGACTGGGCGAGCTAGGACTAATTTAGGAAGTCGATGCGCCACCCAAAATTTACGCACGAGCTCCATAACCAAATCAACCAACCACAGAATTACTCACAACCACCCCGGCATCCCGATTCATTGTCTTCGGCAAGAGAAACTCATTATCCACGTGCCGATTTACAGTTGTGGGTAAGGTACGACGTACAGACTACCGTTGAACAAAACAAATCCCAGTGGCATGGAATCTTCCGAACGTGCCAACCCATTTGCTATCATCTGCGTCGACCAGCCCGTATCACCTCATTGTAAACCCTTCTATTCAGTGCAGAAAAGTTCGATAACTTCGGCCTTGCGACATAGGATTTTGACCTGGAAGGCTAGAAGTGAATTACTCAGCCGTGACGACCGCCAAGGATTGTTACAACTAATAGAAATGATCCCATCTAACGTAACAGAGTTTAGCGGTCGTCACGATCCAGTTGGCGGTTGGTTGGCCGGTTGCATATATAATTTGTAGTGCCTGTCATGCGGCTTTGTGTTGGTTGAGATTTTTTATCTGGTGCTGTTCCTGTGAAGAAGGCAAATCTCGAAAGCACTTCTACATTATTATTATTGCCACATCTGTCAAATATCTTTTGTTACTCTATTTCTTTGGTACCTGCTTCATCTCTACCAGTTTTTCATAATTGTTTGCTTGCCGTTGAGCAGATTGATTAATTCTGAGGTTGCACCCTTTCCAATTCGGCCCGTTCCTTCCTTATTGAGCCATACCGTCTCGCTGGGACCTCGTGGTATCTTTCTGCCACGCTACGATATCTGAAACTCTAAATTCGTCTGTTCACCGGCAATTATTCACCGTCAATTAACGATCGTTCAATTCACTCTTCTCATTTTCGACTACCCTGTTCGTTGCAAGGTTCTGCTCTCCTCTCATACCTTATAATGTTCCGAACTCAATCTTCGAATACGTTAAGCCATTCTTTCCCCAATGATCGTTCTTTCCTCCAACTGCGCGACATGGAATCCCCGACACGCGAGGGAAGCCACGTGGTGAGCGAGCCTCCTCACATCATGCAGGAACCAGATGAATCTCTACGCCCCACGAGATCGAAAAGAGCTGGAACTGGGGAGTCGAGTGAAAGTGAGTCGGCGTCGCAAAGGATTGAGCGGTTGGGAAGAGAAAGACCTGAGAAGTTTCGGAGTCTGTGGGAGGAGAGCGGGTTTGTGTTTAGTATTGTTATGAGCCAGGTTTTGACGGTATGTTTCTGTCTTGCTAAAAAATAAATCCGCCGATGTTCTGTTTCATAGCCTCTCCTTCGTTGCTTCAATATTGAGCGTAATTACGGCTCGTTGACTGCAGCTGGCAGTCGCGATCGTTCGACGGCACATTTCGCATTAACACTGTGTGCTGTTGCTCTCGCAGAACTCGCTCACACTCAGTTTTCTTTTCAGTCGAACACTCTCTAACCTTTCAAACATAGGAATACTTCGTGTCCGGCTTCAACGTTGTACTTCCCACCGTGGCAAAATCCCTTGACATTCCACGATCATCTCAAACATGGCCAGCCAATGCATTCTCCCTAGTTGTAGCATGTTTCTTGCTTACGTTTGGTCGCTTCGCAGATATGTACGGTGGCTTTCCCGTATACGTGCTGGGAATGGCATGGCTGTCGGTCTGGTCACTCATAGCAGGCTTCTCCCAAAACGAGCTCATGATGGATATATGTCGAGCGATCCAGGGGCTTGGGCCTAGTGCGTATCTGCCGAGTAGTTTGATGCTATTGGGAAGTGTTTATAGGCCAGGCCCGAGGATGAATATTGTGTTCAGTATATACGGAGCTGCGGCGCCGTTCGGATTCTATGTTGGTATTTTCTTTGCTGGTAAGTAGCTTCCTCAGCTTTATGCAAAGTTGAGCTAACAAAGGACCTATAGGCCTTACCGCAGAGTTCACTACATGGCGCTGGTACTTCTTCATCGGCTCGATACTGGCTGCGATTACAGCAGTCATATCGTACTTCACCATTCCATCCGACACGAGCGAACGTCGTGGACTCGGCGTCAAAATGGATTGGACGGGCGCATTCCTCATTTCCGCAGGTCTCATCCTTGTTGTTTTCGCCATTACTGACAGCTCGCACGCACCGAACGGCTGGGCTACATCCTACATCATTGCAACACTTGTCATTGGTGTGGTACTCCTCGCCATCGCCGTTTACGTGGAAGGATGGGTCGCCGCAATGCCACTTTTACCTTTCGATCTCTTCGAGGTCAAGTACATGAAGCCACTCGTCATTGCTTTGCTCTTCACTTACGGCTCTCTGGGTGTATTTCTCCTCTACTCCACATTTTACATGACAGATATCATGTCCGCCTCACCACTCCAACTGGTAGCCTGGTTTTCCCCCATGGCAGTAGGCGGCTGCATTATCGCCACTGCTGGCGGCTTCATAATGCACCTCCTCCCCGGAACAATCCTCATACTCGTCGCAGGCGTAGCCTGGATCCTCGCCCCCCTCCTCTTCGCTATCGTGCCGGAAGGAGCAAATTATTACGCCTACGTCTTCCCCTCGATGATATGCGCCACCATAGCAATAGACGTGACTTTCAACGTCACGAATATCTTCATTTCCACAAACATGCCTCTCAAGCGGCAAGGTCTAGCCGGTGCTCTCATCAATTCAATATTGCAATTGGGGATTGCGTTTTTCCTTGGTATGGGCGATTTGGTGGCGACGAGGACGCAGGATTTGGGGGAGAGGAGGAGTTATAAGGCTGTGTTTTGGTTTGAGGTGGGTTGTGCGAGTGCGGCGCTGTTGCTGCTGTTGGGGTTTGTGAAGATTAAGAGTGCGAGGAGTGATTTGACGCATGATGAGAGGATGGCTATGGCGGAGGAGGAGAGGGATTCGACGAGTGCTGGAGGGGATGTAAATCCTTCTCCTCGATGACGATATCTGTGTGCTTAATATCCTGCAGGTCCAGGAGTATTTGGAGGTTTAATGTTATGGCGTTTGATGTATGCTGATTGTGTGGTGGAGATTATAAGGAATACCCCTCAACGCTCTGAACATGTATATAAATGTATGGCATACTGCTCAAACCCTTTTAAGTACTTTTACCTGCATGTCTTTCTACTAGAATAAACGCTTCGACCCATCTGTGCCATCTTGGTGACGTACAGTACTTTGTAATCAGTTTCTATATCATCAGCTTTACTAATGTCGCTTGCAGCACTGCTGAGGTCTGACCTTTGAAAAGAGGAGATATCCAAATGCCAATATTGCAGTTGGACTTTCGACCTCTGTACTTGCACCAAGTTTCCAACTCCAGACGTAAATCGCAGCGACTACCCCTACGCGCCCCCACCCAATCACCATGCCCTCATCCCAGACACTTCCACGTGACCCTCCGAACTTTTTTTTTCCTTTATAAACCCCATCGCCCTTTGAATCCTTTCCCTCTCTTCATCTACAAGAACACACCCTCGAGGCTCCTCTTCGGAGGCGAGCTGTTGATTATCCCCATCGCCAATGACTGTTCACGCGGTTTATTGGTGTATACGCCATGGATATATCTTCCGTTCCCGGCTTCGTTGAATGAACACTGGGTTGGTAGCAACCTGACGACATTTTTTTTCCTTCTTGATCCTATCCGTCGCGTTGAACAACTTTGTTGTTGTTGTGCGCGGGGGATGTGGGGGGGTCGTTACATACCTTTTTGTGCAAGATTTGTTTTGTTTTGTTTGTGAGATGTGGGGTTTTGATGGGATTATTCAAGTGGGCGAGGGATGAAATTTTCCAAATCTTGTCTTTTTTGAGGGGTGGATGCCTTTGAGTACGTGTCGTCGCCCGACGATGTATCGAACTCTTCTGGGCGATATACTTTCGCTCTCGACGACCTTCGCCATGTCTACGTCGCAGAGGTGATACGGACACTCATCGCTCCGTATTGTCATTGTTGCAGTTCGAAAATTACGCACCTACTACCTGCCTCCACTTTTTCCATTGATGGATTGACATGAGCAATACATTGAAGGAGAGAAGGGTGGTAGTAATTGGAAATAGCACAAGTAGATGAAGGCATGGTAGCATACATTTCTGAGACGGGAATGTTCGCGTCTGGTGGTATAAGACTCCAAGACCATCTTTCATCTGGTGTAGGCTGTCGTTTCGGCTCTTTTAAGCTGTGAGCTTGCTCCATTCAATAGTGACTCTCTAGTGTATAGATACATAAATCAAACAAGTAGACTCCTACCGCTCTCATCGCTTTATTCAGGAGAGAAGATATTCACAGTGGGTAACTTCAGATGTTACAGAGTATGCGTAGTTATGACCATCTAAACAGCCAGTACTGCACGGCTAGTAGAGGTACAGTGGCCGTCACAAAGCCTGACACTGCTGCAGTCCGATTTCGCATTACCCAATGTAGCAACTACACAGTCTCGAGTCCAGATGGCACAAGCTAAAAGAGCTTGCTGGTGCAAACGGAGCAGAAAGCACTTTCCTCTGCCACCAAACTTGAGTGACAAACTTGCCAACTGCCAATAAAAACTTCTAGTGCCGGTCCACAAAAACCTCGAGAAGATCTGCAACTAAATAAAAGTCCCATATCCGTCTCCAAAATTCGTAAAAACAAGGCGGAAAAGTTCCCAAGATGAACGGGAATTACCATTTTCAGGGTACGGACCCACCCAGCTTACTCTTCACCTCCCCCCGCCAACCTCATCTCGCAGCTTCAACTTTGATTGACTCGACATCCTTCACAGACACAACCCCAACTCGACGAGGTCGCCAGAACAATAACAACAGCCCTCGAAATAGTCATCACCGATACAATTACACTTACCACTTACCATACGCTCAAGGCTCTCAGCAGCCACACCATCCGACGATGTTACACTCTCAATCCCACCTCTTCAACCACCAAGGCCACGACCCATTCGCTTTTCAAGGAGGAATGAACCACCACCAGCAACAGCAACAGCAACAGCAACAGCAACAGCAACAGCACCAGCAACAGCACCCACAGCAACATCACGCTCAGCAGCAGCAGATTCAGCAGCAACAGCAGCAGTACAATCGACTGAATCAAGCTACTAATGCTGCTGCCATTTCCGCCAATAACAATATTGCGAATGCGGCACAGGCTGATGAGCATAGGGCTGGAATTGCGGCGGGTGAGCACCAGGGTATGAGTGATGATGAGAGGAAGACTATGGAGTGGATCGTCCAGTTGTTGAACCCGCAGACTAGGGAGACGGCTTTGTTGGAGTTGAGTAAGAAGAGGGAGGCTGTTCCTGAGTTGGCCCTTGTTTTGTGGCATTCTTTCGGTGAGTAAACTTCATCATTTGATATTCACGGGTTGAGACGATACTAATGGTGTGATACTAGGTGTCATGACTTCACTGCTCCAGGAGATCATCTCCGTATACCCACTACTCAATCCATCCCAGCTTACCGCTGCTGCTTCCAACCGAGTCTGCAATGCTCTTGCTCTACTTCAATGCGTGGCCTCTCACCCAGAGACACGACAACTCTTCTTGAGTGGTGCGTATACACTCCCAAACGTCACTGAATGACTCCACTAACCTCTAAAACCAGCACACATCCCACTCTTCCTCTACCCCTTCCTCAACACAACATCCAAATCCCGCCCATTCGAGTACCTCCGCCTCACCTCCCTCGGCGTCATAGGCGCCCTCGTCAAGAATGACAGCAGCGAAGTCATCAACTTCCTCCTCACCACCGAAATCATCCCCCTCTGCTTGCGCATCATGGAAACCGGCTCCGAACTGAGCAAGACAGTCGCCATCTTCATCGTCCAGAAGATCCTCCTCGATGACGTCGGTCTCGCATACATCTGCCAAACCTACGAGCGCTTCTATGCTGTAGGCACAGTCCTCAGCAATATGGTCAATCAACTTGTTGAGCAACAGACTGTTCGCCTACTTAAACATGTGGTTCGCTGTTTCCTTCGCCTTAGCGACAATGCCCGCGCTCGCGAGGCACTCCGCCAGTGCCTACCAGAGCCTCTACGTGATGCCACATTCGGGGCTGTGCTTCGTGACGACGCTGCTACAAAGCGCTGCCTTGCGCAGTTGCTCATCAATTTGTCCGATACCGTCCAGGAGGGCAATCAACAGCCTCTCCTCCACTAAATATCTCCTCTTATTCCCTCAATGGCTAATTTGAGAATCTTTGATTTTATCTAGTGGATGGAAGCCGGCATTTCCGACGACCCTGAATGACCACAATCCCCAATCTGATGCGTTTACGGGCTCGTCGTAAAAAGATGTTTGCTTGAGATGGGAGGGGAAAGATTTTTATCGATATTCACTGTTTGAAGGAGGTGGGCGGTGAGGCTTTGTACATCTTTTTTTTTCATGCTTCACTGCCCATACCTTTTCTGCCCACTTTTCCTCCTGTTCTGCATTTTCAACATTTATACCCTTCGGTCCCGGTGGACGATTTATTGCACATACTTTTCTTGCTCTACCCCATTCCCCTGTCTTTTCTTACTGTTTGCCACCAGCAAGGGTCGTCTCTATGGCGAATGTTTGTTTTCACTGTCTTGCTTGTGATGAGGGTGGCACTTACGTCGGCATCGGCATCGGCATCGGCATCTTTGCTTCTTAAACTGCATACACAATACCCCCTTTTGCTTTTCTTTTCTTCTCTGCTTCTCCCTTCTTCCCCCCTTTATTGTATCTTTTTCCCAATGCTGCGAAGGTTTTTATTAAGATGGGGATGGTATGGTCTGGAAAAATGGGCATGGTATGGGTGGGACGGAGTCAAAATGGCGGAATTACGGTATGGGGATGGTATGGAATGGTATGGGCATGGAGTTTTATTGTTTGCTTGTTTTAGCTGTCTGGTTTTTGAAGTTATTGCTGCTCAATGCTTGAGGAGGTGTGTATGTGTAGATTAGGGGTTTCATCTTTTATTACTCAACGAACGAATGGAAGTTTGTTGTATTTGTAGCCTTGTGGCATCTCTTTTCCTTTCTATAAGTGATGAAGTGAAGGCTGAAGTAAGGCTTTGCGCATTGTCGTCCCAACCTTGGCGGTATATCCTAAATCTCTTTCCGTTTCACATTGTCACGTCATGCGTCCACGCTTAGCTTCCTACTCCTTATAAAAGGGCAGCGTGCACTATCTTCTGGCGGACGTGCAAGAGCTATGCGACTATGACTGTAACGGTGGGGTCCGCACGTTCTCCTGCGTCGTATCTCGGATTTACGGCGATATCTGGTCGAGGTTTTCTTTTTGGCTGTCTTCACTTCTTGGAATCGTGCCGTGTCATTTGTTGCTCCTACGTCTTTACTTATCTTTGTCATTATGATGGTCTGAATCGTCATGGTCTGGTGTTGATGGTATTCATCGTCAAGGGGTAAGGTACGGCATTTTCATCTTCATCATGGCTTCGTGGGGTTTGGCTAATAGTTCTGCAGGAGTTCGTTAGTTTAGCTCTTTGATCTTCCACTATGGGCGATGCAAATGTGTTGAAGTGACGTGGGCTTTCGCAACGTATCACTTGGGTCAGAAAGGTCGGGTTCATCGCTCCCAGCGTCGCTCCCAATGAGGGTTTTGATGCCTGATACTCTTAGAAGTGTGAAGGGGGAAGCTATTTATGGAAAACAGCTTGGAGGGGATTGAGTCGGGAGCTGATTTTAGTGTACTGAGATTGATTTGTTATTGTATCTTTTCCCGTCTTTATGGTGTACTTGTCTGCTATGCTGTCATGCTGTCATGCGCGGGTTTCGAGGGAAGTGCTATAAAGCTTATCGGATTTGTGAAACAGAAGTAGCAGGAAAAACAAGCCGAAATGATTAAAACCAAATCTCTCTTGCGGTCGCGATACTATGGCGTTGGTAGAGAAGAACGATTTACACGTTTTTGGAGCGTGGTGAGCAGGTCTGCTCTCTTGGGAGAGTCAGAAAATGGCAATTGACGTTGGGTCTTCTTTGGGTCCTCTGCAGCGGTGTCCTTCTTCGACACTGTTCTGTGGTGATAGGGATCTTCATGGTATGGTGATGAGGGATACTATCGTTGCTCTTTTGTTGACGAACCCTTCCTCCTTTGTACGACAATATTTGTTTCCAGGATCCAGAGGCCCTCTATTGACGATTCCCTCTGATGAAAAACTTTGGCGCACATGATAGATTCACGAGGGATCCCACCAACGCAAGCTATCACTTCAGTTGATGTTACGGTTTCATTCTTAATCTTTGCTGTTTTGACCCTAGATGGGGTATTTATAGGATATGGAACGTGTCAAGGAGACTTTGAGTACAAGAGCTTGGAAACGGTACGACACTTATCTTGTAGTCTTTTATGTGCTCTTTCTACTGTCACACTATTCATCCTTGTGTGTTACTCGCTGTGGTCAATACTTTCTTATTACTTTAGTCACAAGTTCCTAACTTCTTCCACGTTCGGGCTATAAAACAGATGCTGATGTGGACATGTAGGTCTCGAGAAACCTACTACAGAACTTTCAAAGAGATGTAGGGATTGGCCTAGCTGGAATACAATCTTTCAACCCGAAGGAAGTAACAAGTGTATTCTGGTTTGGCACAACACTGTCAAGTGAGCCTGTTGTATTCTTTTGCAGACTGAAAGAGAACATTGCATAACATACTGATAATGTTGATGTAGAACTTGGCTGAAGGATGGTGATTTTTTCGTCATGGCAGGGTGAGGAAATGCAATAAATAGTGCAAAATATCTGCAGTGCTCTCCTTCGACTTCGCCTACTATCAAACTGTTAGTTTACTATTGACCGCAATTACATAGATCGATTGCTTATCATCAACTCAAATTTCTGCACTACACAACGGACGAGGGTGGAACTGGGAAGGCATGTATGGTCGATGTAGTGTCTTTCAGCCCGTTGCTCCGTACACAGCATGTTGGAGAAGCATTATTTATAGTAACACCCATGGGAGGTTGTTAGTTCGGGATAGATGTCTGACTGAAGAATCGGTATGTGTTGGATTCTGTTTCTTTTGTTGTTCATCTGGGTTCTGATATGGACCTCTTGATATAAAATAGCTTTTGGGCAGGAAATTGGGAAATTATCAACATCTAATAGCACGAGAGTAAGGCTATGGGACATCGTATTAATGTCGTCTTTGGTAACATCCATAAGTCATTTGTTTCCCGCTAGATATTGGATTGCTGGAAGGAGAGAGATTTCTTTCCGACTGAATGAGTAGATAATTCGCTGTGATCTTGTGAATAAAGATTTTTATCATCATTTTACAGTGGATACTAAACTCTCAACGTGTAAATAGAATCACCATATCACACGAATGGTTGGATCTCGTCGTAGGAAATCTTGACGGTCAACGCGGTGTCGAAGCAGGGAAGTCTTGCATCTAACATGATACAATATCATTTCAATATACTTCTCTCACCCATATCGGTGAACGCAAACATAGAAGGCAACTAGTTCCTCTATTGTTTGCTTAGTTCCTTCGACAGTTGGTTCTGGCGGTATTTTATATCGAAGCCGGGACGCCTTCTAATATTCCCTCGTCCGATCGAATACTCTCGTGATCTTCTTTCGCTACGTTGATCTTACTGTCGTTATGAGAATTAAACTTTGTCCTCCCGTCTCTCGCATTATTGACCTTAGTAGCTTTGGAATCGATCAGATCGAACCTCAAGCTTGCTGGGATCAACGAATCTGTGGTATCAATTTTAAGTCAGGCGTATGGCACTATATCTTTCTCTGCTCCCGTCGCTGTAGTTTTCTAACGGAGTCTTGAGTATTTCGGGGTAGATTCACTACCGCTCCAGGTCTGCAGAAAAGTCATGTCTGTCCACAAGTGGTTAACGATGGAGGTGCAGTTTTACTTAGATGGAGCGTGTGGTAAGTAGCGATCTCCGCTGGTTGCTTTAGATGTCTCCTTCTAAAAATGGTAAGAATATTAATATATGGTAATCATCATACCTTGATGAACAGGTTCATTAGTATTAAAGGATGATAAAGCCCCTCTCCACCTTGAGAATAAAAAAATTGTTTGCCAAAAGGAAAAATTTGGCGGCCGCGAAAGTGATAATACTGTAAGAGAAAATCGGCGCATTCGTGGACGAGAGTCTCGTAAGGGAAATACATCCTCTGACTCGCAGCCCAGTTTCCTCGTGGACATGATGTCTTGAATCAACTCCGTACGGGTTCGAGAGAGAAAAACATTATTGTTTTGTATAGCTGTGGAAAGGTGAATTATTAACGTTATAACGGCAAGCCACAGAAAGGCTGAAGTAAATTCAGCCTTGGCCTGAGTCGACTTTTGTCTTCGCTTTTTCTCAACTACAATGCTCCAGGAGGCATCTGTCTCAGCTCAGGTACACTAGTCCAACTATTTATCTCAAATATAAAGGATAAAAGAGATGCGAGAGTGCAGTCCCGGTAGCCGGCGGCCACACGAAGTGGTAAGAACCGAATCATCTAAGCGCGGGAGCTTTGCTTTTGATGCCAAATCGAGATTAGCGGTGCTGCTCTGTACTGGGCGGCCTCCGCATACATCAACCCCTTTATAAGCTCTCAGCCGCTCGCCGCTGACCCTTTTTGAAACCCCAATTTACCACTAACTTTTATTTTGCATCTGTGGATTTCCCAACGCGAAATCTGCCCTCACCACAAAATTGGTCAATCGATGCGCGGCCTTGGACACCACCGCCATGAGCGTTTATGACGAGATAGCAGAAAAGGGGGGCGATGACGAGTGGTGCAAGTGGAAGGAGAATGTCCTCAATTCAAAGGATGAAATCGCTCACTTTGTTGCCCGCTACCGACCCGGAAGCCAAGATCCAGAGGTTATTGATTGGATGGAAGGTTCTTTCAACCTCTGCCTGCGGGTCATGTTCAGTGATGGTGACCCGGATGCCATAATTCGTTTCCCAGGGCTAGGCCACTCAGCTTTTCGCGATGAGAAGACGCTGAATGAGGTCGAGATAATCAATTTCATCCAAGAAAACACTATAATCCCGGTTCCACGCCTACTAGGCTGGGGCTTGACTAAAGACAGTCCGCACCAGTTTGGACCGTTCATCATCTCTGAGTTTGTACACGGAGTTAGCTTGAGCAGTATCCTATCCGACCGGACTGATGCGCAGAAGCTCTGGCTGAACCCACATATCGACAAGCAAGTTTTGGACACCATATATGAGCAGATTGCCGAGTTTATGCTCCAACTCTACGAATTCAGTTTCTCCAGCATTGGCGCTATCTCAAAGGACGCACCTTTAGGCAGCTGGTCTGTCAAGAAGAGACCCTTGACTTATAGCATGAACGAATTGGCAACCACTACGTTTTTCCCTGTTGACAAATTCCCAGCCACTCCGTTCAACTCTTCGAGCGACTACTTCAAGTTTATCACAAAATCACACATGACCCACCTCTACACTCAGCGCAATTTCTGCAACAGCCCTAAAGCTGCTTAGGAGCTATACATCTCCCACCATCTTTTCGCGCAACTTGTCCCTAAATACTCTATAAACGACCGCGGCCCTTTCAAAATCTTCTGCGACGACTTCCGCTGTCAAAACATGCTAGTGGATCCAAAGACCCTCCGCATAACGGCTGTGCTAGATCTAGAGTTCACAACTGCCATGCCTGAGCAATACGCATCAGAGTCACCGTGGTGGTTACTCCTTGTTGGGCCAGAGGCGTATCTTTTCCGCGGTCGGACCATGGCAGAGTTTAAGGCTGCCTACGAGCCTCGCCTAGAGCAGTTCCTGCTTGCGATGCAGCGAGTTGAAAGAGCGAAAGGGTTGGCCATCAACGAGAGGAGCCTCTCGAGTCTTGTGTTGGAATCATGGCAAACGAAAAGGTTCTGGTTTAATTTCGCGGCTCGGAAGCCGATTGATGTTGACGTCCTCTTCGATAATTGTCTGAATGAGGATGGCGCTGATTTGGATTCACTGGACGAGGACGTACGTGCGGGACTGAGTCCGTTCGTCGAGATGAAGATGGAGCAACTGAGGGCGTATGATGAGGATTGCAAGCAATTGCTTTGAAGGGTTTGTCAGCTCTTGGGAATTTCAGACTCCTACCTTTTCCAACCGGTTAGATTTGACTCATGAACAAACAAGCGTTGGCAGCTCAATTATATGAAGCAAGTCTCAGATTATTGTGCAAAATAAGTAACGGACCACATCTTGGCGCCTTCCGTTCAGACATTGTGATATGCGCAAAGGGAGTGAAAGGCTCAATTCGAAACTGCAGTAGTGGCTGGCTAAATCGTGTCAGCTTCCTAACTATGAAAGTGAATGGGAAATGGTAACTCAGTTGCTTGGAAGAGAATAAACTCTGAAGGTCTCTAGGGGCACCTTTGTGTATTGATAGAGAAACAAGTAGAGCCTTGGAGCGTGGCAAGGGTTGGAATGGGCTAGGCGTAGATTTTGTGGCAAGCCGTGAAAGACTGATGAGGAACCTACGGAGAGAATTAGAAGATGCAAAATATCCTGGATTGCAGTTGCCTTGGAATAAGGGTTAACCGTTGTTTGGGCAATCGTTAACCGTTGTTTGGGCAACCCACGCATATTTCAGCCTCGCTCTGACTCCTGCATTCAACGAATATCTGATATCCGTTGTTTCTTTCTCTCTCAGCCACACTTGCAAGAATATCCGACCATCAGAAAGTGCGACATACACAGAACCCCATAATATGGGCAACGCAAAGATGCGAAAGAATGCCCGCAAGGTGCGAAATTTCCCAGTTCACGAGCCAAACCCAGAGCTTGAGATGGAAACACCCGTCTTCTTTCATATGCCAGGCAAGAAACCATACGGTATATTTTGTCAATGGTTCCCATCTCCACTTGCAATCGCTCTCGATTCGCTCGATTATGTCACCTATATCGATTCGAAGGACGGCCGACTCCATACCGTATTCAAAGGCGCAGACACAATCACTTTCGGCTGCTGCGAGCAATACATGATGTGTTGCAAAGCCCTACACTTCTCAGACTTCGAAATAGCATCTCGAATCATGCAAACTTCTAGCCCGAAAGAACAGAAAGAGCTTGGCAGCCGCGTTCTTGGTTTTGATAATGATGAATGGATGAAAATAGCTACGAGAGTTGTGGAGGATGGGAATTATGCCAAGTTTACGCAGGAGAGTGAACTCAGGGAGGTGTTGTTGGGGACGGGAGATAGGATGTTGGTGGAGGCGGCAGCTAGTGATGATACTTGGGGTATTGGCTTTAATGAGACTAATGCTAGGAGGATGTGGAATGAGGGAAAGAATGAGGATTGGGGGAAGAATTGTCTGGGAAAGGCATTGATGGCTGTGAGGGAGAGAATTAGGAGAGAAGTAAATGCAGGATGGATTGCAGGTATGAGTGGAATTCCAAATAGTGCCATAGAGAATATCGTCGATTTCAACAGCCGTGTACTACCTTAGGTGCAGAATCTCCTGAGTTCGCCATGAGCAACGGTACTATCAATCAGAATATCAGTTGAGATGCAGTTCGAGGTGTGTTGGATCCTGGCGTCCTGAAAATCGGACTGACCGGAAAAGCGGGCAAGACTTGGAGCGCCCCAGGATTTTAGCGGCGTCTCCCCAAATATTAGGGGCCCTTGCGGATTAACATTTTGCTCCGCCTGCAACTTCGAGGTTGATTCCACAATACAAGGCCGCCTCGCAAGGTTCGGACACTTTCACAAAATCTCGAGGACCCGAGAATGGTATCCCATCTACCTCTAGGCAACACTGAGGTTCCCCAGAAGCCGCGTAAGTTGCTATCGTTGTGTCGCCACTCTGTTCGCAGGCTGCTGCTTTACTCTATTCGACCGCCATCAGAACGGTCCACAAGGACTACGAAAGTGGTACTAAACACCAAATGAAAGAAGACGAATGAAACAAAGGACATGAGAAATTGGAAAAGCTTGGATTTTACGTTCTGTCAGGCGGGCATTTCTCTTCCGCTAATACAGCATGTTGGCAAAACCTGCTGGAGTTGTGTCCAATCCAGTGTCAACAACTTGAAGTTGCGACCATCACATGTCACTGGAAGCCGTGGAGTAGTGGCAAATCAAAAAGCACATCTCTTTGGTGTTTCCGGAGCAGGCAGTCACCGGCCTTCTATGCAACGAGGCTGAGTGAAGGTCCATGTATCAAATCCAGTCATTAGGCGTTAGGGAAGAGCTGGTCCTCTTCACTATCATCTCAGCGGTCGATGACTCTTATTATAAGCTAATCAGGACAGTGAGAGCGTGGATGGTGGCTATACTGGTTTACATCTCATTCACCTATCGGAGCTGCGTATGGGTTCACGAATTCTCATTGGCTACATTTACTTCAAAAGCTAGCGTAACGCGTTTCTTCAGCGGCTTTCAGCTTCCATATCGTTCTGCAGACGCGATTATCCTTGCATATCAAAATACACATGGCCAATAGAGTATCGAAACCGCACTGCGCCTCCGATGAGTCAAGAAATGCTGAAAGATCTCAGCCACACGGTAGAACCGATTTGATCACACCAATGTATCACGTTTCAAATGTTAATTCGACGTCCTCACAGACAAACCTCGGGCAATCTACGCATCCGATTTATGTGCAAACGAAGCAACTCGTCCGTGTCTTGTGGTCAGCAAGGTACAGCTGGCATCTGCTGAGGCCCGTGTAGAGCACTTCTCAGAAGGCAATTCATGAACCGAAGCAAGTTTTACCGCTGTTTTGCTTTCAATGCCAAGATTTCGCGCATAAACAGACGGTGTGCAAAGTGAAATGAATGGTCAGAGTACGATGAGTTGGCGTAAAAAGAGGTTGGTGTTGTTGGTTTTTGTAGAAAGCGGTAAGGACAACAGGTCTTTGGACCACTTCCCCGGTGACGCTAAGAGACGCCACAGCTTCTGGAAACTCATGAGGACCAACGACATCTCGCCATGAAGAAGGTTGCTGGAAGCCACAGCCAGAAATCAAAATTTATACGGTCGGGTTCAATTTTGATGTTGTTGTGGGTTTCGCTAGGGAGTGTGTCCGGTCCGCTTCGTGCAGGATGCAGGTCAATCTGGCCAAAGACATAGTGGCTCTCACATGCGTTAATACTTTGTTTCACGAATCACAAATTGCATTTCATCTGTTGCATGAGAAGAGCTGGAACATTGCAATTGTTTTCGCATTGCTTGCATCTCGGCACACACTTAACGCCACTAAAAGTTTCCCGTCGGAAATTGTTGGACCGTTGCGCACAGTTCAAGGAGAGGTTGAGTTTATCCAGGGTCAGGATTCATAATTTCATAGCGGAAGATGTTGAACAGATCCGCGCGCCGGCTTTTGAGAGGCTGGGCGAACACTAATTACACTAACAGATTGGGATTGTACCGAATTACCGTTTGCATGAACCGGTACCACACGGATTTGGATGTTCGGACGGTAAAAAAAAAAGAGTGTGGGACGAACGCTGACGTTGAGCTTCGCATAGAACCAAGTTGGGCTGGCAAGTATGCGCATCCGCTGACGTGATGACAAAAGATTCGACACATATAGCAAGAATGATCTAGCGTTGGCCAGAAGCATCACTCACATTCCTTGCTGTTCAGGACATATTTAAAGCCTTCATCCCGAATAGAGGCAGTGTTCCATATAACTTGTTGACTCATACATTGATCAGTCAGAAGAGACAGGGAATTGGTCGAGGGATTGCGGCCTCCGTTGGTTTTCTCCGTGGCCCCATGGAAGCCTGCTGGACGATTCAGAATAAATAGATTATCGCTATGAGCCTACGAGGTTCGAATAATCAATCATTCAAGACAAAGCAATTTTTCCCGAGCAGATACCCCCCTTGTGAGGGAGACTAGGGAGGTCACTGCAAGTGGTGCGCACAGAGCAAGCCTCATTGCGCACAGGCAGGAAACCACTCCTTCGGCTCAACCACTAGCCTTTCCCCCCGTAAGCCCCTTTCTTGCTTGCTTGGGTTGGGCCTGCTGCTTAAAAACGCGGCGATCCCTCCCGCGGTCCTCCGTTTCCTCTGCACAGCCCTCGCTGCTACACATATACTTTCAAATCTTCACGACTGTCTTATCAACATTCCAACGACTTCCATACTGTATTCCCAGCTTAACAATCAGAGCTGTCAATATCACGAACTTCAAATGTTTGCACACAAGGTCTCAACTCTCTCCACCTCCTCCTCCTTGTATCCAGAAACGCACAGAGACGACCCAAGAGACAGTCGACGACCGCCACCTTGACGGCCCAAAAAGAGCACAACGACACTTTTTCCTTTTGTTTTCTTACCCTCCTCTCCGCTCATCACCTTTTAAACACCTGGTGTCATCGACCTACGACACCAAATGGCAGCATATACACATTATCCGACCGCCCAACCGGCGTACTCATTTGAAACGCCTCCTCCAGGAGGACAACATTACTACAACCATCCGCGATACGCGGTCAATACGGCGACACCATCACCACGCGGATCGCCAAAGACCAGTTCGCACACTCGACGGGCGAGCTACGCTCCAGCTGGTTACATGTCTGCAAGTCGCGTACCTGCGCAATTCTTTGCTGAACAGCAAGCGTCGCCTTCGCCGCGCTACCCATCATATCAATCAACGCCATTGCGCAATCCAGAAAATGTAAGTTATTTTTACGATTACGCTCGGGGACAGACTCGACCCAAACGAGCACCCGATGGCATGTATGGCAAGACGCACCGAGACAAGACACAGAGGCCGCGCTCGTCGCATTGGCACTATGTCTTCGTCAACGACGACTACGAGACCTACGACGCCCCGCCGCCGTACACAACCACATATGAATATGAGCCGTACGCGGGAGCTGATCACCGTTATTCTTATGATCAGGCCCCTCAGTATCAGCCAAAACCAGAGTCCACACCACTCAAGGCAAACCAAGCGCGCCAGCGCCGTGCATCGACTGCTACTCGCCCGCACGCATCGCCACCAAAGAAGCCAACACCAAAGGCAACGCCATCGAAACCGATTCGCAAGGCGACAGACGAAGACGCGCGGCGCGCTGGCATTCCCGCTGGTTACTCATACAAGAATTGGGACCCCACAGAGGAGCCCATAACCCTTTTGGGCAGCGTCTTTGACTCGAATTCGCTTGGCAAATGGATCTATGACTGGACCGTTTTCTACTATGGACCCGCCACCCCCATGTCAGATGTCGCTGGTGATTTGTGGCTTTTGCTTATCCAACTTTCGGGCAAGGTCAAGCGAGCAGATGAATGCATAGAAAAAATAAGACAGGAAGAGAGCAGAGAGCTCGTGGAGGACTTTTTGGAATCGGGCGAGAGGCTTTGGATCCGATTCAAGAAGTTGCTCAAGATCTGCGAGGAATACATGTGGAAGGCCGCGAAGATGGAGAACGGGGACAAGAAGCCAGCGGCGATGGGCAAGAACAGTGGATGCGAGTTTGTGGACTCGATCTTCGGAAGAGATAGGGAGTTGGACAAGACGGAAAAGTTGATGAGCGCGGTTCGTCTCTGGAGTATGCGATTTGACGCCAACTGCGACGAGATTCTTCGGAATCCTACCGCCTAAACGCTTGCCCAGAGTTGATCTCGGGCAGCAATTGATTATCTGACTAGCATGATGAGTCACTGGAGTTATTGGGTTGGATTTTCGGTCTACATTTCTTTTGCGCATGATACCCCATGCTTCTTTTCTTCTTTAATTTGTTGCATTTCTGCATTTTCGTCAATGGGTCATCGCGAAAAGGACTTGATATTGTACAACATCGCCACTTTTCGCATCGCATTGGGCCGGATTGCTTCGGGCGCTGGATTACCATCTCTCGTTCAAGCGGTCCTTCTTTTCGTCATGCGGGCTTTTCTTCATTCGGCCAGGGCTACAAAAAGTTTCGATTGAGTTACGATATACCCTACAGCGTTGGCTTTTTGCATCATTATTGGTTCACTGGGTCTAGGGCAATGATTTGCCCGCCATTTTCATTTCTATAAACTTGATATAACTACTGCGCAAGCAATTCATTCTTAACTTGAACTTTTTCATCAATACTGTCTTACTCTCCTACAACTAGTGATCATGTAAATAAGACTTTCCCCTCCATTCCCTGCCTCACCTGAAACGTGGATATTCTTGACTCGGCACATTTTGCAGTGACCATGAATCGATACATTGCATAATTTTGCAGTGACTACGAATCGATACATTGCATATTTGTCTGTACTACTTCGATTAGCCGTTTGTCTACACACCCTCAAATGCTCCGGCGTCTCGAGCGGATGATCAACGTTTGATTTGGTCTTAATACATAAATCTAAGGCGCTACGGAGTCCTGCTTATTGGTTGTATTTGTGTAACAACATTCAGCCTTATGCAAGGTCTCACCAACTCTTATGCATGCATACTGCGCGTTGGTGTTGGTGGCTGCAGTAATCTCGTCGCTTGTGAGTGGTCAACTGCGCGATTTTCTATTTCGAAGGCCATGGTGCTATGGGCTGTACCACAATACTCTATCATCCCTACATGATGGGTTACATACGATTCCGACGGTTCATTCTATAATGCTCGGTGGCAGCACAATTCAATAATGTATTCGGCTCTTCTGCTCCAGAGGCAACCACTTTCATCCTGTCGCTCCGAAATTCCTTTGTGACTTCGGCATCTCCAATAGAGTATTCGCATAGAAATCTTTCATACCCGCATTGGCTATAAAGTGAACCCCCGCGCTCATCACTTTGGCTTCGTTAATTTAGTTGCACAAAGGGACGGCTGTATGCATCCCCGGATTTGGAACCAATTAATCTTACCAGGGAAAGTAAATAGCCCCAAGGCAATCGAACAAGGCTGCTGCCTTCTCAATATACTCGTCGTTAAATGAATTGTCTCGAAGAGCCGCATGCCTCGCTTCCCGATCTGCTATAGGATGCAGGAAGGAAATGAAACATTCCTAGGGTGCTCTGAAAAAGTAAATCTGGGGTGCAGCTTACCCTGGCAAACGGCTGCCTTCTCACTCGCTTAGAGTGCCTTCTGTGCATGGTGTTTCTTTGTTCTGTAACAAGTCGGCGAAAAAGGTTAATTGTGGTTGGCCGCAGAACCGGTCACACGCCTCTAAGCGCTCGACTCCCCTCTATCTTTCGACCTCATGGTGTGAAGCTTGCCTCTGATTCCATCCATATTTTCCAACCTCCAAAGTACGACTCACACGTGCCGCTGTCCTGTCGCTCAAGGTTATCCTTGGGTGACAGTTCCATTATAGTGGGTCGCGGGAATTGGTAGTGGCAAATCAACGCGGAGGAAGTGCTAGATCAGGCCGACTTATCTCTCTGTGTCACGATGCGAGAATTGGTCAGTAAAATACGAAGTAGGTCCAGCGAAAGGCCGTTTGTATGCCAACAACTCTACGGAATTGATACCCTGCATTATTGATATGCTTTGATCTGTCAGTTGCGACATTGCGTACCACCGGTGCCTCTCATCTCTTACATCCGCTGCACATCATGTTTCGAAACTTTTCAATTGTCGTCCCCCACTCTTGCATTCGGTGCATGCCGATTTAGATATTGATACACGTTTCTTTTTGTCTTATCCCGCGTTGGATTTCGTAACGTCATATCACATTCACCCACTTTATGCGCATTTGCTCACTATCTGGTGTTGCGCTTTTGTCCCCCAGTTCATAGACGGTAACTACCCGTCAAAGAGACTAGATTAGGCGGCAAGTCTCTCTTGGTTTGTTTGGTGACACAACTACCACGAACCTGCCCACGTGTAAATCTTTCCTCGTGGTCCTTGCTCCAGCATTCGGAAATCCGGTGTTCAAACTTCCCGTGTCTTTGGATGGAGAGCGTCGTATGGTTAGACTTGACTTTCCTTGATCCTTTCGAACTAGTCAAAATTTCGTACGGTGGCGTTGTCATTATTCAGTTTGTCACATTCAAACCAACTGAGATTAAGTGTAAATTGGTCTGGTTATAAAATTCTTATCTTAAATCCCATCCTCATCAATATCACTCCAATATTCTGCCTTATCACAAAGCAGAAAGGAAATATATTAGCCCCATCGTCCCCCGGGTAAATAAGACCGAGCCATGGCTCATCGAGCAGCAGAGTTACAAAGATACCTCGAGGACTTTGACTCCGTAAAGAGCTTAACCGCAGTTCTGCGGGCAACACGCCCTGCAATCAGCACGCTGGCAATCAGTGAACGGGCTGTGGCAACCGCATTCAGATGGACAATCCTTGGGGCCACCACCCGCTGAGGCCAATCCGGCGAGGAGGGCAATGGCGCCGACGATAGCTACGAAGAAACGCATTCTTGTTTTGTAGGGTGCTTATGTCTTCGAATCCCGGTTAGCATGTTTCTTTCGAGCGGAGGATTGTTTGAGTAAACCGGACTTACAAAGGTCTGAGTGGAAGAGATTCTTTTGAGGGTTAGTTTGATTGTCGACTTCTCGGATCTTGAAGACTGGACTTCCATGGTTAGCATGCTGTGAGTAGCTCACTGTACGTGAGTGTTCGAGTTTATCAGGTTTTACTTGGTATGAAGGAGTGACTCTGGTCGAAGTGTGGTTTGAGGATGTATTGTGAGTTGGAGGAGTTCTGACTTTGCTGTGAGGTATTCGAAGGTGGCACTACGAGGCCTTCTTATAGATAGAAGAGTACTCAGAGGGGCCAGAGATGGCAGTCACAAACGTCATATCTCGCCAGTCACAATGTTGACAGCGCATCAGAAGATACGGCTATTCATGGCTTCTAGGACGTTCCGTGTACGAGTAAGTCCCTTTTTCTGTTGCTCGCCTGGTCACAGTGTGAATTGCTCATGCCTCTAATAGCTGGTATTGATGGGTAAGCTAAATTTGTTTCTTTTTATACTTACAAGTTCAAACTTTTTCTCACTCAATTTGGTTTACACGTCCGTCACCCGGCTCCCTAGTATGTAGTCGCATATAGTCGAGGTCATTCACACTTTCCTCTATCGCAGTGACCTTGCTCACTGTGATTGTTCGTGCCCTGCCCGATAAGGAGGGTCGATGATGTAGTCACAAGTAATGATTTATGCTGGCGAAGAGTAGTTACGAAGCTTCCTGCTACCCCGCCAAGGCCTCTCATTGAGCTGCAGTGAGTGTTGGCACAGCGTGGCCGGACTGTCAACGACCCGCCGCCTTCTAGAGTACAAAGACACCAGAGCCATTCTGGTAAGAGGGGACATGTTGTAAAGAAACAATTTCGTTCATGAAATGAACAGAACGAGTTTGACTCCCCAACTAGGGAGTTATGAACAGTAGGTGCTACTCGCTTACTGGAGAACAAAGGAGGCAATACTCCGAATGCGGTTGTACAACTGGAATGCGGATGGTTTGGGAACAAAGAATTCAATGCAGCATAAGAGCAATGTAACAGGGCATTCTTTAGGCTTATATGCTATGTGATCTCGAAATGGCGCGTAATTTAAAGCGCAAATCAACCGAAAGCGTAGAAGAGGGCTCGAGGGAAACGTCTAAAGTGTCAAGCTCAACGTGCAAATCTGATTCCAAGTCCAACGCAGAAGCTGATCCAAGTACAGAGTCTTCAACAGCACCGAGACGAAAATCTGACAGGCATCAATCTCGTCCGCCAAAAGGCTCAGCCTCGTCCCCGATCAGCTTAGACTCAAGTTCCAGTTCTTCTGAGGAGGCCGCTGCAGATGATGACGATGGTGATGAAGAACCTGAAGGTGACGAGCCTGAAGACGATGAAGCCGAAGATGTTGAACCTGAAGATGAAGTAGCTGAAGACGAAGAAGCCGAAGATCCATGCTGGCACGAAATAGAAGGTCTTCCTCCTCCTACTGACGACAATAAGCATGTCGCTTGGGGCGTTCACCAAGTCCTTACCACAGCCACGGCAGCGCTTGTAGCCTCTGGTGATGAGATGTTGTACGATCTCCACCTCGACATTACACGCGTTCTCAAAACCCCTCTCGAGCAAGTATTGAACTTTAGTACATGCCCGCATGTGTGAGACGTGGAATATGATTTATATATACGGTTTGTGTGTAGAAGTTCTTAGGATAGACTGATACTTGATTTATATACAAGATGTCAGTAAATATGGTTTGACAATCGCCCAAGAAGATATACATATATATAATTGTATTAGAACTTGTGATTATCGGTTTCTCAGCTTCATCCCTTTCATTGAACATGGCTAGTTCTATCCTTGGGCGTTTGGTCCGATGGGTAAGCAGCCGTACCGGAGCCTACCAAGTGTATCATTTGAATAAGCGGGTATACCGATAGTTTCTCGCGATATTTTACGTGTCTATGGCTGAGCTTTCATGAGTTTTGAGGTGGTTTGGTTACCCTCCTACACAACACATGACTTCACTTTCACTAAAATTATCAAACACTACCAAGATATCATTCATTCACATACACTACGCCACAATCATATTCTTCTTCGTGCCGTAGAGAAGATACATCAGCTTCGAAACTGTGCTTTCGCAGATTTCTTCTCTCTGCAATCTCACAAGACTGTCAACCCGCAGAAATTCATAATCTGCAACTGGCAGAGAAATTCTACACATAATGGCGGCCGCTCCTCATACCTTGTCTAGCAAGCTTGCCCAAGCTCTAGTTGAGAGTTACAATCATATCAATGCTCCAGACTTGATCGACAGCCCATATATCACTGAATCGCCCAACACTGTCGCTGTAGAGTTCCCCACGGAAGAGCATCTCATTTCTTCGTCCCGGAAAAAACCAATCGAGATTCCACACCAAGGAGCAGAAGCAAAAGGAGAGCCGCCGCAAGAAAAATAAAATGGCCGCTAAGACCAAGGCGCGCAAAGAAGATCTCCTTCTCCATAAATCACATGGTTGCACTCCAGGATGGATATTTGGGGCCATTCGGCAGTCAGAACATGACTATGACGATGCCGAGTTCGATGTTTGGGCCACAATGAATGGGATCCTGCAATACCTCGATGGTGACATCAGTCAAATCGAGCTCAAACAACTCACCACTGCCAAAGACGGCTTTGCCAAATGGATGTTCGAGAATGCAAAGGAAAAGGGTTTGTCCAGCGTTGCAAAAGCGCCTAAGAAGCATTTTTGCTCTGTCTGTAATACCAAGCCCATGGCTGGATTCCTGGATCTCCCTGGAGGTGAAGTCGCTTTCTCCCAAATTAAGGCATCCAGCATAATTACTAACGAAAATTATAGAACTTCGAAATCATATCTACAATTTCGTTGGCGCCAACAACTATGAATACCACACCGACGACTTCCTCTCAACCAACGATCTAGAAAAAACCAATTTCATGCAGATCGTCGCTTATGGCTCCATATGCTGCAACAAAATCCCTCCCATTGCACTTCTATGCCGTCGGACTTGGTACGAAGATAACGTCATGACTATCTTCCATAATAATCACCCTTTGTTTGTTACCATCGATGAATTGGCGTTTTGGATTGACAAAGTGGGGATAGTGCCGGTTATGGCGCATGGCAATGTGCGTTCACTCCTCCATTGTGCAGATGGTGTCCCGGATGAACCACTCTGGACTGATACCATGGATTTGATCAGACTGATCAAACTTCACCCTTGTTTGGGAGAGAAGTTTCTTGGATATAGTAATGGTACTGATTTGCTATCCCTTGGAGGTGATAACAGTGAGGGATTGGCAGATACGGAAATTGACGACATAGTGCGACGGAAATTCTATGATGCCTGGCGAGGGGAATCCAAAAATGGGTTGGGTTAATTTTTGCTGGCAGGATCATCCGTCCTTATACGCCTCGAAATTATGACTTGACGTCCTGTCCGGCTTTTTGGACCCATGTACGCTGGGGAGTGCGTAGAAAATACATCATCGACGGCCGCGTACTTGTGGAGGGGGAGGATCTCAATACTGAAATAGAGAGTAATCAGGAGATGTGCGAAGAAGAATGGGAGGATGAAGAATACTGGAAGAATGTGGAGGGGCTAGGAAAAGAAGCAGAAGCCCAGAAAGCAAAGGTACTTGGCGCGTCTGAGGATTTGACCTCTTCCACGAATGATCTGCAGTCCAAGACGGCCGCCGCTCAGGACCAATTGGATGGTGAGAGAGATGGAATTGATCTCGACATGGTGGAATACAGAAGAGAGTATCCTTGTCTTGAGAAGGATTGGGAGTGAAGAGTTTTTACAACTGGATGAGATGATCAGGAACACCGTCGTCTTAATGTCCGAAAGTGAATATCAAGGCCTACACTCCAAAGACATGACAAAAGTAGACGGCCGACTGCAGCAAAAGAGATGCGAAGTGAACAAACGGCCATGCTAGCATTTCAGAGAGGAAACTCGAAGAAAGGAAGGGTACGCATTGTCAATTTTAAAGAAATCACTTGGATGGGGAAATGATCTATGAAATGGAAGGATGACAAACGACGATAGCAGTCGACTCACCATGTTCATGTTGCAAGATCGTGCAAGTATCTGATTTTCGAAGTCGAAATCTATGAGCGAATCAATAAGACCGCCATCCATCCACACACTTTATGCAACGCTAATCATCAACCAAAACCCAACCGCTCATGAAGAATAAAGTAGTGCTATAATCGGGCCCCCTACCCGGTACTATGCTTCCCTTGAAACCACCACCGCCGTGCCATGCTATGCTATCTACGGAAAAAAAAGGATGCAAGCGGTGGACACATCTGAAATGTATGAGGAGAACGAGAATTCGAGGATAACACCTAGCCGTAAGAACGGAGTTTCTCTTGCTCCTCTGATGTCAATGCGTTGAAAACATCTGCGAAACCAGGTTTGGATGCAGCATCGTGAAAGAACTGAATGAGGTATGCTTGTGTTTCGTCATCGCGTTGACGGGCTGCGTATGGTGATTCTTCGGCAAAAGCCATAAGCTCTGTACGTTGAAGTAATTAGCATACCACCCTTGTCAAACCATCATGGAATACAATGAGATCCACTCACCAGATTTCGTAGTCCCCAACCCCAAATCCAGCACATGATCGGGATCATCCTCCCAATCCCCCTCATCCCCACTCCCTCCCCCTCCATCCTCCCCATCCAACTGTTCAATCTCCTCCCTAGTCATCTCCCTCTTAGCCCCACTCGCCGCCTGCAACTCCTCCACCAGCACTTTCACGATTTTCAACTTCGCGGGCACAATGGTGAATTGATCGGGGTCTGAGAGCGCGTCAGAGGGGGAAGAATGATAAGCGGCAATGGATTGCGACAGCGGTGGGAAGGGATAGTAATTGGAACGGTGGAAAGTGGGCTTACTTTGGCGGGCGCGGGAGCGGGTCATGATGCGGCCGCTTGTGTTGGGCGTTACTACCAGGTCGCCTTTTACTTGGATTTGGGTTAAGCGGGGGTCGGAGAGGTCGTAGAGTCTCGAAAGGGCGATGACACTGTGTAAGAGGTTAGCGTTGCAAATAGTGTGAGGTGACGCTGGGGGGAGACTTACTTCTGTCGAATCTCGTCATAGCCAGCAAAGTTGACAGAGTTTTCCAACCATTTGGACATGACAACCTGCAGGCCATTTTCGCTACCAACTTGCACTTGCGCCAAGAAATCAACGACTTCTTTCGCGTTCACAAGTGATAATCGTGCGAAGACAATGATAAGGCTCTGGATGAATTGAGCTTGCGTTGCACTGCCCAGCCGGATTGCAACAGCACTCAATAGCTGCATCAGGTATGGTCCCAATCTCTCTGATCCTGCCTTTTCTACCACCTCCGCGGCAAGACCTCCAACTTCTGAGGCTGCGTTATCATCAACAGTGGGTCCCAAGAGACGATCGATTATTACGAGAATAGCTTCAAGACCAAGCTTGCCAGTCTCGTCCCGCCAATCAAACAGCTGCTGGCTATCGTGTTGAAGAATGTTCTTGACTGCGGAAGTCGCTGAGCGAAGAAGATCTTCGTCAGTAGAAGCAAGAAGAATTCTATTAAGCTTTGGCATAGCTGTAGCTACAAAACCCGGAGGTAGTGGTTCAGAGCCATGCTTCGCGAGAACAGCCAGAAGCTCCGCTGCGAGATTAGTGAGCGCATTCTCTTCGGTGAGTGTACCAATATCGAAAGCACCAGTGAGCGATGGGAGAACTTTGGCACAAAGTTGAGTAAAAACTTCTGGTCCTGCTGCAGAGAGTGTACCAGCGACTTCCTCAAAAGTTTCGCTGACTAGTGATGAAATGTTGAAATTGCTGGCACCGTGGCTAGCGATAGTGAAGAGCAAATCGAGGCCAGCTCCCGTTAGACATATTCGAGTATCCAGTAAAATTGCGTCGCGCAAAGTTTCAACGAGCGTTACCATTAGGTCGTCTGATTCTGTGAGTTCTCCAAGATCTTGTGTTTGGGTGTAATTTGAGAGGGCAGTGATGATGGAAGCCTGCATTGGTAAGGCAATGTCTGGCCGCACGGCCTGTAAATAGTATTGCAAAGCGCGAATGCAAGAGACCTTGACAACTTCAGAAGGATCATTTGTAATGGCCTGCATGGTGGAGTCCATGAATTGCGTGACAACACCACCAAGTGCATCGCCAGATGATCGAGTCAAGCTTCCTGCAACGAGAAAACCACGAGCCCGAAGGAACTCGTCTTCTTGTTGCATGGCAAACTGGACGAAATCGATAAAGCCAGTGGCAGCTTCACGTGTCACTTGCCGATCCATGTCTTGGAAATCGCCCAGCAGCTGATTTAGAATGTATAGTGCCGCTTCCTTTGCTTTCCAGTCCTGGTTCGTGGAGTATAATGATCGCGTGTATGCCAGTAAGCCGTCTATGGTTGCAGCACCCTGCCATTCACCAAGTTTGATGACAAGATCGCCACAAGCCGTACGTGGTGTGTAATTGGATGTGACACTAGTCTCCTCGGATAAGAATATGTTGACATCGATGTTCCACAGGCCTTCTTCTTCAGTGGTAATCTGAGCGTAAGCGACCGACAACTTCATCATCTCCGTCACCCATGTGCTCTCACTACCAGCAGATTTTTTTAATTGCTGTTCCAACTCCTTGCGTACTGGGGTTGCGCGTAAACACGCCTGCATAAAATCGAGTTCTTCGAGCACCAGGAAATCAAGAGTAAAGGGTAGACCGTCGTCATCCTCCAACCTGCTCTGTCGTGATTCTTCAATAAATAAGTGATGGTATGTTGCTTGGAGGGACGAAAGTTCCTCCCATGTTGCCGAAAATAGTGCGGGACTCTGAGGAGATAGACTTGACGGAAAGACGGAGCGTATTCGCATAAGAACCTATGACCTTAACAATCTGTATTTTTGCAAGCACAAAATATGTAATTACCTTTACGACTTGCAGCTTGAGGGCAACCAATCCCCTGTATGTCTCCGCACCCTCGCTTCGTTTGTTTTCTTCATCTTCGGAAGGTGGATCCGGTATCTTGGACTTTAAAACTTGCACAAAGAATGGCACCCACGCATTCAATGCCTCGTCTGCAAAACTTTTGACTGCCGTCTTGTGGTCTTCCATGACCATTTCTAATATATCGAAGCATCCTCGAAAAATATCGACAGCCAAAGCGCGTAATATCGGCCTCTTCGCATCGTCCACCGCCACGTCGAATATTGCCTTGACCAGATCTCTCGCGACACTGAAGAACTGCTCATCGTTAAAGCATTCGTCCACCAGGTCGCGTAGCACCTTTAATGCCCCATGCAATTGATCGTCCCGTCCAGACTGAACAATTCCCAACACAGTCGGCAACAAATCCGGCCACTCCTCAGGGAAATCCGCACTAGCAATCTTGCTCACAGCATAACTAGCCGCGCTCTTGATCTTCCTATCCTGCCCCCCTGCAACCGCAATCTCCAGCAGCATCTGCCTTAACCTTGCCTTGCCCTCATCATTAACAAGAACCTGCCCTTTGAACTCCTCAAACTGCGGGCTCCACCACGATTGCACAAAGGTTTTGAAATACAGCAGGGCAGCTTGTCGGATATTCAGCGGCACAGAGTCGTGCGAGGCGACGGAGACGAGGGCCAGGCCGAAGCCGGGCGTTGTAGAGAGGGATTGGAGTTGCAATTCTGCATGTTTCCGCGGGGTTTCGGCGCTGGATTGCGTGTTGGTAAGTAGGTGCACTATCTGGTCCTCCATTTTGTGTGGGGAGTGAGTGAATGTGTTTCCTATGACACCATACGGCGCTGATCTTTGCTGCTGTGTAAGTTTGTTGATTGTGTGTAAATTGGATGCGTCCGCCGTCGGGGGTGGGGTCGTTTTACCCGAAAACAAAAAAATTGGAGGGGAAATTGAGTGGGCTTCTTGACGCGTTACCAGGAACCCATGAAGAGAGGACTGAAAAGACTGCAACTCGACGCGAGGGTACGTTTGTATAAAAGCGAGAATGATGTACACAAAGATGGGAAATGAGTTAAGAAGTTTGGTCGCTGACGTGGTTGCCATATCGCGTCGAGACGGGAATCCCGGTGGGCTGAATGACAGGGCTTGGCGCTGCCTGATGGCATGACTCGGGACGTCATTGGGACGCTCATTTCCATCTCATCTACTTTGCAACAACAAAAATTTCGAAGATGATTGAGGTTGAAATTAGTGAAGCGCGGAAGGCTGAAAGAGGCTAATAAGTTCAGCCTCTCTAGTGAGTAGTATACAACACAATCTATTCGAGCGCGCCAACTCACGCTATCACTAGACTTTACCCTCATCACCAAATTCAAACCGACTTTTCTCATCTCCATATTTTCTCTACTTCGTGTCAACTTTCAGATCTCAAGTCCCTCTGGATTCTTTAGTTGACTATCGCGCTGGGTGCCTAAGCCGTTATCTCAAAGGCCACCCTACTGGTACGAGTACGGAAAGAGACAAACAATCGCGGTTCGCCACGATCACATGTCTCAGCCTTACTCGTCATTAAAGATCAAACACCAGTACAACCTTGACAGCTCCTCAAGAAAGGCTCCCATCCAACCCTTTACCGCACAGGTACCCTTCAAAACACCATAGTCAACTAATTCCAGGTCGCCACCACTCCCATCGCAACCTACGGAGTAACAACAATGGCACCCCGCCAAAAACCAGACGCCTCCTACGCGTCCCTCCTCCAAAATTTCACCGACTTCCTGACAGTAGCAATCCACACAATTCTAGCCCACCGCAATGTCTACCCACCCGAGTCTTTCATCACCACGCGAAAGTACAACCATCCAGTCTACCAATCCCGACACCCAGAACTCTGCTCCTGGATAACTTCCGCCGTCGACGCCCTAAAAACAGAACTCCTCCTGGGGCACGTTTCAAAAGTCGCGATCGTGATCATGTCACCCTATTCCGACCCCCTCGAACGATTCGTATTCGACTGCAAAAACTTCCCTTTTGTGCAAAAGGGGAATTATTATTTACCGCTTGTTAGGGGTGGAGAGGAAGGACCTGGTGTTGGTGGGGTTCCGGATATTAAGGTCATTAATGTGGATATGGAAGAGCAGTTTCGGGGTGTTTTTGCTAGGTTGAGTACTTGTAATGCTAGTTTGAAGGCACTTCCCGAAGAGTGCAGTTTTACGGTCGCGTTGGAATTGAGGGAGAGTGCTGTGCCGCCTATACGGCATCCGCAGCCTTGGATGCCGACGGAGCCGGATCTGCAGCAGCAGAGGGTGTCGTCTGGGTCGAGTCCGGGCGCGGGGTCGCCGGGGATGGAGGAATTTGAGGAGTTGGAACGGTTTGGGGGGAGTGGTGATGGTGATGGTGATGAGGATGATAATGAAGAAGAGAAGATAGGTGGGAAGTTGGGTGGTGTGAGGACGGTTCCTGTTAGGACTGTTGGTGCGGGGGAGATGAGGTTTGAGATGTGGATTGAGGAGGGTGGGGGAAAGGATGAAGCTTTGAGGATGGATAGGGAGGATAGGGGGTTGGAGTCTACGCAGGAAGAGGAAGAGGCTGATGATTATAGT
Organism: Tothia fuscella; assembly: GCA_010583015.1. Lineage (NCBI taxonomy): Eukaryota > Fungi > Ascomycota > Dothideomycetes > Venturiales > Cylindrosympodiaceae > Tothia > Tothia fuscella. The sequence goes on along the minus strand of MU007054.1, from coordinate 180,667 downwards.
GATCAGGATGTCACGGATAGTGAGCTCTAAGATTTAATTTACTAATCAAGAGATTATAAGGTTTAGCGGATCCCTTTGAATATGGATATGTTTTGGTCCAGCGAGAGGTCCAGGGAATATACGACAGGTCGCTGAGACCAGAAATGTCAATGATTTGCTCCATACCTGGAGCTTGAATTATGCTGTAAACACAATGTATGCCGGATTTGGGGCCAAATGCCCTTTGAAATCCTTCCACCATCCCCGTGCCCAATCGTCGATTTAATGCATATCGAATTCTCATGTTCATTCATCAAGGGCACATATCACATAATCAACAAGCTCGTAACGTGTTTTATCAGCATCCTGGCAGCCTCAGCATCCTGGCAGCCCCATCAAGCGCGACAGCGAAAAAATGTATACAATTCAACCACAACCTAATCTATTACAATAATATATATATCAATTAATGCGCTGATACCTAACGCATCCAGGAGCCTTATATTCAAGCGACCCACATAAGCTACACCTTGGTGGTGCCCGTTGCCGTACCTCGCCTTGCCCGCCATGCATAGCCTCTCCCTGGCTATTATCCACCATATTAATCAACACCTGGCTTTCAGCCCCTGTAAGAGTACCTCCTCTCGCTAAATACGTACGTTTCTATACCCTCTTTCGTTTTTGACGATGGTTCTCCGCTGTAAGCTGCTCATTCTGGCTTGCAAGAATTACAGCGCTATGCATAGCTAACTGACAACCTTTGATAAGTTGGTTGAGAGCCTGGTCTGATAGGGAAGGGGGGCTCTAGGTACATCGCCGTCGCTTAAGATGCTGCTTGACAAGCGCTACTTGTTGCTCTAGCCCAGCTACGTCATGGGGTGTTGTAGTGGTATAGGCTTCTTGTGGTTGTAGCTGTGGTGACGGTGTCTGGACTGGCGCGTGGAGGACTGAAAGTACACGTTCTGGGTTATATGGGACTAAGCCTGTTGCTGTAAAGCCGCTTCGGATATTGCCCTTGTGTAGTGCTATAGCCCGTGCTTGCTGGTATAGGAGTAAAAACTCCTGCTTATCAATGTGGTTGACGCTAAGGCCCATTTTCTTCTCAACAAGGCTGCCGTACGATCGCTTGAGGGCTGCAAAGCAGCCAACATCAAGCGGCTGGAGGAGATAAGATGAATACGCCGGCATACAAAGTACAACAATCCTATAGGCTAGGCAGTACTGGTCAAATTCAGGCGTAATATGGCTGCTATGGCCGTCAAGGATCAAGAGCCTATACGTACCAACTATACGGCTCTCGGTATACTTGTTAAAGACGTGTTTAAGCCAGTATAGCCTAATCTCGTTGTTGGTCCAGCCATTCTCGCTTACAGCAATTGACTAGTCGTGTAGTATGAGCCCGTCCTGATACCAAGCTGCTTGGTGCATTACAGCTTCAAGTATAATAAGCGGCGGCGTCGCAAAGCCGCCTGCACTAATTGCCTTAATAACTGTAACCCATTCACGGTTCCCTGGTTGTACGGTCCTAGGCCTGCCTTGCCTATCCGTACCCGTAACCACCTTTACCGTTGCAATCACACCCATTTGAAAGCCCGTCTCGTCAAAATTATAGATGTCCTCGGTAAGGATGCCGTACTCCGTAATTATCGCTTATACGCGTTGGAACCAGGCTCGAATTAGTACTGGATCCTCGCATTTAGCTCGCTGGTAGTCGATCTTGCGGTTATACTTGGATTTTATCCTCTCATCGCCGTCGATAAACCTAGATACCCAGCACTTGCCTATAGTAGCTGTAGGACGGCGCTGACGGAGCAAAAGGGTTGCCATTTGTACTACAGCTTGAGGCCTTAGTGGCATACCGCGCCTATCCATTGATAGGATCCATTGTACGAGAGTCTCTTCTTCGGTAGGGGTAAGGAGGCGGTTTTTTGCGCGAGAGCCGCGTTTTGGTTGAACTCCAGTAAGGCGGGTTTGTAAGGTGCTTCGGGGAACGTCGTATATGGTTGCAGCGGCTAGAACTGATTGAAATTGGCCCTGTTTATAGGCTTGACGGGCTAGATCAAGCCTACCTTCTTGATATAGGGCTTCTTGTTGTTGTTGTGTTGCCATTTAAAGTTGTAGTGGATAAACGCGTCGCGCTTGATGGGGCTGCCAGGATGCTGAGGCTGCCAGGATGCTGATAAAACACGTTACTGCAAAATCCGACAATTAAAAAACAAAAAAAGTAATTCATCCGCAGCAACTATCAAACTTTTAAGAATCTGCAAGCCCTATCAAGATATTATAATCATGATCGAAAAAAGAGGAAAGATTTCCCAGCAGCAGCAGCAGCAGAGACCACAAACATCCTCCATCGTCTCCCCTCCCCCAGAGTCTCTTGTCGCTGCTGCTGCCGATCAAATAGAGTAAAGAAAGAGCCTAATATACATCAAAGAAAATACTCGAACCATAAAAGAAAAAGAAAAGAAAAAGAAAAGAAAAGAAAATATGAACCAGAGTTCCCCATTCCCCAGTCGCGCCAATTACAAACTCTCATTTTTTCCGTCCGTCTCCATCATGACCTTGAAAACCCGAACGTAACCATGTTGAAGTGGTAATGTGATGGTGAGGTGATGTGATATGAGTGGGAAGAGCCATGTGAGAAGTATGATGTTGTTCTTTTGAATGACCAACATGAGGGTGAATTTCTTTTTCCATGATGAACCTGACTGGTGAAAAGCAAAAACAAAAGAGGCAAAGGAGGTGTGTGTATGTGAAGAAAAAAAAGTAGCAAGAAAGAAAATAAAAGGAATGTTCAGAGGATATGCATATCGAATGTGTGTGCCGGGGGTGAAAGGGGTGCAGATGAAAGAGGTGTGTGCCGTAAATGGGAGAAGGGGAAAAGGGGAAAGGGAAAGGAACCGAACCACCAGATTGGAAGAGTCATATCCGTCAATCAATCAATCAATCAAACCTCCAGAGAACCCATAGATCAGTAACCACCTCATGGACCACCAAACAGAGAGCGACCAGAACTGTTCTAAGGATGCTCCTGCCTGTACTTCTTAATCTCAGCCTGCTCCTTATTCTTCAACTGCGAAAACTTAGTGCGCCACTCCTCCTTCCAGCGCCGCTTCTCCTCATTACCCATCTTCTTCGGATCCGGTGACTCAGGACGCGAAGCCGGACCAGCGCTACGATCGCTACCGCTGCGGTCGCCACCCTGGCCAAGCATACCACGAGCAATTTGTTGGATGCGGTGCTTGGGGCTGGCGAGCTTCTTGGGAGAGCAGTGAGACTTGGATGGAGAAGATGGAGGCGAGACTGGGTCTGTGTTGAAGCGAGCGTGATTGTCGGTGTGGTGGGTAACTGAGACGGGAATGCTGCGCTGAGCGGAATCTTCAACGGAAGCGGAGGGGCGATGACTACCGATTGTACCAGCAGCGGATTGGTGAGATTGGTAAGACTGGTGCGAGTCGCGGGTAACTGAGCTACGAGCTTTGCTAGCGGAGGCATTAACTTTGGGAGGAGTGACCATGTCAGCGAGATCGTCCATTGCACCGTCGAGCTGACTGTTGGCAGAGCGATCTCCACCGGAGCGGCGAGTAGTATGCGTAAATTTGCTGTCGATCTTGCCGTGAGACTCGTTGAAAGAAGTAAAGCCGTACTTGTCTTCGCCGTAAATTTCTCCCAAGTGAGGAGCAGAAGTGACGCGATTGGCGGCGCTCTCGTGACGATTACCGGAATAACCCATCAGATTGGAGCTCTGGTTAGCAGACATGGTGCGTTCACGCCAAGATGGAGCTGGAGCGCCGGTGATGGTGTCTTTACCGCGAGGAGCGAAGCTGGAGGGAACTGGGCGTGCGTGCTCCCAGATGGTATCTTGGTGATTGTCGCTGCTGGAGTAAGACTTGTTCTGAAGACGGGCTTCGTTGAGAGCACGATCAAGAGGAGCAAAGTTTGTGGTGGCAATTCCGTACTGCGAGAAGTTGTTGTTTCGGGTCTGATCGGCTGGGAAAGAGCTCGTTGTAGCTTGACGCGCAGTAGAAGCAGAAGGAACGTTCTGGGTAAAGCCTGGATGGGTGGGTAGGTGCGTGGCAGACTGTGTCAAACGAACATTCTCGCGCTGAGCAGAACTTAGATTGAAACCAGCAGCAAGTGAAGTAAGCGAGCGATCCGAAGTCTCTGGTGGAGTCTTGGAGTGGGTGCGTGTGCCCTGAGACTTCAAGCTAACAGTGCTGGTGCTGCGAGAGTCTCGCTCAACCGGTGGAGGACGCCCACCAGCAGCCTTGAAGCGAAGACCGTGAATGTATCCTTCAACATAGTCGGGGTCAAGAGGATCCCTAGGAAGATTGCATGCGGTGGCCGCAATGTATCCTTCGAGATACAAGGCCGACTTCCCATGGAACTCGTTCTGGACGTCAGCATCATTTGTTGGGGGGCTCTGACCACTGGCATTAGCAAAGTGATTTCCAAGAAAGTACTTTGCGGAGTCTGTGCTCAGCCAACTTACGCGATTGAAGCCAACTTCCGGAGTGGGCATGGGTAGTGCGACGCTGCGGAGGAAGGACGACATGCGAAAGTCGGCATGGTCAACAGGTGAGACTTGTGTGCCGTTCCCGTAATGCTGCTGAGTGCTCATCGGGCTGATGAACTCGTCTTGATAGTTGCGCTGGGGCGTGGCAGGATGATCGATACCGCCGGATGCCTTACGTAGCATGTATTTGCCAAACGAGTGCTCGTGAGTATTGAGAGGGAAGAAGTCAGTGGTCGTAACGCTCGACTGACTAGTCTGATGCTGAGATGGCGTGTGGTCATGCTGGTCGTGGCCATCGTCCATGATGGTGCCACCAGAAGACTGCTCCATACCAGCAGATCTAGCCCTAACGCTGTCCTCGTTGTCATTTCCAAACACCCACGGATACTGTTTCGCCAACTCGGCGGTTGGCATATTTGGAGTGTCAATGGGGGAGGGCGCTGGGACAACGAACGCTGGTGGAGAGCCTTCGTTGAGAGGGAAAGGCTTGCCAGGCTCATAGCTGGGACTGGTGGGATTGAGAGCAGACGAGGAGAGATCGTTGACAGGCTTGTGCGTGTTTGGATCTTTGATCTCGATTGCGTGGGAACGACGAGGAGCTCGTGAAGTGGGGCTAGTCTCGGACGCGGAGACATGGTGATGAACATCTTCTACTTTGTTGTTGACAGTGGCAGCGTTTGTTGCAACAGTGGTACGTGGCATTCCTGGCCATTCGAACTCCTTGACTCCGTTCATCGAGAGCATGTTTGGAGCGGCAGCTGGCATTGGAAGGCTGGCCAAGAATGGAGGGACCATATCGGCAGGGTTGACTGGTTGCATGAACAAGGGAGCATTAACAGCTCCGGCGAGGACACCGCTGGATTTTGCACTCTCAAGCTGCTTGATGCGCTTTCGGATGGCATCAAGATCGGTAACGAACTTGCACTTCTGCTTGACTATGGCTGCCTTCTCAGCTTGAGTCAATTGATCGCTCAGCTTGACTTCGTGACGTTCGTACTCGATCTTTTGTTGACGGAGGCCTTCGTATTCGTTCTGGAGGGCCTGGATTTGACTGGCAATGTCACCGTTGGAGACTTGAGCGACATTGGTTTGAGCGACAGGAGCTGGTGGAAGCATAGAAGGAACAGCGATGGGCGGTGACTGTGAGGTCAGCGATAAGATAGATCAGATTGCTTAGCAGCTGGTTAAACTTACAGCATAAGAGGTCCCATCCATCATGCCCATTGGCTGGGTAACATGTGGTTGAAGAGCACGGGCCCCAAAGGAAGGGAAGGGCAAGTTAGTTGGAGCTATGAAGAAAGCGAGTTCTCCACTGGGTCCATATGGGACCGGAAGCCACTGCCCGTCAAGCAGTTGGCAGATCTGACCATCTTGGTTGTAAGCGACCCATCCATGGTCCTTGGCATGTGCGGGCTGGTGCATATTTGCATAAGGTGCGTTGCGGTGCGGAACATGAAATCCAACAGGAGCCTGGATACGATCGTAAGGACGATGAGGTTGAGCAAAAGGGAACCGTGGGCTTCCAAGAGGAGTGAAGTCTGTAGGGACGATTCGGCCTCCAGCTGTGACGCGTACATTTGGAGGAGAGCCATGGTCCTTGAGAAGCCTCTCCGCCTTGCTGCGTTTGATGGATGGCGTGGGTGATGGACGCTTGATGGCAGAGGTTGTGAACGCTGGATTCCTGGCTGGCAAAGGGGCAAAACGTGTGAAGCCATTCATACCAATTGGAGGAGGCCGGGCATTTTCGCCAGTGACAGACAAACCGGGATTGCTAACGGAGGACTTCAAGACATGTTCTGGTTGAACACTTACGTTAGCAGAGTATGTAAGACCTTCGTCTTGAACGGCAGCGAGTTGCTGGGTAAAGGCAACTCGCTCCATGGGCCCCAAATTCCGTAAAATTGTGCGTAGACCGCGAGGAGCTGGGGTTGGAGACCACTCCATTGTGAATTTGTGTGATCGTGAAAGAGGCGTAACAAAATGGGATAGCAAAACAGGGAGATATTTTGGCAAAAGTGCTGCTCAAAAAAAGTGTGTTGTGTGAAGGAGAAAGGAATGGCAGTGCAAAGATCGAGCAGTTTTAAAATCATGAGTGGCTCGTGCGTGGTTATCAGGCCACAATAGTAACTTCTGAAGTGAAGTCGGAGAATCGGGAGCTACCTTTGATCACGTCCTCATCAGGAAACTTCTCAAGAGAAACAGAGGACCCTGCAGCGGAGCCCCGCAACGCGAGTAGTTCTTCGACCTTGTATGCTGGCCGGGTAGTGACGCTTTGAGACATTGTGATTCCGCAAGCTTAAGGTCAACGGGGATTTGAGATGGTGGAATCTGAGGTGGTGTTGGGAACCAAGAACGGCTTGGCAAAAGAGAGTGGTGGGCGACAAGGACTCCGGCGAAGGAATGGATTCTGGACTACTTGTCAGCCTTGCTTCCATTACTGTTTCCATGGAAAGGCCATCGTATGGTTTGGGTATTATCATGCTTGATGGTGTTGTTTACTGACCCGAGAGTAATGGCGCTATTGATGCGCAGCAGGCCAACAGTGTATCCAAAGAAAGTTCGCTGGTGGGCTGAGCAAGTGTACAAGGAGTGTGGGCAACAAGCGTGCAAAGAGTCAGAGTGAAAGAGAGCAATGAGCGAGATGGAGTGTGAATGGGTTGTGTTGTTGAGGGAAAAGAGAAGCAGAGGGAGAAGAAGGGAGAAGATAAAGGGGATATTTGCCATGATGTTCGTCCTTGCTTCAATCTTTTCAACAAGAAGGCAGTGATTGTGCTGTATACTGGATGGCAGTGGCAGATGTTGATGTTGTTGTTGGAAGCCAAGGTTGTGGGTAGGTTTTCAGGGGAGGTGGTCCACGTGGTTTCCAAAATGGGAAGGTAGGCTGAACAGCGTATATGGATTGGGCCTTCCATTCGGACCTGGTTGATACGAATTACAGTCTGTGCGTCTCATCTAAATAAGATGTTTACAGAATGCTTCTTAGGCATTCTTCCACCACTTTCCCATCTATCTATGTATTGGACTCTCAAGTATTCCTTCCCTTTTGCCAATCCATGACCACTCAATCATCTCAAATTACGCGCCCATCATGGCTTCCGGGCATCGCTATGGCAAACTGGGAAGCCAAGAGCAAACGCTACAAGGATGAAGTAGTTCTGGAAGGTCAGTGTTTAAGATAGCAAGCGCCTTTGGACGTGAATCGATCGGGCAGCTAGGTGGTTTAGCCAGATCTCCGGTACTCGGCCTGACGGATCCCGTCACCGAACGCAAGAACGGACCGTCAGAGTGCAGCAGGTAGGACCAGGATCCTGTGCATTTGGAGTGTTCAACGTCGCGGGCGAGACTTGGCAGTTGGAGGAGGATCGAAAGCATCGTCATCCGATATTGCATCATCACTCTACACAGTCTATTAGCACTCGTCCGCAGCATAAGTCAAGCATAGTTGAACGACATAACCCACCAATTCGATCGGTTTGTTGGCCCGCCCACTAGATGGCGGTGCACGCTGTGAGGGCTGAGTGAAATTAAGAGTACTCTGCTTACTAGCAGCAGGTTTTCGCGCCGGAGCAGGTTTCCGCACAGCAGGTGCTTTGGCAGCAGGTTTCTTCGCAGCAGGTTCAGTAGCAGGTTTCGGAGCCGGCCTCGAGAAGATCAGATCATCGGAGTCTTCTTCATCGTCATTGTCATTGAGGACCATGGGGATATCAGAGTCGTCCTCATCTTCCTCTTCCTCTATGACCTTCTTGTTACCACGCGTAGCGCGTGCTGGTGCCGCTTTCTTCGCCGCAGCAGCAGGTTTACGAGTCGAAGATGCTGTAGTACGACCGCCTCTGCCACGTCCACGGCCTCGAGCAGATGTCGAAACCATCGACGGGGCCTCACTCGCGTCGTCGTAAACATCGGAGGGCCCAGAAGCGAGTTCGTAAGCTCCAGGATCCTCTTCCCACGCGCCATCCATTTCTTCGTCCCAGTGATCAGGCTGTGGTTTAAGTTTCGGCTTGCCACTCTTTCTCTTCTTGCCCGTCTTATCCTTGTCCCTTTCAGCAAGTTGCTCTAAATGTGATTTAACAGCTGCGAGAATTTCCTCATCGTCTGAGTCCTCCGCATCGGCTTGTCGCACAGCCATGTCCTTCATGCCGATAGCCAGCTGTTCATCGAGAAAGACTGTGACCGAATGTTTGTCGTCCTTGTTGACAAATTCTGCCACAGCATCACCAAACTTTTTCTGCGGCAGAATAGAGAGGGATTGTGCTGACAGGAATTCTTGCACATATTTCTCGACCTTGATGGGCCCATGGGCCAGGTCCTCCAGTATGGCCTCATCAGGCATGTCCAGGTTATCATTAGCCTTGCGTCCTTTGTTGACTTTCTTACGGTAGAATGCGACGACATCAGACTGGTTCGCCACTCGATCAGTGAATCTGTTTGAGAAGCGCTGGGGATTCTCGCAGTCAAAATGCCCACCGTCAGGCGCGGAGTATTCAACACGAAGGCGAACCAGTGGCAAAGGTACCTTTCCACTAAAACCCTCTTCTTGCGCCTCTAGCCACGTCTGCTGGGCTTCTTCGATGAGTTTATTCACAATATCCATGAGATGTCGGGTCAGCTCGGTGCGGTTATTTGTCTTCTTCCAAAGATTCTTGAGTGCTGTTTCCTCTGCAAGAACAATTTCTTTCATGATAAATGGTCGGACTGTCTTGAGAAGAATGGGCTCGCATTTGAACTCCTTGCCTGTGACTTTGAGAAGACAGACCTTCTTTGGTACAGCTTCGCCGGGCATGAGAGAGGTAGCTACTGACGAACCTGGTTGCATGACATGGAAGCTTTGCTCAGAATTCCAGCGGGGCTCGATCAGGCACTCGTGCTCGTGTCCCCAAACAATGAGATCCATGAAAGTTGGCAACCAGTTCTCCGGCAGATAGCTTGTTTCGGTATGCGCGTGACTGTGATCATTAGTCAGTGCTAAATTCATAACTCCTCCTGGTCAATCCAAGAGTAACAGAAGTGGTATTAACTCACTGATTCTGATGCACGCTCATGAGATTGAACCAATCTCCAGTCTGAACACTAGGTTGGAAGAAAGTTACATTCTTCGATTGAAATGTCCTGAAGAGTCGTTCATCGCGAATATTGCTCATTCCATAAAGCGCCAACTTGGTGTGGCCTTTCTGGAGCAAGATGGGTTTGATGTCTATCTTGTCTGCCTGTGAAGCTTTGCCATAATAGTTGAGCAGGCCAGACATATGAAGCATGTCCAGCGCGGAATAGTTGCCTTCCTTTGATGTTGTCAGCTACACTTTCAAAGTTTCTTGATAACACAAGTCACCTACGCCAGTGGGATCATCATGATTCCCATGAATGGAGAAAACCGGAATAGCAACATTGATGTCCTGATCCTCATAATTCACATGATTAAACGACCTTTCCAACTAAATTAGCATAACTTTCCCCACCCCTTTTTTGATTTTCAAATTTACTCACGTGGGGAAATGCTCGCTCCCATCACTCAACATTTCCAACTCGCAAGGCTTGTCACCCAGACAGTTCGTCCTCAACGCCTCCATAACACTGCAGATACTCTTCCTGCTGGGCTTATTGTCATGGAACAGGTCACCTGCTAAAAGCACCATGTCGACATCGCGTTCTTTTGCCATGTTCATGATTTCGCGGAAAGTTTTGTGGGAGTCCATACCGCGTATTGCATCACGCTCGTTGTAGCCGACATGGTTATCTGTGGCGATGAGGATGTTGATTGTGTCTGCGTCTGATGAAGGAGGCATGGTTGTAGTTGTTGAAAGGGTTGACGGGTTTGGATCCAGAAGACGCGTTGAATAGTATCACAGATTTTGAAGCCCTGTCAAAAAGGAAAGAGGAAAAATATGGAGGGTCCTCGAATGCGCGAAAGTCTAGTACAAGTCGATCAAGGAGTTGAATAAGTATCGTCTCTGAGAAGGGAAATATGGCAAAGACACCACCACCTCACTGCTTGATGAGGATCACGATTCGCTGCTACTCATAAATTTATGGCACCTACCCTCATCCTGGCAGGATTATAACCGAAATAAAATGTGTTTGGCTACGGTAGTGGATCGCGAAAAGTCACGATATTAGAACTGAATCCCGTGATAGCCTAATTCAAGCTAAACCCATTTGAGAAACATCATCGACTTCCGCAAAAGACCTCCGCATCCTCCAATGCTTTAGACGACAGCAACGCAACGACATGCACCCCACATCCCGCCTCCTCGCGCGATCAGTCTGGAAAGGTTCATAATATGTTTTTGCCGTCAACTGACCTCGCATTCGCTAACATCTTATTACAGGGCCAAATATCGTCCCGTACACACCATCCCCCTTCTTCCCCAACTCCTCTCCGCTCCCGAAACCAAAGCACTAATGCGAATACATATATCTAGTCTCCCGATCATCCGCCCCAAACTCGGCGAAAAGCTCCTCCCCATAAAAACACAAGCCCGCTCCGCGACCATACTACCAAATTTCGTTGGCTTGAAATTTCAAGTTCACAACGGGAAGATATATCATGAGTTCTCTGTGACGGAAGATATGGTGGGGCATAAGCTTGGGGAATTTTCACCGTAAGTGCTCTTTATATCCTCCTCTAATGGGGTGATGGTGGGAGGGGGTGGCGAGGTGGTTGGTGGTGGTGAAAGGGAGGGGAGGTGAATGAGGGTTTCGGGGATAAGGAATATGTATAGGCTAATCAGATGGGTATATTAGGACACGGAAACGATTTGCTTATAAACAGACGAAGAATAGGTAGTCATGGGAGGCTCGCGGGTTTTGTGGTGTATTATAGTGGCATAAGGGCATTGGCGGCGTTTGTGTTGGGACTGCTAGAATATATTCAATAGGTCAGAACAATGGATTTTCGGCACGGGTATTCGACATCTTCAAAGCCGTAGACCTGAGTCTGCGAGATCCGGCTTCAGACTATGCGCCACCGTATTTACTCATCTGTCTTTTTGCAGCATTCTCTACTCTAATTTCTGTAAGCACTGAGATGGAAAAGCGTTTTGAAATCTTGCTCTTCCAGACCTATGGCGAATAGGGATGGACCCTCCAGCTCGAGGACATTGAAACCTAGTCCTCTAAGCCCTCCTTTTTACTCAAAGGCGTAGTTAAATGTGGGAATCCTGTCATTCTAGCCTCCATCCCATATTCCTCGAAACGCCATAGAATGCAAAATGAAAGAACCCTTCACACCAACCAGTTTTCTCCTCAGAACCAAAAAACCATCCCAACCCCTTACCGATAAAACTCCCCCCTCTTAACATTAACACCATACTCCCCAACCGCCATCCCCAAATCCTCCATCGTCAGCACCGTCCTCCCCTGCGCCGTAGCACCCTGCCCCCCACCCCCAAACCCCGGTCTCTGCTGCCCCAAATTAACACCACCCTTCGCCTTATCAAGGTTACTCTCCTTGGGAGCTGCCCCTCCTGCTGGTCCTCCTACGCCAGCAGCACCAGCACCGGTACCACCCATGGGATTGTTATTGGATTGCGTGTTCGAGGAGCGTATACGCGAGTATTGGTATGCGTCTGCAGCGATGTCGGCTATGAATTTTTGGGTCGCGAGGGAGAGGAGGCGGGTTAGTTGGATGGGGGTTTGGGGGGGTGGGGGGAGGCCCGACAGGGTGAGGTAGTAGTTTGTTACTGCGTCCGGGATCTGTACAACAATTTTTACTTTAGCTCTCCTAGTCCTCCAACACACTTCGTTATAGCCTCTGCAGGATAGGATATATAGTATTTATACGTACAATCGGCGCATACTCATCCATCTTCCCCATAAATTCCCTAAGATTGGCATCCTTCTTCGCCGGTATGCGCGCCTCCTGCGCTTGCTGTAATGACACCTCCCCTACACCATCAACGACCATAGTTGAAGAGGAGTTGTTGTTAATATTGTTAGGGTCGTCGTTTGTAGTGTCCATGACGGAATTCTCTTGCGTTTGATCAGGTTCGGTTTTTATTATGTCTTCTTCTATGGAGGCGTCCATTTCTTCGTCTGCGGGGTCTAGGGCGCCGGCGGAGGGGTCCAGGTCGGCCATTTGGGGAAGGTGCGGATGTGAAGTGAGTGTTTGTTTGGGGAAGGGTGCTGGTTGTGGATGGGTAAGTAGGTAAATGGGAAGGTGGGATGGGTAGTAGTGGATTCAGTGGAGGTGGGTGGATGCTGCGCCGTTGATGAGGCTCTGCGGGGAGAAGCCGAGTTTGCGGAGGTGAGGGCTGCCAAGACATAGCCTTCTCTCCAAAATGAAAATTCACATTTGACACGTGTTTGATCTTGTTCTCCGGAAATGCCAAAGGCAATCTCACACCACAAGTCTAGATCCAAGTAATTTGGAAGTGGCCCATAGGTTCTTTTCGCATTACAGGCTCATATCAGTTGAGTACTTTATTCAAAGTATGCACAGAAGAGCCATACCAATTGAGTTATGTACATATGTGTAGACATAACACCCGCAGGCAATACATTGTGAAGGAGTCCACAGGATACCAAGTCCCAAACGCTATGAAGTAACCAATCAAAAGGGGTATACGGAAAACTAATCACAATCTCTCAATACCGCGCCTTGGCCCAAATCTCCCACTATTGTATTTTTCAATACTGAATCCAGCAGCTTTCATCCGCCCATACTCATTAATCTCCCTCTTCTTCTTCGCGCTTCTCGACACCTGAGTGGAGGATTTCGGAGACATCTCATGCCATCTCGACCACGTCGGAATGTCTTCTGCTGGGTCTGAAGTTTGGGATGAGTGGCGGCTGTGGTGTGTTCGGGGTGTGGTAGTCTTGGTTGACGGAGGAGTTACACGTAAGCGTTTGGCGTCTGGAGGTGCTAAGATATCTGCTGCGCGAGGTATAGGTGTAGAGAGGACGGTTGAGAACGAGGGAGCTCCAGGGGCATGAGTGGATTCCTCCGCTGTTACTGGCATAGAAGACACATGTGTTTTCTTCCTTCGGCGTTGCAGTGGTGCTTGAGTAGGTGTTTCCATAATAACACTCGAATCCATATTCACATCCAATCCCAACCCAAGCGCCATACGTGCACTAGCCTGACCCCCAGCAAAGATGTCGGGCGTTGCGCTGGAAAAAGCCTTTCCTTTTCCTGCAGCATTCGAATGCTCATCTTGATTCTCAGCCTCCACCTCTTGAACCAGAACCTGTATATCCTCCTCCTTCCTCCTCTTCCCATTCCCATTCCCATTCCCCTTCCCAGCCCCAACAACCGTCGCCCTCGCATCCCTAACCCTCGCCCCTCCATCAACCTCCCCTCTATTCCTCGCCTCCTCCACCAACCCCCTCAAATGCACCGGCACCGCCGCATGCATCTTCGACCACATCATAGCCTTACGTTCATACTCCTTAAAATCCTCCTCCATCAACTGCCCTGCTTCAGCATTCAACGCACTCGCCGGATTGGGACAAACAAGTAAACAAGTAATAGTGACGAGTACATCTTTCAATGTCAGTTCTGGTTTCCAATCGCGTTTTAATGTGTCTACGCATACGGCCCCCGTGGAGGGATCGACGTTTGGGTGAAAGATTTTTGTGCGGAATGTGGCTGTTGGGGGGGATTGAGGGTATGTGGCCGGTATATTAAGGTGGAGGTCAAATACGCCGGGGGAGAATGGTGTACCTTCTGGTCCGGCTAGTAGTATTGAGAGGGATGTGAGGTCGGCGTAGGAATCTTCTTTCGAGGGTGCGAAGAGGTAGTTTGGTGGTAGGGCATTGTGGAGGGCGCCATGGTCTTTGGCCAGTCGGCGGAGGGATTTACTGGCCATGGATATTGTGGAAATTGCTGGTTTATTATGTTTATTTGGTAGGTGATGGTATTCTATTCCTGTAGAGTATGTTCTGCGTTCTTGATACTGAGGTTTAGGAGTGGTTGTGAGAGTAGTAACTGAAGTGGAGTGGTGGTCGTTGGGGAGATGTTCTGGTTTGGGAAAGCGCGTCTGTTTGGCGTTTCCCCGCAGAACTGGCTTGCAGAATTCACCACCATTTAAACCATCGTCAACTCAAATGTATGTAAAAAAGTAACTCAACAAATGCTCAACTCTTCGCCATAATACACACCCGACTCTCCAATTTACTGGTTACCTTGATATTTTCTCCCAGCTTAAGATAAAGAGCTCACTTTTACCGAAGTTTTACAAAGTCACGAAATGCTTCGCAAAATTGCAGGCCCGAAAGGGGTGATGCTCTTTGTCTCCCTGGCCTTTTATACCTTCCACTTTATCCAGAACTGAGGCTTTTATATAAGTACCTCAATCAGTTCTCCCTCATTACTCATAATTGCATGCAGAATAAATGTATGCGGCGGGGAGTTCACAATGTTTTCCTGTCCATTATTATACAGACATCTGTCTTTGATTAACACTAGAGGACAAGCAAAAGAGAAATACACTTATTATCGATTTGATTTTATCTCGAAGAGCGGCATACCTTGTTCATAGACTTTTAGGAATTGCCAAAAAAAGAATTAGTACCTAGACACAGTATGCCAACGTACTTCCCAAATGAGATCCCTACCAATCAAATTGTTACGCTCTATTCCTCCTCTTGCATAGTTCCTTGCTGTCAAAAGCGGGTTTATGATTTACAATATCTACTAGCACTTGAGCGAATATTTCGACTTCCCATCAACAGTCATGGCACCCTACAAATCATAATTAGTACATACACAACAGCAGACCAAACCACCACCAAAAAAGTCACAACATACCCAATGCGTCTCATCAGCAAGAATACCACCATCACCTTTACTCTTCGGCTTCCAAGGCTCATCAAACGCCTCAAAGGCAAATACATTATACCCCCAGTTCAACATACCGCATATACCTTGTGAGAAATACGTAGCGGCATTCTTAGTTCCAGCTTTGGCAGCTTTGAAATCGGTGCCGCCGTCGGAGGGCCACCCTGTTTCCCCTGTCCACAATTCGATCTTATGAGATGGATTTATTGCGCCGATGTGTTGATATGCTTGCATGATGTCGTCGAAGTATTGGTGTGTGGCGTTCGATGTATCTTGACCTTGCCAGAAACCAAAGGCATTGACGAGGCTGTTGTTTGTGGTCAGAGATTGGAGGTCTTTTGGTGTGACGATATTTGGGTAGAGAACTCACAGGATGTCAGGATTGCCTCTGATGAGATCATCGGCTGTACCGTCCGCGTACTTGTTCCAACTATCTGCGGTACCGACTTTGATCTTCGTACCTTTGAGAGCATTCTTCATGTCATTGACTTTAGCCAACAATGTAGCACCTGTGAAGTTTCCCCGATATAGCGTCTCCGAGCCAACGGTCACGGCATAGACCTGATCAGCAAATTTGGGAGCATAAGTCGTGATAGCGGCCTTGTCATCGTTATATGATTTCTCGACATCGGGCCTATAAAGCACACAATTAGACGGTCTCTGTCTTTGTTCCCTAATCATCTACAACCAAGGTAATTATACCAAAACGTACCAAATGCCCAATATAACCTGAAAGCCCTGACTTTTCGCCGCCGGCAAAATCTCTCGAGCAGCATTGCAGTCACTCGCCGAGTACCCCCTCACAATCTTGCTACCGGAAGCAGCAGCGATGAGTTTGAAGTCCGATTCATAATCAGCCTGAGCCTTGCAAGAACTATCGGCCTTTTTCGTGCCTAAAGCAAACCCTAAAGTTCCTTTCGCAGCTTGACATGCTGTAAAAGCTATAGAAAAAGCAAGGAGCGTCTTATTACTGGAATAAAGCATAGTTTCGTTACAAAGGTGTCCGTCGTCTTCGTTTGGTCGTATAGGTTTCCAGCAAGAAGCCTGTGCCGCGGCCGAATTCTTCCTACAGAATCGGCAATAAGATTTAGGTGCTGCGGAAGTTTGAACAACTAAAGAGGGTATCAAAAGGAGGAATGTGATTAAAAGATTGATTTTTTTGAGACAGAAAGAACGACTCCCCTTCCGCTTAACGAGAGACGGTGATGGAGAAGTAACTGATGGTAGTGGAAAGTTGGAAGGTGCACAAGGAAGATGCAAGTCTAAGGAAGGCTTGCATTCGCGCATGATCGCCAAGTTTGCCCTATTGAGCCTCGTTGCCAATACTGATATAGATTATAGATTAAATCTTGTCTATCGGATTGATGTACGTGCGCGAATGTGGATACGATCTGTATATAGTTGTGAAAAATTCTCTTATCGCTGTGGATTTTTGTTGTGTTCCTGGAAGTACAAAAAAATTCGGGACGAAAGACAGCCAGTCCTTAAACCATGCGTAGAGAAGTATTGTTGAGTCCAAGAATTCATCAACGGTGAATGCGTTATAGTGGGTCTGCACATTTTATTCTCCAGTTTCGACGATGTGTCCAGAGTAAAAACTCCACGGCGTGTGATGACACAGGCATTGAGATGATGTGAAAGCTTTCCGGTATTAGCTCTTCACAACTCCATGGCGCGGTGTTCGTTTCGTTGGTTTCTGCAGAGACAAGGTAAACGGATTTGTCCATTGCGATGTTGAATTCTCACCAATCATCAGCGATAGAGACGATAGCTCTTTTCTCTTTCTTCAAACCACCTTGTTCAGCCCCGTCCGTCCAGTATCCATCCCAATTAAACTTCAACACCTCGTTCCCCCAAGACCACCACCCAGCAACAAGATACCTTGCAAAGCATTCAAGAGCTTGATATCCCTCCGGCAACATATCCTCAATCAACTCTTTCAAACAAGGTTTCCGAGAATGAATATCAGGCACGCCAAAAATAATCCTCCTTTTCACATCAGGACTATGCCGCGCAGTCTCCAGCCTCCATCCAGGACTCCTCGCCAACAAAAGAACTTCATACGGTTTTCGCCATGCTCCATCAAGAGCAGTGACTGGCTCTCCTTTTGTGGTCGTCTTCACCCAAATCCATTCCTCGATTAGTCCGACGTTTAGTGATTCGAATATGCCGCCATGGCCGAGGACTAATTGGCGTATGGAAGGTCTGTTGGTAATCCAGATTCCCATAAGACCGTTGGGTGCTACACATTGATCTAAATCCATACTGAGTAGTAGAGTCTTTGTATCGCGAAGCATATGGGAGATAAAATAGGCCTCTTTACGCTTGACAGAGGCGTTGGGCCATGGTGGATCCATTAGAATGAAGTCGAAGATCCGCTTCATGTCAGCTTCAGAAGAGTAGAAGCGGAGCGTACTCCTGAAATGTGCAGGTGTGGAGCAGTCACCGAGAACAAGTGTCGACTCTGGCGGGATGGTGAATATGTGAGGACCGGGAATGGTCATGCGTGCTGACTTGTTGCTGTAATTGTGGAAACTACCATCCCATTGCTCGAGGACTTCCCCATCCTCGTCAGCATAGTCGACCTTGACGGTCAAGTCTTGATCAATGACCTTTTCAAAAAGTTGAGATAGCTTTCCTTCATGGACTGATGACGTTTCCGGATCGATATGGCCTTTAGCATCCAGTTCCAATTCTACGGTTTGCTTGGTCTTGTCCAGCTCTGGCGCTTTCCTTTTCGAAGGAACTCTACTAGGCGCTACATTTGAGATTCGTCTAGGTAAACAATTTGTCTGCACTCCGAGTCCGCGCAATTCGTCCATAGCATCATGGATCAGATTCGTATATACGGCATCGAGTTCTGAAACTTCTTTATGGCTCGACCTCTCAATAACACTATTCTGCGCAGCCTTCTTAGGTAGCTGCTGCTTCGATTCAATAGATGGATACGGCTCATGGCGTGGCTCGCTAGAGAGTAAAATCAATCGATTTGGTTCCGAGACTGTACCTTGCGCATGAGCGATGGAGGTCGGGATATCAAGAATGGTAATGGTACGTTCCTGATTTTGGTAAAGAATGGGACTTCCGCTCGAGGTTGCAATCCTCGTTGTATTTTCAAGCGAATCTTCAAGAGGCATTTTGCACAAGCCGCTTTTGATAGTTTAGAGAGATCGAAGCAACAACGACTCCTGAAGTCTCAGACCAGAAGTAAAACCATGATGCACCAGCGATCATCCCATCCGTAGCAGCGAGTCAGCATACTTAACGACTAGCTGCAACCCGTACATCCTTTTTGATAATAGAATCAAAGTGAGAGCGTCGACCCCGGTGCTCTGTATACTACTGGCGCAGAAATAATACGAGTTCGGCTACTTTCTAGCTATTTTGACCTCGCAGTTTCTCGATATATAAAGAATGAAGTGAGAGACCTCTCTAGATTTCGGAGATGTTTCGCAGCAAAGAAGTGTCCTGGCCAATGACCGTGGGGTTATTTGCAGATGTTCAAGGAGAGGATGATTGAGCAGAGCCGAGTATATCCATGACTGAAAGTCGTGCATCGAGCGCTCTGTATTGATTGTGCTGCTAAAACCAGTTAAGATGCAATAGCGGAAGACTTCGGGGCGCATGCACTAGTTTTAGTGGGCAAGATCTGATTAAAACATAAATTACCATAATTAATCTGGGTTTACCATGCCAAACTCCGGTGCGGCATGCATCTCAGATTCTCTGACGCCATAATAAAACTCCAACTTTCACCTGCACATCTCCGAATCTCCACTCTTCCTACGCTCTTTTCCTTTCTCAATGCAAGACCTCAGGTAACACGGAGACTTTTTCCTTATTGCATGGTATGCAAGAGCGCAGTTTGACCAACAATGAAGCGCAGGCGGACCTACACCAGAGCCCCCTCACAGCTCACACGACCAACATGAATACCGCTTATTCTTCTGCCCAAGTGCGGATGAAGGAGAAAGACCCGGCGATATGCTCTACGGATGATGATGCTATTTTACCTAATAGAAGATCGGAAAAGCCTACGGATAAGAAGAGCTGGGAGTACATCGTCAAAAGTGGTGTTGCAGGGGGTTTGGCGGGCTGTGCGGTACGTTTATCTAGATATTGAAAAGAAAGGGAATTTGATATACTGACTTGATATAGGCCAAAACATTTGTAGCACCGCTCGATCGCGTCAAAATTCTCTTTCAAACATCGAATCCGCAATTCGCAAAGTACAGCGGACATTGGACAGGAGTGCTCGTAGCCATGAAATCGATATACGTCGAAGATGGTGTACGCGGTCTTTTTAGAGGGCACTCAGCGACACTACTAAGAATCTACCCCTACGCCGGTATCAAATTTCTAGCATACGAACAAATACGCGCTAGAGTCATCCCAACCGCAGCAGACGAAACACATATCCGGAGATTCCTATCCGGCTCACTCGCAGGTTGCGCATCAGTGTTCTTCACTTATCCCCTCGAGGTGATAAGAGTACGATTGGCATTCGAAACGAAAAAGGGCACACGGACTACTCTTGGTAGTATATGTCAAAAGATATACAGGGAGCGACCTCGGATAGCGCTCCCCACAGCCCACCACTTGGATACATCTTCAGTAAAGCGCGCGGCAGTTACTGCTGCAGAGACAACCGCAGCTACTTTAGCGCGAGCGACACCCAGCACTGGCCTGGTAAATTTCTATCGTGGATTCACAGCTACGTTGTGGGGTATGATTCCGTATGCTGGTGCATCTTTCCTCGTACACGACCACATGAAGGATATGCTACGCCATCCTTCACTCGCAGAAAGAACAGCACTTCCCCCAACGTCACCAACGGAACCAAGGCAACTCAAAGCATGGGCTCAGCTTACCGCTGGTGGAGTTGCCGGTTTTGTCTCGCAGACCGTTTCCTACCCTCTTGAAGTAGTGCGACGGAGAATGCAAGTCGGCGGCGTGGTCGGAGATGGTCACCGCCTCAGCATGAGAGAAGTCAGTAAACTAGTTTGGAAAGAGAGGGGTTTCAGGGGTTTCTTCGTTGGGTTGGGTATTGGGTACGTCAAGGTGGTTCCTATGGTTGCTGTTAGCTTTTTCGTTTATGAGAGGGCGAAGTTTTGGCTGGGAATATATGGATGAGGACATTGTTCTTTTTGTCTTTGGACGTCTTGCGACGGTTGTTACCTTAGCATGCATTTGTGGTCACTTGGTTTTATTATCGATAGGTAGGCTTCTGTGTTTTGTTTAGGCATGCGATGGTGTTTGTGGCGTTCATTTGTTCTGCGAAAGCGATGGTATCGAAGATAGGCTTGTATCTAGAATCGCAGACCCGCTTCGTGAGTGGTAATAGAACTTATGTTTCGAATCATGATAAATACTTTAATTTCAGCTTATCAAGTCGCCAGACACGTGCCACAATAAGGGCTGCTGTGGCTGCAGCTGTGCCCACAACAGTAGGTTGGCGACACGGATGCTCTTTTTCTTTTCAAATTCATTCCCTTTCCAAAAGTGTTCACATGGAGATCCACTTCGCGTTTCTTGATGCACTTGATCCATACACCATTTGAAAAAAAGACACCACAAATCATGGATGATTCGTTCTTCCAATCCATAATCTTCCCAACACGATTAATCCCTTCCTGAAGTTCCATCTTACTCTTCTGCAGTTTGGATAAAAATTCAAAGCACTCTCTTCGGGTAATGGCGCTTAGAATGCCGTCGAATAGCCTCAGATATACTCTAAACGTTGATTCAGTAGTTCTGCATGACCCACCAGAACATGATAGTCCGAGAGGCTGGTGATGTCTTTCTTAGAAGCGGGCCCCCTAGACCGGTATGAATGTACTAAATGCTCTTGGTGTACCTTGGTCTTACGCTAAGGTACCTTCTGGAAGTAGAACAAACACTCTAGAAAAGTACTTTACGTGCTAGAAGCCAACAGACGCTTCCAAGTGGAGCTCGATATCCATCAAAGCAATTGTCTTTGTCGGGACATGTCCGTCCTCTGATTGCACAAGAAAACTCGAGGTAGGCGTTCATACCGCTCAAGCAATGGAAGAGCTGGTTTAGTTTTTCCATAGTCGCGGTAATCACTCCGGCATTACTATTCCAAGCCTGGGTGCTCGAGACGAGAACCGGCAGAAAAAATGGTCGCCTGGCAAGATCATTTCCATCCTAGAAACCGGCAGAATAAATAAATCAGTAGGCTTGTCCTCTTGGCTATTCTCAGATGATGATATCCGGGGTGCGGCCAAATGACCGAAAATACATCGCTCATCTCAGCCTTGCGTAATCATATCTCGGTTCAATGCGAGGCAAGAAACGTGGCAATACGACCTGATGAAAATCGCCGCCCAAAATTGATTGCACATCGTCATTCCCCCGCGCTTCCGAGTGCCTTCTATAATTACCACATTTCGTATGGAGAAAATGGGACAAATTATTGATCGATAATGGAAGGAAATTGATTGTGTTCTGGAATACTCGTAGCTCGGAGATTTGGGAAATCTGGGGTAATCCCGTAGCCTCGGTGATGACATGAAACTGACGAGAACGTGGAATAATTGTTGGAAATGTTGGCAGTGAGACAGTCCACGGAAAATATGGGTGAAACGATGACGTGCAACATCTTGTTCCTGGTTGAGCTTGTGAAGGCAAGTTTTCGGAGTCGCAACTTTGGAAGAGTTCGTCCAATCGAAAACGGCCCGGAATGGTAACAGCGATGGCGTTGCGCCGACGGACAAGCCCCCGAGGTCCATCTTACCGATAGTGGATTTGAGAGGGAGGCATGTGAAGGTAGAGTTACAGTTTAAACTTTGGTTTTCAGAAAGATGGAATCAAGGCATGAAAGCAACTAGTGCGTGATAGTACCAGGTGCCTTGGCCAAAGCAATATGGCCGACCTCGGTGACGATAAAATAGTAATGGCAAAGCCTTGAAATTTCATTGGCCGTGGGGGTGGAAAAGCTTGTGATAAAGGGTCTCAGACTTTCAGACTCCTGTTCCTGCACCCCAGAATCGCTTTGGCCCAAATCGCTGGTATGGGTCCGTGATCTTCCTTTTTCACGGAGACCAACGGGGAGTACAAAAATTGCTCAGAGGGACCGGTTTCGCGCGTGAGTTCGTTCGTGATTTGGATCAAAGTAGGAGAAGTACAGGAAGATCTCATCCCTCGGCCTGCTTGTACCTCGTCTGCACAGTCCAGATGATATTCTCGACTCGGTCTGTAGGTCAGTGTCGGTTTCATGCCCTCTGCAGAAGGGCGAGTCAGCGTGTTCCAGAGCAATGTTATACAGTCACTCTTTTGTAGGGTGTGAATGCGTGAATCCCTGCGTCGATAGGTGTTTCTTGCGGGAGTTTGCGTTGCGATTCCGCAAAACAACAAACAAGCATATGACAGGTCCGATCAGATTCCAATCACTAAGGTAAGAGGAGTGCGGAGCGGGCATCCGGACGGGGGAGTGGGAGACTGCATGTCAGTCCGAAACCTCCCACGAAAAGGACAAAAATAAAATCTCCGTCAAATGGGGGCACAAAGGGATACAGGTCGTAAGCAAATATCGTCGGAATGTCACCGTGGGGTCAGCACTTCGCGATGATTATTGACTGTTTCCATAATCAAGACATCACACTTGGCCCTCGTAGGGGCGGAGATCATGAGCTGTACGCCCAAGGGTGCACCAGACTGTTTGCTGGCTGCCCTGTTGGTGCTTGTATTACGAGTGCCTGATTTTCTGTAAGTAGAGTGGACAAAACACATCTGAGGGGCGACTTGTGTTCGAACACATTTACACATTACCGGAAGAAGTAGCGGTCGGAAACGCAGGATGCCACTCCCGTCGACCCGTGGCGAGTCGTGGGCGGTGAGGGCGCAAAGTTGACCGCAAGTGCTCCGTGGGGCAAGTCAAGTCTTAGCCTGGTGGCCCTGGTCCTCGGCCAGGCTTAGAATGACCCAGTCATATGCTTTCATCTTGTTTGAGCCAGGCTATATGAATACCGCTTCTTCCCATTTCCCACGCGGATAGTTGTTTTACTCCCAAAAACGAAAACCGATCAAACTGACCTGTCATATTCGATATTTGTTATATCACTCCTATGACTCCCACGTCGCAAACTTTCTCCTTACCAAGTCGTTCAAGATATAAACACCCATAGTCACTACGCGTGCCTCCTGGCACCGAACTCAGAATACAAATCTTTCACCTTGGAAAACAAATACATTTTCGCGGATATTCCGCCAGATTCCAGATACAAACAGTCCTACAAAATGGGTTTCCAATCATCTTCAAGTCCTTCTTCCTCATCATCGCCTATTTCAATAGGCTGGCCCTCTCCATCAACACCCATGGATTCATACCCGACACGAAACGCGTCTTCTTCGTCTTGCGGCATGGCTTGCGCATTTCCCAGTTGGCCAAAAGGCCCGTCTTTGGGCTTTCACTCCTCGTCGCCTTTCCACTCCTTCGCACCCAGCGCTTTCATCAGTGATGCGGATCTCTTCCCAGATGAGCTTCTTGATGGAGCTGCATGCGGACCATTTCTTAATGAAGCACCAGCACCGCCACGAGACGTTCAGCTTCCAAATGTGATGCCTTTGCGACCTCTCTACGCTCAAGAGAAGCCAAAGAAGCAAACCCGTCGACGGAGTTCAAACAAGAAGAGGCGACCATCGAAACCAATGACACCGATTTCCGAATCTCCTGAGGCACCAGAGTGAAGTGGTATGAAAAGAGAGCATGAATGCTCTCAATGGCCATCAGATTACCAAAGATTTTACCATTTCATGGTATCATTCTTGATTTGCGTCGACGACGACGACTGTTCCAGAACATAGAATCGCCTCAGTCCCGCAGACGTACAATATGCCAACCTATTTCGATCGCAGTGCGTCGCCCCTCAGGGATTTTGGAGACGACTGCAAATCGACCTTAGAAACAGCTCTCGATACATCGACGAGGCTGAATGGTGGTTCGAAGGCGGTTGCCTGACGGGCTTAACAGCTGCGCAATATGTGAGGCGCAGTGAGGCGTGACATTCGCTGTTAGCCCAGCCCTGCGAAGGCTTTGGGCACGATTGTTTTGGGCATGATCGTTGTTACACAGGATCGTCATCGCTTCCAAGTGGAAGCTTTCCTGGCTTCGGGATGGGGTAGTATGAGTCAGATACAATAGCAAGGCATAATAGCTATAATTTTCAACCCAATAATCTCGTCATTTTGAGAACCCTTCTCCTGCTGTACATGAATGTATTGTACCTTGATAGTGACAAATCTACGTGAAAATTCTGTTCATGCACCCAAGTCCTCGGGTTTCGGTACATGCACGAACTTCCCGGAAGCGAGGTACTTGGTGACTTTAGGACCGTTGAAAAAAAGAACAGTGCTTTTCGTGTGCGTGGTCGGTATGCGCATCGCGGGGTTCGACATGTGGTGTGGCTGTGGATGTGGAGTGTGAGGTGGCATCAAAACCACTGCAGAATGCCAGCACAAAAAGTTCCAGTAAACCTGTCAGTCAGCACAAAGGCACGGCCGCTGGAGACGTCTGACGATCCGCCGTATGTCAGTACCCCTTTTCAGATCATGAATGCTATTGAAGAGATTAAACGGTCATTCGGCTCAATTGCCCGGGTCTTCATGGATAATTCAACAAGCATATACGAGTGAAAAGCGCAGTGGTACAAATAGAGCCTATGAGGGACTATGGAGAATGTTGGATCACGTCGCTTCCTTGAACGATTGGAAGGGCCTGAACGAGACGTTAATATGCGACCTTGTAGCAAGGGCAATCGGATTTCGCAGCACAATTCCCAAAGGTCTGGTTCTGAATGGACCAATCGCGTGCTGCATATATTGTTGGCTCTCTTAGATAGGAAAGTGATGATTTGCAGAGTTAAAAGATCCCCGAACTAATAATGGTGAGACCGTACCCATGGGAGAGTTGATGCATAATACCATTTCCAGCAGCTCTTACTGGTAACACCTGTCCGTACTATTACTTCGGGAAACGATTTCTACGATTCTCGGAGGGGATCTGAATTGCACAGGTAGATGCAGTGGTTTCAATACATCATACAAGTAGCCACCTCAAAGGCATTGGAACAATGCACGCTTTTTTAAAATATTGTAATGTCAGATCAAGCTGCTTGTTCCTGTCTCGTCCTGACTGTGCAAAACGGTGTTATCGTGGGAGTACGGCAGGGTATCTTCCATTTTCCATCCGAGCAACACCGCATATGTTCTGTGATAGAATGAGCCCAATACTTTTCTGTAATGCGGCCAGCCTTCCCTTGGGCTCTGGAGAGGCTTTTGCTGCTGTGTAACAGCGTGATGCCTTTGGTTCGGAGCACGTCCCGTGCCGGGGCCGTGGTTGGTTTGGACCTGAATTCCTCATCATCAATTAAGCTGTCATGCTCTTTTAGTATCTTTCACGCTTCTCCAAGAGATCGATAGCTATGCACATCATGTGCCTGCCCGCTTCAGCCTCCTGTCGCCACTCCCCGTTTTATCCCTCTGGTGTATGCTCGAGATTTTGCACTATGGCTGATGTGATTGGGCTGAAAGTTTTGTACTAACACGAATAACTTGGCTGGGCACTTTTGAAGACTTTCCACAACCTGCGAGGTGAGACAATCCTCGAGTCCATCCCGCGACATGGGGCCCGCTCGAATGCTTGCTGAGGGTCGTTGTTCGCTCTGTCGCAATATAAGCTTGACGACGCTACAATTAGATGTTTTACCAATTTCCCCTAAGAACTGTATGAGGTCCGGCTACGGCGCAAGTACATTTCCCCTTCGTCTTGTACTGTTTACTTGCGTGTACAATCATCTGCTGCACCTCACTGCCTCTTTAATGCGCTTGTTCTTGTCTGTGAGATCGACTGGAGAGTTTCTGCGTGAGTAGGAGTTGTGCTGCAAGTTAAGCGCCCGCCTCGCCGCCTCTGATTCGATCAACCACCAGGAATTTCTCACAGGGATCTGAGCTTCATCCAAAGACCTCAAAGGTCCCTGTCGTGTAGCCGCCCAGATCTCGTTGTACTTCTTCACCCCCTCTTCCGGTTGCTTGCATTCGAAAAGGGTCTCCGACCGGAAGATTGCGCCAGGAACCTTTCACATACATGTTGGAGGCTTGCTGGTAGCTCTCTAAGCGCAGAAGACGCTTGCTGGGTGTGCATTATTGCACCTTGTGCAGACATTAGCTCCTAGGGTCAGTCATATCCCAATTTATGTCCTGGCCTCCCCCCGCCCACGCGGTCGCAGCGGGGTCAACTAAGTCAAGAGATTCGAAAACGATTGAATGCATTATCCTTTGCTCAATTGCGCCGGCTAACCGTCGCAAGTAGCCGCAGAGCGCGACACTATGTCGATATCCATCCACAGTTCGCGGTCAGCTTCACAGAACTCACGACGCTCCGACCGCTCTGCCAACAGATCCATACCTCCTCCTGGCCCGACCTTGACTCCATCTCATGACGGCACCTTTGAGACATGCGCGGCGACTGCATCATTTTTCCTCTATGCCCAACGCAATGTCATTCTATGTCTGCACCATGACACCCTCGCAATTGAGCGGCGCTTTGAGAGACACAAAGAGGATGTCCAGCTAATATCCGTCGACAACGTCAGCGATCACGGAAGTGGCCGATTTGTGGTGAGCTATGACGCCAGCCAGACCACTATAGTTTGGGATCTTTTCACAGGTAATGAGGTTGCGAGATTCGCTTCATATGAGGAGATTCGAGTAGCAGTATGGATGAAGAATGGAAACATTGCGTTTGGTATGATAAGCTAAAATTAGCTCCGTATTATATCTTCAATTGCCTAATAATGCGAACAGGAAACTCTCAGGGCAACGTGATATTGTTTGAGCCGGCAACATCAGAGCACATATCTGCACGAACGATATTCGATCCCATTACCGCATTGGCCCCATCCTCAGACTGCAGAACCTTTGCAATCGGGTATGTGAACCCTCAGAAGTAGCAGGAGTAGTCTATACTAATGTTGATATTGTAGGTATATAAACGGCTCAATCTTGATCGCGAATCTCCAACCAGCATTTACAATTGTCCATACACTCAGCACGAACAGGCCTCCATCTCCATTGAACAAACTCGCATGGCATGGCTCTTCATCAAAGCAAAAGTCAGACATGCTTGCCGCGCAAACCGCAGACGGAGATCTTCGAGTCTGGAGTATTCCGAAACCAGGCAATTTTGAGAACCCAAGCATCATCAGAGTCCTTTCAAGGAGTGAGAATGATCGAATTTCAGGAGCAAATTGGTTTGGTTGGTCAAAAATGGGACGAATTGTGCAGTATTCGGAAGGGTAAGTTGATCACACGCTAAATAAGACCGTCCCAATTCGGGGCGCCTAAATGAGAACTGTGGCTGACGCCACATGTAGGTTGACTTTTGTATGGGATGTTCGAACAAAAAGGGTGACGTACGAGTCTGTGCCTACTGTTGATGGTCTGGTAGGCATCACTAACTATGGTGCATCTGCGACATTGTTCACTTTGGGCCGGAATCACACCGTCCAGCAGTACGACCTGAATCCGTCAGCGCGGCCGATGTTGGTCCAAAACGTGCAGCATGTTCCGGCTAAGCTGCCTCCAACTCCTCCAATTACAGATGGTGATCTCGGAAAACATGCTCGTTATGCTACTGCTGGCGCATCACAACCAAACGTTCAGCCTGTCAATACGAATCTACCCTTATATCTTGAGGTCGACAGTAGCGATGGGGAGGAAAAGACGCCACTCCAATCATATAACCACGACGTGACGGACACCAGTGAGGAGGAAAGAGATATGGTTGGCCCACTGTCCCCTGTTTCTAGTCGGTCATCTCTGAGGTCTCACTCGTCCACTGGAGCAGGAAAGAGGACCAAACCCAAGACGTCAAGCAGGAACAATAAAACTCCCTCGCCAGAGCTTTTACAGAGGGCCAAATCGCCTAGCGTGAACAGCGCGTATAGCGGCAGCAATGCCACTACATTCTCAATGGGCTCAACATCGAACCATGGCTTTACTGGTCGTGCGATGCGGGAGAGCGTTTCGACCAGGTCGCTCCTGTCATCATCCACTGCTTCATCGACGAGGTCAAAACCCTCCTCCCGCCTCAGACAAGAGGTTACAGACTCCCCGCACGATGACAGAACTACGGATTTATTTCCGTTCACCAGGGCTCGTCTGGCTGACATTCCATTTCAACCACCTCAATACGACCCGAATAGACGCACACCGGATGATCTGAGAGTGCAGATGCTGAATGTTGTGTTCGGGTGGCCAGACGATATCGTATTGTTGATACGAGATGAGTTGTCTCGTCATCCTGCAGGATCTGGCAGCGGCATCCTCCTCTCAAAATGGCTGGGAGATCTTGGACCAGACTTCGCAGCTTCCATGATTGGGTCAGAGTCAATGACGTCTTCGGATTGGATGCTGCTCGCTCTCAGTAGTATGGAGCATGATTCGCAGAAGAAAGTTGGCGAGTCTTTCGTACAGCGACTCCTAGAGAAAGGCGATATCCATCCTGCAGTAGCAATTCTGCTTGGGCTAGGCGAGTACGACGATGCTGTTGAGATTTACGTGTCGCGAAAGTACTATATGGAAGCTGTTCTCCTAACATGTTTACTTTTTCCGGCAGATTGGCAACGCCAGTCTCATCTGGTCAGAAAATGGGGCGAGATTGCCGTCGCATCGAAGCAAGCGGAATTGGCAGTGCGCTGCTTCTCCTGTACTAGCATGGAATCATCCGAACCATGGTTCTCCCCAAGAGCCCAAGATGCGGTCTATGCCATGCAGCAAAGTATAATGGGCCCCGACACTCCCCTCTCGATGAACTCGCCGATTTCAGCCGGTGGAAGCAGGATGCGCCCGTCAATGGCAGGTCTCAAAGTCGTGACTGACTTCACCAAGCCTTCTCAAGGCCCTCATTCAGCGATGGATGAGAAAACGCCAATGGTCTACGCCGAAACACCAATCGAAACCACCACACCGGGTGGAGCATTGAGTAGACCATTCTTTAGAAATGATCCAATGTCAGCTGCCTCAGCAAGAACAGCCACACCAGGTGGATATGGACGAAAAAGGTTTCCATCAGCTCAAAGAACAGAAGGCAGAAACGATATGACCCCGCAGATCTCAGCGATTCGCGAACCGACAACATCGATCAAGCACTCAAGCCGAGCACCATCTGAAGCTACCACAACCAACTCCTATCGCAATCGAAGCGCCTCTGCCAGCCAAGCAGGAAGCTCCATGCTAGGCTCTTCCACGTACGCGCCATCTACAGCCATCGAACGCGGTCGCTCAGGCTTACCCTCACCCGCTCAAGGTGTTTTCGCACGTTTGAGACAAGATCAACATGATCGAAATGGATCTCGAGAGCGCAAGTCAGGTGGACTCTCTTTGACACTGGATGACATTGTCGTAGACGAGGCTCTTGGAAGTGGAATCTCTAATAGCGAATATAAGAGTGAATACACCAATATCACTGTTGGTAGTCCAAGCATTACAACTGCAGCTCAGCAACTGCGTCGAACAGCAGCCAGCCCACCGTTGACAGGTAACAGTATGCAAAGCTCAAAGATCAGAAGCATCGATCAGTACATCAACAGTCTCGAGGAAGCCAATGTACATGATCAGCAAAGGCGAGCTCCAAGTCGAAGCGGTAATGCGGAGAATGATCGGAGGCCTGGCAGTCGTACAACACACAGAGCCCCTTCTGAGTCTCGAGGCGGTGTCAAATATGTAAAACCTGCAAAGCGGTCTCCTTCTTCTCCGGTTTCTATGTCTCCAGATGATCCAGCTTTACAAGCCACCGCCAATGCCTTTGATGACGAGCGATTCTACGGCGTCACTTCTCCAGGAGCTGAATCCGCGCCATCATTTCGTCCTCGAGGTGAGAGCAAAGGCCGTGGAGACCGTGCCGCTTCCAAAGCCCGACGAGGAGACGCAACCACGAAAGGAAGACGTATGCGCTCAAGCAGCCGCACAGCCGCGCCACGGCAGAGAAGCCCCGAAGAGCTCCAAACCGAAGGTGAACGCCGCGGCAGAAGCAGAAGCAACATCCGTGCTGAAGCGAACCGGTCACCAGAATCTCCGAGACCAATGTCACCTGCCGAGTCAACAATGAGCAGGTCCAAGGTGGGTGAACGAGTGCGCGAGCGCAGCATGAGTCGTGCTCGCCCCCGATCACCAAGCGCTCGAAGGCCTTCTCCGGATCCATCGATCAGCAGTCGCAGAAGTGCTAGGTCCCGAATGCCCAAGCTGCAGACCAACATGTCTGACAATAACATAACTCTGAAAAGTAGGGAGCAGGCAGCACAAGAACTCGAAGCAAGACGTCTCTCCCTCGCTCGCCGTCCGTCAGCACCTGCGATCGTCCATCCGGATGCACTGATCCCTAAATCAGCCATTGAACAAACCGAATCCTATGACTGGCAATTTGGTATCCCGAGTGAACTGGAGATGATCCGCGGTCATACTGCTGATCCACATGCGCTGCGTAAGTTGGCGTCTGGTAACCAAGGAACGTCAAGCAGATCCGTGCCAATCGGTTTACCAGCTACTCCAAGAGCAATGCGTCATCCCAAGTACATGGGTAACGAAGGCGAAGGTGGCGATGTTCCTGCGGTTCCGCATATCCCCAACAACTTTTCTCAGCAGCAGCAGCAACCTCCTCCCCCACCTCCAGCGCCTCGACAGGATGATAACCTTATGCTTCTTCCCGCGGTGAGCTTCACACCGGGTAGTCGATCAGCCTCAGCGCCTCCAGAGAAGTTCATGCACGGCCATAATCGTCGCCCCTCCAACACAAAGGCGACGCATAGCCGTAAGAACTCTGCAAACTCTGTGACTGTCGTATTACCCAGTCCAACTGCAGGAGGCGCTGTCGTATCACGGAGCATTGATGAAGCACTTAGCGAGCAACAGCATCAGCATCAGTCACATCCACAAGAAGAGGAGGAAGAAATCATTGTCGTGGAGAACAATTCGCCCGAGCATCTCGCCGCCGCTGGTCCAATCCTCCTCCCGGAGCTTCAACATCTCGCAGGACCAAGCCCTCCACCACCTCCTCCACCGCCACCGCCAATGTTGATGAGTGGTTCTCATCACAAGCAATCTACCAGCCTTGGTGTCATCAATATTGCGATACAAGAAGAGAATGGTCGAACTTCGACACCTGCCATCGAATCAGCGCAAAGTCTTTCCCGCGTGGCATCTCCAGAGGCTCCAAGCGAATCTTCCAAAGGACATCGACGTGGTCGAGGTAGCATGAGCGACAACGTCGGCATGAAGAGCATGAATACTTTCCGCAATGTACGAGATCGTCTTCGAGATCGAAGTGCAAGTCGCAACCGTACAATGACCATTTCTCCACCAGTGCCATCCGTCCCTGCACCATACGAGAGCAGTCCTCAACCAGCGCGGCCTTACGAGAGCAACCCACAGCCGGCGCGCCCATACGAGAGCTCCCCCCAACCAGCCCGTGCCCCGGCTCCCTACGAGTCCAATCCGCAAAGCATGCAACGCCGCGGCAGCGAGAACCAAATCCCCCAATTCCACCACGATCAAAGCCAACAGCAACAGCAAGCACCACAAACGCTCCTCCCAGCAACAACCTTTGGTGGTTACAGAAACCCAAAGGATATCGCTAGACAAATGACGCAGGACCAAATGCAATTTGGAATGGGAAAGGATGTACCTGATCGTGGTGTTTCCCAGAGTGTGCCTCCACAATTGCCGACGATGGCGAGGACTAATTCAGTGTATGCGGGGTATAAGAATAGGCCTCTACAGGCGAATATGCCGCCTGGGCAGTTGCAGTATGGAGCTGAGCCGCATCCTGATGGGAGTGGTCGTATCTGAAGATGATGAATCTCTTCGAACGTGGGATGCTCGAAGGTGAGGGGAGGAAGCGACCAAAATGACAGAGCCCGAAAAACGGAAGGAGCGAAACACATCTATTAAAACTTCGACGTCAACAATTCATTCCATTCAACCACATACCACCATACCATTTCCAGAAACCAGTCCAAAATATAAACGACAGAGAAACATTATTACACAGCGACGACATATCACGGCCACCAAATCATTCATACATCCTTCCTGCATACCTTTCTATTCTTATCACTCCCTATTTTAGTTCCTTTTTTCCCTTATTTTGCTTATTCGGCGGATACCCTTGTATAACTCAGAAGAGAGACAGAGAAAGCGAGTGCTGTGTGTATAAATTTTCGATTCTTGACCATCATTGAAGGCAGAAAAATGGAATGAGAGTGAGAGTAAGAGCAAGAGAGGGGGATTGGCGATTCACCATTTGTAGACATTGAGACGGGATTTCAGCGGGTGTTTTTACTGTACATGCAAAGTTTGATTTCTTCCTTGTTGGTTTCTACTGCCATTAAGCGCGGGATTTTGGATTCTTTTCCTTTCTTCATTTCTTACCGGTTGCGACGGACCAGAAACTCTGTTTTCGAGTATTTTCCTTTGGTACTCTAACCACGTCTGAATTGGGAAGGGGAAAGGGGAAAGTTTTCTTCTTTGTTCTTTACCTTTTGCTTGGGACCGATGGAGCTAAGGGAAGATAATATGGGTATTTCTTGCCTCGCGGCACACTTTTTGATAAATGGATTTGGTATTTTTAGCGGGGGAAATTCTGCATTTTCGATTGAGCTTTCTGCTTGTCTTTTTCCGCTATCGCTTCCCTCGTAGGCTGCTCTCAGCTCTTTAGGTGGCTTACTTATTGTTAATGTTCATGTGTTTCGCTTCAATGCTGTGCCCATTTCTCGATGTGATGATGGTGAAAGTGCAATATCGCTTATGCTTCTCAGCTTGAGTAGGCGTGTGCTCGACAACGACTGAAATCTGGTTTTCGGCAACCTAGCCTTCTTGTTGGATACTCCTTCGAGGAGATGTGATAAGAAACTCGACTAAGTTGTCATAATATCTGGTCGACCCTTGGATGATTTTGGATACCACCATAGCAAGCTTCAGGTCACAGGTCCACTAGGAGCAGCAGCTGTAGCTGGAGAAGGAGTCGGCGCAGCAGCAACCCCAGGACTCATAACGCCCCCTCCACGTCCACCCCTGCCTCTACCACCACGCCCCCCTCTAAACCCACCGCGTTGGATAGGCATAATAGAAGGAGGAGCTCTACCCCTCTCACGACGCTCAAGAACTTGCACTGCTCCTTGGGCGATCTTAATAGGACTACCCGCAATAGCTTTACGCAAGGTCTCAGAATCGGCAAAGTCAACGTATGCGAATCCCTTTTTGCGATCGATCTCGACTTTCTCGATACCACCAAAGACCTTGAGCGCTTCCTCGATTAGAGTTTCTGTGATTCCTTGCGATGGATTCGCATGTTTGAGAAAAGCTTGACGACCGATTACGGCTGGTGTGGTTGGAGTAATAGGACTCGGTGTTGAAGCTTCAGAGACAGTTGATGCTGGGCCTGTTGGGATGGTATTGTTCTTTGGTGCCACTGGAGGTGCGCGGGATGCTGCTGCTGGACCCTTTGGCGGTTGTGCCTGAGTTAGGGGCTTTTTTAGGATGGTCGGCTGAATTGGAGCACTGGGAGCCTTCTTTGCAGCATCGGCATTTGAATCTGTTGTCGAAACCGCAGATTTGGATAGCCTTCGATGTTTTGGTGGCCTAGTGTCCTTCTTGGGTGCCAAGGGCGTGCTGCCAGAAGAGAATGTCTCGTCGCCCGTTTGAGATGCTGGCCCTGCCGGGATTGGCTCCCGCTTTGCCCTTCTTCCTCCGGCTGGTGCTAAACCAAGATCTCGTTGGATTTTCGCAGCAACACTTATTGGATTTGGAGCACGTTCTCGCCGTCTCTCCGGAACTGCAGTGCTCGATGCCGATGCCGTTCTTTCTGCATTTTGCGCAACTCCAGATGCCTCACGTGTCAGCACTTTCACCGCCTCCTTCGCTGCTTTGTCAACCTTGGTTAATCTTTTTCCTTTCTCAGGTGATGTTGCAACCTCTTTCGCCCCCTTCACTACTACTTTCTTGTCCTTGTCGGATCCTTTGACATCTTTCAACTCTTGCTTCCCGTGTTTAGCACTTGCTTTAGCAGTAGGCTTCTTCGCGGCGGCCTTCTGTTCTCTGATATGCTCAATCAAGGGCGTCGTCTTCACTGGCTGCTTTGTGGCACCATTTTCCGAATCTAGAGTGGCAGGTTTCTGGATAGGGTTCGTGAGACTCTGGAGGAATTCAATAAACTCGGGATCCTGATCAATTGTACCCTGATAGCGGTCGGGCTTTTTCTTAGTGTTAGGTACGCGAGTATATGGTGCAAATTCTAGGCTTGGAGCTCCAAACACAGCTGGATCTTTGGATGTTTTCTTTGCATCTTCGAATGTTGAACTTAGCACCTTCTCGGAGAGGACCTGGAGGTGGGCTTGTTCGGTGAGATGGAGATAGGCGCGGGCAGGCCGTGAGGGTTTTGCGGCACTGTTTAGGTGTGAGAACTTATACATGGATATGTAGCAACTGCAAATTCTTGTTTAAAACCGGCAAGAAACGTGAAAAGCATAATATAATTTCAAGGTCAACTTACTCTGTGGATATCTTGCCCGCTTTATAGGTAAACCAGTCCACCTTTCCAGCTCCAACTCTCCATTCTTCTCCCAAGATTTCCTCAAACTCAGCCTGGCTAAGTCCTGGTGGTAGGCGACGTAAAACGACCTTCAATTTTGGAGGTGCGGGCTTCTTCACTGGAGGTGCACGTGGGGTATGATTGTTCTGATTACTCTGCTTCTGCAAAATCGCAGCAGGGACTTGGAGAATTCCGTTGGTAGATTTGACTACTGGAGGGGCCATGCTGTCACTGGTTCAGGTCTATGTCGTAGAGCACAAAGCTCAGTTCAATAGTTGCAAGTAACCTTTTATCAGAAGGTCCGAAGGTAGAATGTTCGGTTTGATCGGCTTTAATGAATAGCATCAAGTTGGTGCCTGAGGCCTGCCACACCTGCCACTCTCACGGCAGTATTGCAATTCAACCACTTCGAACCGATGCACTATTCTCCGCGCCAAAGGAGCGCAACTAATAACCTAGAATACTACGCTCCTCGCCTAGATTTCACAAGGATCTCTTATCAATCTAGGTTTTGATATCTGTTTATAGAAGGCATCACGACGCAGCATTTCACATTGTTATATAAGCCATTCTCCACAGCCATAGAGCCCTCACCTTCCGTCGTCGCTCTACTTAAATCCTCAACAATATGGCGAAAGGTGATGACGTCCCCCAGCCAGGTCCGGCGCGGTTATCAAAAGGAGCTGGGCCGGATGAATGGCTGGAACAAGCGAAGCAATGCAAATATCTGCCAGAAGCCGATATGAAGCGGCTATGCGAGATAGTCAAGGAGTGTCTAATGGAAGGTAAGATTGGACTTTTATTTCTTCTAACGCTTTTTGACACGCAGTATTTTCTCCTGTGAAATCTTTCAGTTTGGAAACACACCATATGAACGGAATCGTGAACTAATCCAATCTGAAGAATCCAACATACAACCAGTCAGGACGCCTGTCACAGTCTGCGGCGATATCCACGGTCAATTTTACGATCTCCTTGAACTTTTTCGAGTAGCTGGTGGCATGCCCGATAACAAACCTCCCGCCCCTACAAGCACACCTGTCAAAGCAATATCAGCGGCGGACATAGAACCTCCTACTACCATCACAGATCCAAAGGCGAAGCGGAAAATGAAGAGGAGATTTCAGCGGGACGCAAATTACACGGGGCCCACTAGTCCAGGTACCGGGGACGAAGAAGAGGGTGATGAAGAGGAAGACGACGAACCACGAGGCCGAAGTCGAAGTGTCAGCAAGAGAAGAGGGTCTTCTGGAGAAAGTGCTAGCTCTTCTCAGCGAAATGTGAGCAGCTCGGGAGGAAATGGCTTACAAAACTACGTATTTCTGGGAGATTTTGTGGATCGAGGGTATTTTAGTCTTGAGACTTTCACATTACTGATGTGTCTAAAAGCAAAGTATGTTGAATTTCCTTATCCAATTCCGATTCAATACTCACAAAAAAAATAGATTTCCGGATCGTGTGACCTTGGTCCGTGGTAATCACGAATCAAGACAAATCACGCAAGTCTATGGATTTTATGAAGAATGTCAGCAAAAATACGGAAATGCTTCTGTATGGAAAGCGTGCTGCCAGGTCTTCGATTTCCTAACGCTGGCCGCAATCATTGATGGCAAGGTACTTTGTGTTCACGGCGGGCTAAGTCCTGAGATCAGA
Source organism: Tothia fuscella (assembly GCA_010583015.1). Classification (NCBI taxonomy): domain Eukaryota; kingdom Fungi; phylum Ascomycota; class Dothideomycetes; order Venturiales; family Cylindrosympodiaceae; genus Tothia; species Tothia fuscella. The sequence goes on along the minus strand of MU007054.1, from coordinate 144,142 downwards.
ACACTTGATCAAATTCGGGTCGTAGCAAGAGCGCAAGAGATCCCCCATGAGGGTGCCTTCTGTGATCTCGTGTGGAGCGATCCCGAAGATGTAGATACTTGGGCTATTAGTCCGCGAGGAGCTGGATGGTTATTCGGCGACAAAGTATCGACGGAGGTATGTTAAAGGCCCACAGCATAGACTTCACCATACACAACTAACCCTTGGACAATAGTTCAATCATGTCAATGGGCTGCAATTAATAGCTCGAGCACATCAACTGGTAAATGAAGGCTACAAATACCATTTCAAAAACAAAGATGTAGTAACCGTCTGGTCCGCACCGAACTACTGCTACCGCTGTGGAAACGTCGCCTCCATCATGAGCCTGGAGGAGGACCTAGAACCCAAATTTACCATCTTCAGCGCCGTCCCGGACAACCGGAGAGCAGTACCAGCAGGAAGAGGCACGCGAGGAGAGTACTTTTTGTAATGTGGATACGATACCCTGGTGCGCCTTTGTCTTGCTTTCTCGCATCTCCACCTTCGACTAGTGCATTTTTACCATCACATTTGATATGATCACAGGGGATTTTGTGACTCTTGTCTTTTATACACTTTTTTCTTAGCGATGAAGGAGGGATTTGGGACCGGATGACATGATGGCATCTTGGCATAGTAGCATCAAGGCATGGCGTTTTTCATTTGGTATCTGCTTTTGTCCTTCACCTGTATTATATTATTTTCAGCTGTACGAATGCACGTTGGACACTCGAACTACTTATCTTTTCGATGGAATGGGTGGAATTATATTTGCTAACAACTCGTCATCGTTTCTAAATTCTGTTGTCCAGAAGAAAGGCCCTTGCTTGATATAAAAAAACCGAACCTGTCTCGAACAGACACGTTCCTCCACCTCAATCAGACTTCGTGCTCGCTTCTCACCCTCCTCGAGCATATATAGTCGTCAAGCTAATAATGTCAGCAACTTCGGCTAACGAATATACCCCACGTTTAGCTTCCAAAATGGTAGGTCCTGTTGAAACCGTCGCTTACGAACCTTGTCTAGTACTAATAGTGTATTCAATGTCATCACGAGGGCCGTTCCATAGTCCGGACTAAATCAGCAGCTAATCTAGCAATTTATGAAAGGTGTGTTTGAAAAGTACTGAAAACAGGTTGGGACAGCACTGGTCCCTTAAATGCCGATACCAAGCCTCTTTCAAAGAGCCTGTGACATGGCCAGTTTGGTGCGCACTAGCGTATACATTCGACTGCATTTTAGAGCCTACTCACTCTCACCGCTTCTTCAACAATCCAACTCCACTATGCCTCAAGCTAAAACAAACAAGACTTGTGTTTGCAGCTTCGTTTTAACCGGCACGGTCTCAGACAGCCTGTCATTATTCAGCGGGGCAGGAATACGCAGTATCCGCGTGTCACTCCTGCTACCCGATCCAGCCTCCTTCATCGTGGGTATTCTTGGAAGACTTCTTGTTACACATGGGACTTCTCCTGCATTGCACAGCATTCAGGCCCACAGATCCAGCTAAGGATAGGTGCATATTCTGGATGCTCGAGTCCAGATCTTAAGTTTGGATCATGTTCGTGCGCACTGGAAAGATGAGCAAGCTCAATGTACCCCAGCGAGGTGTATGCCCTGCGACGGCCTCACCACTCCAAGTACAGCATTGCGGAGAGTATCAGACGATACATCTGCCAGCTGTCAATGACGCCACCTGGCAATCATCAATTACAAGACAGAAAGTAGCAGGCGTGCATAGGTGCAGCGGATGATTTTAATGCAATGGGAAGGGTTCGTGCCATTAGAAGTCTGCCACGTCCCACACCAAATAGAGCTACCCTGATGCAGGAGAGGAAAGCTGCAGGAGGTATGATCGCCCTCTATAACCGTTCGTCGCCTTGCTAGGATCTTATTTTGCCCTCTGCTGCATCTTTTTGCAAGTCAATTGCTTGCCATTGACGCTTCCACAAGCTCCTTCAGAGCTTTATTCGCTCTGGGACTCCATCTTCCAACCCTGCTCCAGGTACAGAATTGGTCGCTGGCCAGCATCAAGCATCCTCCGAGCCTCACCAACGCTTTTGAGCGCTCTTTGCCGACCTTTTTCCCCCGGCCCTCAGCAGACGGAACAAAAAGCTCTCTTCAAACATCCAAGATAAATTCCCTAAATAGTAGTGTGCGCTCCCGCTGAAGCTTTGACCCCAAGCCACACCGCTTGGAAACGTCACGGCATCTCTTCATATACAACCTCTCTGTCCCTCGTGCCGTACCGATTTTCGAATTGCTGCGCGCAGCTATGCGTTGTCCGCCCTACAAACTGCCACCAGCCTCCTCATCGCGGGTTTTGACAGAGTGACGTTGCTTAAACCCACTCGTGGAGGATAATCTCGGCCAAGCTACCACTTTCATTGGGCCTAATTGCAGCTTTCATCCGCGAATGGGAGGGCGTTTGTGATAGCTACTTGTTCTTGTCTCTGCCTCATCCACTTACAGGTACCCAGCCTCGGGAGCTCGAGCCTCTCGAAAAGTGTCCGAATTCCTTCAATTGCGTATGTGTTGGACTGACAATTCATCAGGGTTTTGGCTTTCTGCACCGAGCCGTCTGGCAATTCGTTTGCGCCCAGTTTATATCCCGGATTTGTACCATAACAAAAGAGCTCATCCGGGCCCCACGTTTGTATTATAATCGCTTTTCGTTGCACATAATTTTCATTTCATTGTGGATCTTGGTCTTCTTTTGGTTCATCCCAACTTCTGTCTGAAAAAAGCTATCGGTCATCGTAATCTCGATTTTGTTATACGGCGGCTGTCTCCTTTGCTTTTGCCGTCCCTGACCAGGAGCTACCTGGACGGCGCTTCCCGGCAACACCAAATCTTGCCAGCCTTATTGGCGTTTCCGGCTCGAGCTATCATTGCGGTGGCGCATCTGTCATTCTTTGTACGGAAATTAAAGACTACTCTGGGTACTTCACGGCAATCGAGAGACAAGGCGCTTGAGGTTTCTTTCTATTCGATGGTACGACTGCCTCTTTTGCATCTAGTCTCACAGCGAGTGCGAGGCTGTAAGCATTTCTTCTTGAAATGCTGAAGTCGACGCGAGTTTTGAGACGACTACTTTCATGTTTTCTGTTGTACCTTCCTACTAATATTAACTTTTTGATACAGTCACTCGGCGATGGCCTCGTCTGATGTTGACCAAAAATACCTAGGACGTATCGCTGCTATCACGGCAGAAACCAATCCTCTCGTCTCACAATCACTCTTCCAAATACTAGGTCTCTCAGTGGTGTTGTCTCGCAAGCTCTTTCGAGCTCGGAAGTTACGGAAGCTAGACACATCTCGAGACACCAAGTCACTCGAACTGTACCACCACATCGTCTGGCTCTCACGTGAAGGTCTGTCGATTTTAGAGGTTTGCGTTCTACCTTACACTCAGGGTGGTGAGCTAGGACCTGAATGTCAAGTCCTCGCGTCGAAACTACGCGCCTCATTCTATCACATATTTTGTCTCTTTCACAATAACCCCCCGATCACTTCAGCTAGTTCTCAAGGGCATTCTGGAACGCAGACTCCCACGCCCTTGTCACCCAAAGATGACAATGGCAGAAGACGGACGCGGAGCGGTAGCGGAGGCTCCCAGGTGGAGAAGCGAGACAGCACACCAAAAAGGAGTTCGAGAGACTCCAAAGGAAAGAAGCCACTACTCCGGGATCCAATCGATTCGATAACATCGGATGCTTCATTCCTTACCAACCCATATGCTGGCGTTCAACCAGGAGCAACACCCCCTCCTGGACTCGCACCACAAGTTGCAGGACTCACGCCACAACTTCCACCTGGCTTAGCACCTATCCCGCCAAAACCCTCCGCATTCCTGCTCCCGGCCATCAACTTTATCCCACTTACAAGTGCCCACTTTCGAGCCGCGACAACGACAGGAGCATCGATTCTTGCAGGTGCGCATCCGCTCCGCTTGTCGGTAGCCATTGAACACGCAGCTTTCTTGTGGGACTGTGTTCACGATCATGATGGCGCGAGACAGCTAGCTCGTCGCGCTATCCGTGACTTACGGCAAGGAGAGGAAGAGGGTGTCACAGATGAGGGCTTCGAGGATGCGGCTGAAATGGTTGGTATCTTGGGGCGGATTATGAGGAGAAAGAGCTGGGAAGGAACACCAGGTATTGGAGGCCAAACCTCACCGGCCCCAGCAACAACAACCTCAACAACTGGTCCATCAACAATGCCAGCAACAGTGCCAATAACTACAGCGCCACCATCAGCACCACCAACAGCGCCCATCCCAACAACCCCACGAAGAATCAACGTCCTTCGTGATCCAGCAAATCCAACTAACCTGGATGGCGGACCCATGGGTGGCACACCCACCACGCCATCGTCCCACCGCCGCGACAGCAAAAGCAGTAGCAGTCAAGCACACAAACGCAGCGGTAGCCGTAGCACCACAACCCAAGCGAACACACCACGTGAGCGCACACGTGTGTCTGGTGAAACACCACCACGGACTCGACATTCCAGCGGCGGTAACACCGGTGTAACACCCCCCTGTGGCGGACCTCTCAAAGAAGTGGAAACGCCACCGCGGCCACCACCGAAGGATTACGATTATCCGCGGACGACGCCGTCGACGACGAGAATTCCTAGTAAGCAAAATACGCCTTCTGCGCGTGTGCATGATAAAGCTACGACGCCGACTTCAAAGCCTGCATCGCAAATTAAAGCATCTCCGCTGAGAGAAAGGACGACACCGTCTACTCAGCCTAGTACTTACCGTCGTTCGAGCGAACCCACTAGTCCGCTACGGTTGGAACAGTATCATGTTGATGAACCTGCTGTTATCAATGGATTTTACGATGATGATGGGAGGACGAGTCAGAGGGGTAGGTGACTAGGGCCCAGGCGGCGGAGGAGGGATGATGCGTCTGATGCTGTTGTAACTGAGGGCGATGGGGATGTCAGACTATCGTCGCCGTGGGCTAATGATCGTAGGAGGAGGAAGAGGGATAGGTTGAAGTGTGAGATTATGTGATGATCAAGAGAAAGGGGTATATTACGCAGCCCATGCATGAACATGAGGGTCTGTTGATGGGCCAGATGAGAGAGTTGAAAAAGACTCGAAGTTGTTGTGACAGGTTTTCTAGGAGGATTATAATTGCTTTTTTACACTTCTTTGGTGCGTTTGATACCCCTGTTGTGCATATTGGAGGGTTTCGAGGAGCTGTCAATGCCCTAGGCCTTCGAGCTTGGTGTGTATATTCTGTACTCTTGTCTGTTGTGTAGGACAAATTCTTTTGCATTTCGAAATTCTTTGGGCATACTTTTTGGGGAGTGGAATTGCTATTTGTGTTTATCGGCATTTCTACATACGTGTCCAGACCATGTGGCCTGCGAATAACAAGGAAGTTTGCAATTGGAGAAGTGAATCTTGCTTTCAATAAATTTAAAGAGTATCCAAATTGATATCTCACGGCGATTTTTCTGCCTGCTCCCTCACTCGTGGATTGGTTGGTGAGATACTCTGGCTACTTTCACTTCTCCCCGCTCTTCTCTGGTGTTGCTGCTTTTCGAATCTCCTTCTTGTTATCATTCATCCCTTGGACTTGTCGGCTCCCCGGCTCATTTCATTGCTTCCCCGCCTCTTCTGGAGTTGCTTCTTTTCGTCATATCATAATTGAGTGTTTCCCATCCTTCTCTTCTTGTCTCTATCCGACTCTTTTCTCTTCGCGCCTGCCTGATGCCAGTCCTCTTTTATTCTTGCTTCGTCAATCTTTCAGTACTTGTTTTCCCAATCCGAGCACTCTCCCAATTCGTTAATGTATTCATCGAAACCCCCCTTTTCCCCTTCACCAACCTGCCTCATCCTCAAAACTCACACTCCCAAGCACCCCACCTCCTCCTCACAACCTCTGTATACACTGCCCACTTGATCCTACACACCCCATCTCCACCAGCACACTCCTCCCTCCTGAAGTAACTTCCCCACTCCCCATACAATTGCAAACACTCCATAATATACCACATAGCCCTCTCCAACGTCCCTTGCATAGCTCTATAGAACAGTTCGAGATGATATGTGCTGTATTCATGTTCATAATACTCAATATGTTCAAGATGTTCCAGCATACTACAAGCAGCCGATAAAGCAATCTTATTTATAAACGCAACTCTGGGGTTTAGGAGTAAGGTGCGAGATTCGATTATGAGAATGCTACGGAGATGGCGCTGGAGGTGGGTATTTGCTTTTGTGATTTCTGTGTGTGCGTGGAGGAGTGGAGGTGGTAGTTTTGGTTTTGGCGGTTGGATACGTTGTTCCAATTCGGTGTGGAGCCATGTCAGGATTAAGGTGAGGAGGGAGAAAAGATCAATAGTGGAGAATTGAGTGAACCATGGTGTGGCCTCATTTTCTGCTTCTACGTCCTCCTCCCACGGGGCTTTCGTGGGGCTTGATTTGGTGGTCGTGGTTGGTGTGGCGTTGTCGAGGCTAGCTCGTAGGGTGTACGTTGGTGAATGTGACAAGGCCGAGCAGTTTATGTGGTACGTTTTGAGGCTGACTATTTCCTGGATGGTAACTGAGAGATAAATCTCGCTATCGTTTTACTGTGGAACTTTTTCTTTTGACAGTATGAAAAGTATGGAGAAATTCAGGTGTGGGATGCAGAGTCCAGGGAAAGAAAAATAAAAACTGTTGGGAAGTAGAAATGTTTTATACCACATGAAAACTTGTCTGCACGACGCGTTGCTGCGGTATTAGATTTGGGGGACCTTCTTAAGTTATCCGTCGTAAGCCGACTTGAGTGTTTATATCATACGGTTGAAGCGATAAGCGTGCAAATGTCGAGACTTGTTTTCATTAAATCTGAAATCGTTCATACAGTTCCATTAGAGTCTAGCCTAGGTTGACTATTTATATGGCGTTGCTAGGATACTCTACAGCCGTCGAAGTGAGGAAATCTTCCTTGATAGCTCTCATACTCACGAACCTGCCGAGCAAGTTTGCACTTCCTGCTTTACTGTGAAATTATTAGCTTTGAACTCCCCATCGTGCGTAAGATGAGGTCAACTTACTCATTCGTTCCACTCGCTCTCGCACCCCCAAATGGTTGCTGTCCAACAACAGCCCCAGTACTTTTGCAGTTCAGATAGAAATTACCGGCAGCGTTTCTCAACGCATCCTCCGCAAACCTTAACGCTTCCCTGTCCTTTGCGAATACGGCACCTGTAAGAGCATAATCGGACGTCTCATCGATGAGCTTGCAGATGTCTCCAAAAGCACTTTCGGATGCATCATCGTAAACATAAACCACGAGTATAGGACCGAATAGCTCCTTTGATAGAAGAGGGTGGTGTGGATCCTTAGTTTGGTAAATAGTTGGCGTAATGAAATATCCTTTCGAAGAGTCGTATGTTCCTCCCACTATCAGTTCCAGACCACTGTCATTCTTGGCATCATGAATTGTAGAAGAAAGCTTCTTGAATGACGCCTCGTGAATGACTGGACCGATGAAGTTGGCAAAGTCATCTGGCGGCCCTACCTTTAGCTCCTTCGTGAGCTTGGTCACTCGATCCCTGAAATCTGACCATAGTGATGCTGGGACGTATGCTCGAGAAGTAGCGCTGCACTTCTGTCCCTGATACTCGAATGCTCCACGGACGGTATTGACTGCTGCGTTCTCCACATCGGCTGTCGGGTGAATGAGATGGAAGTTCTTGCCTCCTGTTTCTCCCACAATGCGTGGGTAGCCTTGATATTTGCCTTCTGCGACTCCATTGGCGATCTGGCCATACAGTGAACGGAAGACGGCGGTGCTGCCTGTGTAGTGCAGCGCAGCGAGTTTCTTGTGTGCCAAAACCACTTTTGTGACTTCCACAGCGTCACCCGGGATGAATTGGATGACATTAGGTGGGAGACCGGCTTCGAGGAAGATCTTGTAGAGCAGCCAGTTACTGGCCATTGCGGATGGCGACGGTTTCCAAACAACCACATTACCCATCAGTGCAGGTGCACCAGGTAAGTTTCCTGCGATGGCTGTGAAGTTGAATGGTGTGACAGCGTAGACAAACCCCTCTAAAGGTCTGTACTCGACTCTGTTCCACACACCTGGGGCATTATGAGTTGGCTGCTCCGAATACAGTTTCTCGGCATAAACAACATTGAAGCGCAAGAAATCTGCGAGTTCTGCTGCTGAGTCAATCTCGGCTTGCCATGCATTCTTGCCCTGTCCAACGATGGTAGCAGCCATGATGTCGTATCTATATTTGCCGGCTACTAGATCTGCGGCTTTGAGAAAGATTGCCGCTTTGTCTGAGAAGGGCAGAGCTTCCCATGCCGGTTTCGCAGCAAGGGCAGCATCTATGGCAGAGCTTACATCTGATGGTGAGGCATTGGAATAAGATGCTATTGTTGTGCTGTGGGAGGAAGGGTCGAATTGTGTAAGGATTGAGGATGTTTTGATCTGGCTTTGTCAGTTTGATTTCTGGGGAGTAAATTGAGATATGTATACTTCTTTTCCTCCAACAACTATCGGTATTTCGACCGGTGATTGTTTCTTGAATTTGGCGATCGCGTCTATAAGACCTTGTCGGTCGGGTGATCCTTTGCCATAATGTTTCTGAACATAACATTAGCTTATTTTATATCAAAGAATCCATTTCTCTCATATAGCAAGGGACGTACATTAGGCTCATTATCCACCTTAGGCACCTTGAAAGTAGCCAACGATGCCATCGTAGCACTATATGCTCTACACTGTCCTCTCGTTGCTGCTATCGTTGATCTTAATGAAGCTTGATTACTAGAGCGGAATGTTTGATTCAAGAATGATGATGTTTGCTGGAAGCTTGCAAAACGAGATGAACCCATTTCAAGCTCTTTTGATATTTCAAGAAAAGAGGGGTCCCACACTAAACAGCTGGTAGATACCTCACTTGCCACTGCCCTTTTCGCAGGAACGCGTGATGTTATACAACCATGTTGCGACCAGAGAGGGGCGCGCTTTGCGTCGGCTTAAGGGTTGGACGTCAGAGCTTTCAGTTCTGTGGAGCTTCGGGAGGGGCTTGTGCTGCGAGGTCGGAGGTTTGTAGATATCAACAACAAATTTTTGATGTTTGAGATAATTTTCCGTTAAATGATATCGGTGTAAGGATCTAGCTCTTGCGCTATCTCTTTGTCGAATTCACGTCCGGGGGCCTATCGCTCTAAGATGGTGCGGTTCTAACTGAGCAGACTGTTCTCTATTACCTATTTGGGATAGCTTTCTAAAGTCGCAAAATCTTCTTCGTGGTCTTTCGACTTCCAATCTATTAATTTCCTTCGGCCTTTGTTCCATGGGTTTTTTCAAATGAATGTCAAAGATACGTTGCTAGCCGAAGTTTTCTGAACTTCTACGTGATGTCGGTTTAGAGCTATGTTGTTCCAACTTCCCTTACATTCGCTGATATCTATTTTCGCCTTCTGACATAACGGTCTGTCGATATGCTCAGATATACTCGCAATCTTGAGAGTCATGCGAGGAGATTTTATTTGAAAAGCCATCTGTAGAATAAACAGATAACGACAGACGCTTCAAATACCTTAACCTACCCCTGAGAAGGCGTCAAACGATTCCTTAAGTTCGACTAGTCGAAGGTTATCTTCTTTCAGAGACTTCAGAGCAATTGACAAGGAGATCCATTTTGTGCAAGCCTTCAAGAATCGCGTTTACCAAGTCATATTGTTAGACTCAGCTGACGCACTTTCGCAACAATATCCTCGTCAATCTTGCTCGTTTTCAGGAGAAGGGAACGTCAAAGTATTGGGACAACATGTGATGGTCTTCATGGACATTATTCCAGATTAGCTGGCCTTTTGTTGTCAACACCGATTCATATACCACAGCCTTGTCATGTTGGTGGCGTTCTTAAAAAATTTCTATTGGCTGGATTGCGCCAATAACCCCGACAGCCCAATTACCACGAGGCTGCACGTGGTAAAGCTCCACTACATTCCGCTCCCGCCTGCAGCATGTCTACGCGAATGGTCCTGCAGGAAATTTAATACCAATAGCTGAGGTTATACCCAAGAAATTCGCGATCTAATCCAGACCGAAGATGAGGGACCCCAGGTGCGGCTAGAACTGACGACGGTTTACTATGTACTCCGGAGCCGTATGATAGACTACAGGCACTAATGGGTGCATCGGCTGTTACTTTATGCCATGGTTCTGTGTTGGTGTTGGTTCATTAATCATACAGCTTGGCGACCAACAGTCCCAGGCTTCAAGGGCCTCCTGTGCCAACATCATGGATGAGCAAACGAGCTTGATAATATCCCATCACAGTGGTAGTGGTATCCTATCTTGTCGAAGAGATTTTGTTGGAGACGTGAAGGACACTGAGTCATCGTCGGCTTTCATGTCCCATTTATTCGGTTCACTTCAGCGCACCACTGACTTCGTCAGGACCAGAACTTGAGGGATCTGATACTGGTGATTACGATATCTGGTCAGGCAGCTCAGTATTTGAGGCTGAGCAATTATGCCGCCCTATGCTGTGATCTGAGTAATTCGAGGGCTTCTTGGGGAGCATGCCGCGCCAGACAAGAAACCAAGAATCCGTACTTGAATATGAGGACCAGTTTCGATCCGCCAGCCAATCCAAAAGCGTACTGACTATGCCTGAGCTGCGCAAGCACAATTATTCGCCCTTTAAAGCCTGCACCTTTGGTACCCTATCAGTGTCTTCTTACGCATCTTGGCTACCAATACTTTGCGGCGTGTTGGATACATCTCAAACCGGAATTTGATACTTGAGGTCCGGAATGTCCATCTCCACACGTGAGTAGTAGCTGAAAGGGCAACGATTCCTGTTCTGCGCCGCAGAAGAGATTGTTGACCCGACCATGCGGGACAGGCCACAAGCTGACCATTTAGAACGATTGCTCTGGCAAGGGAAGCAACATACCGCCCATACCTGGCGTACCGAAAGTCTTGACGGGGATGACATGCATTATCACCTTATATTATAATCGCTTACAACCGCATAAGGCAGTCAATCTCAGGCTTGTGCCCATCTTGAGAAATACAGATCCTTGAAATAACTAGTTGACGAATTTCTATAAGAGCAGGAGCTCCGTCGGTCAGCTTACAAGAACTTCACTATTCTTTTCCACTATCTACTGTAATCCTCTCCTCCTGTCGACACAACAGATCGTTACCCTTCATTGCTTCATTTAACTCAACACCACCTCCAACAGCCAACTATGGGAGCCCAAACCACATCCAAAGAACCTGCCCAACCAAGCGTAGCACGCATGTACGACTACTACCTCCGCGGCACAACTAACCACGCCATCGACCGCCTCGCCGTCGTCGAAGTCGCAAAAGCAGTGCTAGATTGCTTTAACCTCTGTCTCGGAAACCGCTCTTTCCTCCGTCGAGCAGTCCGTTACTCCTCAAGATTTTTGAACGCCGGACAAGATCTAGGGTCTTAGAGAGGTTAGAACCATTCAAGTACACCGAATCTAGTTAATTACTTAGACCTATCAATAAATCTAATAGTGCTAGAAGTCGTGGATATACTTAAATATTTTTATCATAGCTATTTTGCAGACCATAAGCTAGGATTCCGGTAACGGCCCATTCGGCTATCAAAAACCTGAGGAGTACATGTTCAAGCAGGGTATAACCCAATTCATCGACATTGGAAGTGGTCTCCCCACGAAGAGCAATACGCATGATGTTGCTCAGGCGCTGAATCTGAATGCTAGGGTTGTTTATGTTGATATGGATCCGGCTGTGCTTGAGGAGGGGGAAGGGGTTGTTGTCGATGAGTGAGGGGAGTACTGCTATTATTTGTGCGGATGTTAGGGTTCCGGGGGATGTGCTTGGGAATGTGGAGGTGAATGATTTGATAGATTTTAGGAAACCGGTTGGTGTGATTATAATGTGTGTTGCTTGTTTTTAGACCGACAAGGAGATTGAACATATTATGGGTGCTGTTCGTGGGAAGGTCGCTCGGGGTAGTTTGATTGCTGCCACACACGATACCTACGCCGGCAAGAAGGATGATGTGGAAGCTGTGGAGGGAGTTAAGGAAGTTTATGCGGATACCCCGATTCCGATTAAATTCCGCCCGGTAGAGGAAATTGCACCAATCTTGAAAGGTGTTGGAACTTGTGGAGCGGGGTTTAGTAATGTTGGATGCGTGGCATGTTGAATTGGATGATGCTGCTCCTGTTGCTACCAAGTGGTTGTATGGAGGAGTTGGAAGGACAATGAGAGGTACCACCAAGTTAACCAAGACTTCACGTCGCGGAGTGTGGTTCCAGACTTTAAGCGCTTGGTTTTCGTCGTGGCGCTCAGCTGTGTTTAAGTTGCTCTTTTGATCTGACTTCTTTATGTCGAAAGCAGTGAGTTTCGGTTGAGAAGCTCGACTAATCGAGGGCTGCATCATGAACATCGTATATATCCATTTGAGGTGTATTCAGTGAGTAGTGAAGATTCCGAACTTGTTTCTGTCCTTGTAGTGTCTTATGAATTTTTCAATCTGCGCTGGAGCGTGAGAGCTGATGACTTTCGAGTGGGATCTCTCCCATGTTCAGTCAGTGGATCACAAAGCAACAGAAATCAATGGGATTTTCCTCTCCGGACAGCCTAGATGTCGGGAGAGCCGCCATGATGGGTCTAGCGCTCTGTAAAACGCTTCAGCGTGTGTTAAGCTATCAGACAGCCATAATCCCCGAGCCTATACTCTTCAAAGTGCAGTCGATCCCAACAATCGTAAGCCACCCCCCTCGATGCTGCGAAGAGGGGATCTATTCGGGCGTATTCATTTCCATGAGCAGAATCTGTAAGTCGTTCAAACTGCTCCCCTAAGACTTTCTTCAAGATCCTATTGAGCTGTGAACTGTCTGCCGATTCCCCAAAGACAACCAAATTGTTGATGAATGTCAATTCTTCGCCATTACCGCCATCATCCATGGGTAGGCTAATAAGCTCTTTGATCTTATTCTCCAAATTATTCAAACCACCGCCGTGATCTGAACCCCATTGGAGATGATCGAGCCCTAGCTCAGTACTGTGAAGCACTCGCCGAACCTCATAGATGCCACATACCTCATGTAGAAGTAGCGCCGTTAGCGCCGAGCGCGAAAACTCAACTGTAAGAACAAGCTGCTGTGGATCATCTTTCAGTACCGAATTTTCAATGCTATCTGTGCAGGATTTGTTGCCGATATTGTGAGCACGCGCAGCCAATACACCAGCGGGAGGTAGTGCATAATTTGGCATTTGTAACGAAACAGCAGAGAATGTCTTGCGGACCATATTATGATAAATTTCATCGACGGGAAATGGGGTTACTATTTCTGCGGTGGAGATGCCTTCTTCAAGGTAGGATTCGATTGCTGTTTTGAGTGCTTTCACCATCGGAACTAGTGACTGATAGGAACGATCTTCGTGACCCGGCCATGAAGGGCGCCAAGATGGCAGATGATCACGGAGGTACTGAAAATCCAGAAAACTCTTTTGAGTTCGGCGAGCGAAGGTTCCCTGGTCATCGTAAGGTGTGGTTTCCGCCGAGTGATACGCTGCCCGCATCATTTGCTTGTAGTTGAACCCGCCTGCAACTTTCGCGACATCGACAGCAGATCCGTTCGAGTAATACACACTCGCGACGCTGTTGGAAAAGATTAGCATTATATGATTCAACTTTGTGGTTGGGTCGTCATACCCATGGTCCAACGATAGGTGAAAACCAACGCCATAGTCTGTAGCAGACACAAGGCGGTAGGAAAGAGGAAGTAAAAGAAGGGTAAGTAGACTATGGTAGACAGTTCGAAGCATCTTTGCAAAGGGGAGAGTAATTTGTGGAATTCAAGATGACTTTACTATCCGCTCGAAGACTTTATGCACCGGAAAGGCTCTGGCTATAACGGCGCTTGCAGAGCAAAGCTGTTTTGCTCATACACCGTGATACGTAGATGCTCGCGGTAAAAGATGGTAGGTGCGCGATATTTTGTGGAGTTTCACGAGGCGTAGCAACCTTACCGCTACCCCATACTTTAGCGCTTAAGCAGAGGCAATACTGCACACTTTGAACCTCTCATCGTTCCACCAACAACAATTTAATCCTAAGTGGGAGGAAATCGCACAAAAATAGAGGTCTGGCTTAACCTATGCACCGCCCATGTTTTGGAATTTGCTGAATGGACTTCAAGGAGTGGATGGCATCAATATTATGGAGATGTACGGCTGCTTTCACAACTATTGTAGACATATTCTATTATACTTTGCCGCAACGCCATGATGCTGGGTGGGCCTCATCACAGTGGTATAAGATGGATCAAAGTTCTTTTGACATCGACTCTAGATCAGTATAGCGACTTCGTTCTTGTTTTGATTTGACAGCGCCATGCAGTTCTTAATTCTTACTCTAATACCACTGTGCGGACTGATATCTGCCATTTCACTCCCCAGTGTCCCACCGCCCTCTAATATAGATATTAACGATCCATCAGCGGCAGATCCCAAGACTCCCCCAACGACAATCTCCTTTCCAACCCAGGCCGCAAAGCCTGAGACGATCAACAACCAGCCGGATCAATGTGATGGACTATCGCCCTCAGACGACTGCTTCAGAGCTATGAATTCAGGAGGTTACTTGTGGTTTGACAAAGACTCCCAGTGTAGCAACAAGCAGAAATCGAGTCTGATGACGGCCGTGTGGGACGCATTCACTTTAGCCTTGTGGTCGTCGAATTTCCCTAACGTCGATGGAGCTCGTGGGCCGGCTGCGGGGACGTTCTACATGGGTCCAGATTTCCCTCAATTCAATGATCGAATTTCCGGGAACCTCAAACGCGCAGCGAATTTCAAGACACCGACTACCTCTGAGAAGACGTACATCACCACCAGCTGCAAAGATACCAAGAACTATTGCAGCAGAAGAATGAATGGCAAAGGCGTCGGGGGTTATGGTTGGACTTATAGCGGCTGGTTTGGCTACTATCACTATATTACGCTTTGTCCTAGCTTTTTTACTTTGTCAACGTTGAGAGAAAAGCTACAAGAAGTTGAGGGTGATCTCAGCAAAGGTATAACATCGAAAGCGTCAGACATGAGATATCTCCAGAACACTGGCCAGTTTTTCTACATGAAATGATGCATACTCGTCTTGTGTACGGCGATCAGCCAGAGATTATAGACGAGTGGGTGGACCCGATCCCGAAGGGTCAAACACACGGGTTGAAAGATTATAAGGCCTACGGCGCCGATATGGTTCGCTTGTTAGCGAAGCGCGAAATTAAAAATGGGGGTGGAGCAACGCGGGCATCTACAAACGCTGACAGTTACGCCATACTCGCCAATGCTCTATGGTGGTGGGATGTCACTGGATATTTTCCAGGCGTGCCAGGAAAATCCGACAGTGTCCAGGCTGAGAGTGATGGTGGTCCCGTCACCTTGCATGTTAATCTCGGCAATGTTACAGATGTCAGGAACATGGACTTGACCAATATGTTTGATCTTGAGCTGAGTGGATACGGGAATGGGACCCCTGATTTGGAAGGCAACCCACAAACGACTGCACCATTACCTAGCGCTAATAGTCAAAAATGTCACGGAATCTCTGGAAATACCTTTGTCCTGAATTCTGGAATCGCCGAACAGAACGCCAAAGCATTCTGCAGCCAGTCCACGATGTCAATGCAGTAAGTCTCATTCCCGTCATGGCTAAATGTTACTTGCTAAATTAAGCAGATATGGAGGTGGTACTATCAACGACATGCAATTATCCATTACCGCACCACCTGGGACCAATAAAGCAGTGGCAGATTCTCCTGATTGTGTCAGCAAATTTACGAATGGCTTGATTCATGGATGTGATGGAGACGACCCCAAAAAGAATCCATACAACTCCAAGTACGGCGGTAACATCACGACAAGCAATAGATGGATCTTCTCATTTGAACCGCGAGCAAACCAAGGCGTTGCCAACAACTGTAATACGCAGTACAAATTTTCCGTGGACACCTTCGACATTCGTGGAAATAACTTTGATCCTATCAAGCTCGGAAACAATGGTGAAGGGCTCAAAAAACAGATTGAAGGGTGCTCAAAGCCTATTGTGCATTGGGAGTAGGAGTTAACCCCTAATGATTGTTGCTTCCAATGGCATGCTTCTGGAAAGATTCGCGTTGGCGCAAAGGGCTGTTTAGGGAGAGCGATCGTGACTGCAGGCGGAAATAATGATAAATGCGCTGGAACGGGCTAACCATGATGTTAATGTGTAGAAGCAAACCAGCATCGCTTGAAATGATGTAGCAGCTACGTCCGGTATACAACTATAGGTTGAGTAGCCGAAGTAAGTTCAGAAAGGAGGACGATCGGCTCTTGTTGCGATCAGTAGTCTTGTTTTGGCCGAGGTGCAGAGCTGGACTTTGTAATTGTATTGCTTGTACACCAGGTGGAGGGAAATACCAAAGGTTGCCTATAGTAATTTGATTAATTACTACTCAAGTTTTTTGAAAGCCGGACAAGATCTAGGATCTTAGAGAGGTTAGAACCATTTTAGTATACCGAGTCTAGTTATTTGTATAGACCTAACCTAATTATTAATAAATTTGATAGTGCTAGAAGTTGTGGATATACTGAAATATTTTTATCATAGCTATTTTGAAGACCATAAGTTAGGATTCCGCTAAACAGCCTATCCGGCTTTCAAAAAACCTGAGGAGTAGAAGCAGTCAGGCTCAATCTCGAGTGTGGCTCTGTTTGGATGGGTGTACATACCCTCTCTCAGTACTTTCTTCTCATATGACTCAATAAAATAGAAGTAATGGGATCTGTACCGAGTCAGCCCCAGTAGTGTGGGACTATGGGGAAACATCGAAAAGACTAGGATGATATGCCTTGCTCGCAGAAGCATATCGAGGTAGAACTTCTTGAGGTCGTAAATAGGTAAAGTGAAGAAAGAAAGGCTCTACAAGGGGCGCGCATATATCAGCTACCAGAATTTAGTGTAGAGGAAGAGAAGCGATTGTGGTCCTTACCGGTATCGTTGTGAAGGCGTCTCGTGAAAGATCTCCAGTACGAGTTTGAAAGCAGCCTGTCTCCTTTGAAATTAGCATGTAAAAACCATGAATAGAGACTCACTTAACTTACTAATATCCACTCCTGCTTTACTCTTTTAACTCTTCGGCATTGACGATAAATTGGTCGAAGATATTAAACCGTCCATGGAAAGATATTGACGTTAAGTACTTAACTAGGCTTCTAAGACTTATGCTCAACTGGACGTACGTACTGTACATAACTGAGTCTTCAATTGAAAGAGATTACAGTCTTGTATACCTGAGCTCCATTTTACAGTCCTCATGTTGACAAACAGTATGCGTTTTTGATATGTGATTCTTTTTCGGTAGCGCGAACCATCAAGTCATTAGAGCTTTCATTATTAGGAATGTGTCACGATGATAGCAAGAAACCCTTCAGACTCGCCAAACCGTCACTCATGAATGTCTCTGCTTGAAGCAGAACGACATCAACACCCTGAACGCAGAACAGACATGAAATGCTCGTGCTTCGATTGCCGAAGCATCCACAGAATGCTTCTCCTCAAGAGCAGCAGCTCAAAGCCCATCTTACTTAAACTCTGCTCTTTTTTCCATACTGGGTTCATTGGTTTTTGTGAAGGAATAAAGCCAGTAAACAGGAGACGCCGCTGAGAAATAGTTATGTCCATCTACGTTGATTTGCACTTGCCTGCTGGAGAGTGAAGATGATCGAACGCTCGCAACAAGCCAAACATATGTGCTAGCCCGGCGAAGATAACAGCGAGATGCAAGATCTGATGACTTGCACCATAAATATCATGGCGAGTAGGATACCATCTCTCTGGGACCTAAATCAGGCCGTCAATATCAAATAGTTATGGCTCACATGTTTTGTTAGACTCACTCGCATAGCATAAGTCGCAGCACCAGCTAGATTGATGCTCGCCATCAAAAGCATCCAGTCAAGGCTCATACGCCACAATTGTACTCTCCATCCATAGAGTCCAATTGCATGGATGATAGGAATAATGAAGGACAGCCCAAGGCCGCTATACATAGCAGAGCGGAAGGCTCGATAATTTGGACTTCGAAATCCAGATTTCACGGTCATAACAGCACATATCAATGCTAGGACCGAGACCATGCCCCAATAGATCGATTGAAGGTGGGGGTCGCAGTAGAATCCATAATACACGCAAGGAATAGTTGATCCCCACATTAATATGACGATCCCAAGCTGTTTAAGTTGTCAGTATGTTATTCATCACTTCTTGGTCCCGAGTCGTACATAGTCTAGCTGATTCCCAAATGCCGCGATTTGCCGACTATGATTATTGAAGATGTGAAAGCTGGTTATCATAAGCTAAAAGAAAATTGTTTAGCGGTTTGCACCTACGAAGCAGATAGAGCCAAGCATATTGCTACGCCGAAGAAAAAGGTAGAGAATACTACGATATCTGCTCCACTGGCAGACCCATATCGAGGCAGGATCTCGCGGAAAACATAAATAGGTAATGTGAAGAATAGGGCTGCACCAAAGACATGCGACCATATATTTACTGAGAGTAATCAGTAGGAACAAGAATTGTGTTTTTCCGGGTCTTACTGGTTTCGTTGTGTAGCCAGGTGGTGCTACCTAGCGATCTCAAATAAGACTTCGAAACAGGACTTGTGAATTAAAGATCAGCAGGAATAGAGGCGAGAGATTGGAGTGCGGTCTTTGGCATCAGTGACGAAAAAGATGCACAAAACTTACCGGTACCCGCTCTTGATATACTCGTTGTCCCTATCACATTAGCAGTTCTTCGGACAAAGGTTGAGACTCCTCACTGCTGCCAGCTTGCTATATTTCAAGAACTGTCAGCGTTTCAGGTCAAAAATGAATCAGGCAAAGCCTTTGGGAGGCTTGATTGACGAACATAATCAGAAAGTCATTAACTACGCTTGTAAAGCAAATTGAAATCAAATAGGGGTTTTCCAAAGACAAAGCAGAGTGAAAGGAAAACCTACGAATTTGGTTCCAATTGAGCAGCTGATACCGTTCCGGGCTGTTTCGTGGGTCGCCTTCTAGGACTTTTCCTTCATTCTGATGATCACGGTCAGCAATAGTATTCCACGGCTGGTTGAGGCTGAGTTTGACCTTCTCGCTCAACATACTCCTTTGTCGCATTTTAAAAGGCATCGTGTTCCCAATGTTTAATGTCAGTTCCAAATTCAATGAACGAGAAATACCATCGCAAAAGTCAACAGCGAAATATCATAAGCTGATATGATACAGTATGCTCACGGCTAATGCTGACTTCGTCGTCGCTCTGTAAGTACGGATGGCGGCAAGCCTTGAGAGGGTTTTTGAAGTTTCAGGAGCCGCCCCCAACCTCCAATCTCTGCTCCCCAAAACCAACACCAACACTTTCTGGCGGCCTAGGACCAATAGGAATGGGAACATCTGCAACACTGCATGGCGATATTTGAAGTGCTATTTTTGCAAACCCGATGTACCCTTCCCATCTCCAAGGTTGACCTTGTACCTCTGAGCAGTCATTGCTAACGCACTAGAACAACATCTGTACATGATGTCTGAAACACAGCCTCATACCAGGCGCGTCTAAAATACGTTGCCTTGTTCATATGATACAATGTAGGTCCTATACTCATAAGACATTCTTCCTCTGCTGTGCGTGAACATATGTTCTTTATTCCTTCTGCTCCTAGTATGTCCGATATTCTATGTCTTTTCTTTATTTTCAGGTCAATCCCGCAATCCTACGCGGCGCCTATCAATTCCACGAATTCAACATCTCAACCTTCTCCAGTCGTGGGATTTGTGCCACAAAATGGAGGAAGAGATACTCTCTCGCTGCTCTTTAGCTGTCTATTGACACTCGGTCTTTGTGTCTACTCAGCCGTGCATCTTAACATTCCACCAAAGGATGAACCAGGCTGGAAGACACACCTCCGCGAGTTCAAATGGTGCATGATTGGTCTATTTGGTCCAGAACTGGTCGTCTACGCTGCGTGGAGACAATGGAGTTCAGCATGGGAGTTGAAACGCGAAATCAACTTGTCTGCTACGCTAGAGAAACCTTCGGCAAGAACTGAATCGATGTCCAAAGCAGAAACTACTATAATCCAAGAGGTAAATAAGTGGTCTCCCAAGCATATCTAGTATACTTATCTTCGTGTAGGTTATAAGTGAGTCCACTAATCGACCAGAGTGGTCACTCGTGCAAGGGTATTACGGCACCATGGGCGGTTTTGTGTTCGAACGGAATTCCATGCCCGAAGACATAGCTCGAAATATGTTTGGACGGCACGAACGCCTTACGCTCACCGCTCGGGGAGTTGCTCTACTCGTACGCTGTGGTCATCTCCCTCCAATCACGGAAGCAGACATCCTCGACAAGAATAAGGCAGACACAATTGCGAAAACACTCGTGTGCATCCAAGCCGGCTGGATGCTCGTACAAGTCATTGGACGGCTTGCTAGTGGGTTACCAGTCACTTTACTGGAAGTCAATACCATCGGACACGTTGCTTGCGCCCTGGCAATGTATCTTCTGTGGTGGTATAAGCCTCGTCAGATTCGGCAGCCAACCAAGCTGGAGGGAAAATGGGTGCCCCAATTTTGTGCCTATATGTTTATGGCTAGCCAGATAAGTGGCCGTAAACATGCTCATATGCCTCTGCACCATAGCTGTCCTAAGGACGCGGCATTTGGAGAGCTTGTTTATGACATAAATTCGAGTTTTTCAGGGCGCCCAGAAATTTCTAGCAGCGCGAACAATGCCACGTCAGGACGACTCTATAGCCCCGACATAGACAACATAACGGAAAACGAATCGGAAATCGATGCTAATAAGCTGCGGCGCGATCTTTCCGTACAAGCTATACAAAAAAACGACGCGATTCGGGAGAGACTGAGATGTGAAAACCATGAATTGCCACACTGTCAACTGTGTAAGACCTTCAGGATACCGATGGAGGAGCTCCTAGCCCCCATTGCTTCCGACTGGCCCAATGAACAACTCCTTCGCCGCGTAGACAGTCTCGTTATGGGTGCCGTTCTTTGGAGCGCAACGATCGCGTACGGCTCAATCCACACAGCAGCTTGGAACGCACACTTCCCGAGCACCGTCGAAAAGTGGTTATGGCATTCGTCTTCAATATTTGTTGCCTTCTCTGGTGCAGTGTGGGTGTTCATCAATCTTGTAGCCAGGGTCGTTCCTGCCATCGACGCGCTCTGGTTGCGCTTTCTTAGACGGCAAACCTATTTCATCACAGATTTCGTTATTATTTCTCTTTGCGTAATTTGTGGGATATCTTATATTTTTTCAAGAGCATTTTTAGTGGTGGAGGCTTTCAACAGTCTGAGGGAGCTTCCGAAATCTGCTTATGATACTCCGAGCTGGACGCAAGTGTTACCTCATCTCTAAAAAATACTTATTCATCAAGTGTGAACATAACAGCTCGGTTTTCGCCCTGTCTCCGCTCATGAATCCTTCCATAACTCCATCCCAATGAAAGCAAAATCACGCCTCCATAGCCGTAGTCTCCACAACCTCTTTTTCTTCGGAAACAGCACCCCACAGTCCATCCAACTTAAACTCCTGCGCCCATTCGGAAACAATCTTCTTGTGGTCGCCTTCAGTCATATCCGTCGGTTCCACAGTCTTGGGCGCGACCTGTAGCGCTGGAGCATCCATCCATCCCTGAATCCGGCCATCTCTCCAATCCGTGATGACAGTCTGGGCTGCACTATGTAGAATAGGCACACCACCTTTACCAAGTCGTCCCCGTTTCCGCGCCACTTGCACAAGGAAGTCGGTAGTGATATTTCCTCCTGTACTCATCAATGGTGGTAAGTCATAAACGTTGAGTAGCTTCTGGAAGAGATCTTCGGATGCAGAAACGCGTCGGATCAGTAAATCAACAGCTGGGATAGGATCGTCGATTTCTTTTGGTGGAACAGCGTTGAGGAGAATAAGTCGGGCTTGTTCTTCTGCCCTATCAGCTTTTGATCCGGAAGAAGAGGCCGGGAAGACGATTCCAGGCGAGTCAAGCAGCTTTAATTTGTTGTCTAGCTTTACTTCTCGCAAGCTTGTGGTTACTCCTGCTTCTGCACCGACAGGACATGCTCCTGTTGCTCTGCCGAGTCTCGAGGTGAGAGCGTTGATAACGGAGGACTTGCCGACATTGGGGTAACCGATGATTCCTACTGAGATGGAACGTTTTAACTGCTTTGATGCGGCATATGATTTTAATGCTTTGAAAAGTGCCTCTGATGTTCCCTTTGCTGTAAGTTGCTTGTGGTCAAAAGTCTTAGCGTTCGGTGCTGGCATCGATGCTCGTAGCGGAAGTGTAGGGAATGATCTGCGTAGATGTGCTAGCCATGCCTTTAGAACTGGTGGTGGAATCAGATCAATCTTATTCAGAATGAGGATTAACCTCTTGTTTCCTCCCTCGGCGGCCATGATTGACCTCTCGACATCCTTTGAACGTGTTCCTTCTGGGTCTCTTGCATCAAGAACATACAGAATAACGTCTGCAGACTCGACTACGTTCTTAAAGATCTTGTCGAAAGCTTTTCTCGAAGAATCTCCCCGCATGGATTGACCTGTGGTGGTGGGATGGTCCTCATCAATTCCTCCCCACTCTTGCTCATCGTCTTCGTCCATCTCTTCTTCGTCATCTTGTGCATTATTTCCATAATCTGCAGCTCGCGCTCGCGCAGATTCCAGTAATGCGGCCATGGGATTCGAATTATCATCATCCATATCCTCGTCCTCAGAACCACTAGCATGATCGTAAAGCACATCCTCTTCCTCATCCATGTCTACAATCTGTCCATTTTCTTGTACCACTTCTTCAGCGTCTACCATTCCCGACCGTGCTGCCTTTGCATCGGCCCTCCGTTTTGCAGCATCTTCTTCCTTCTGCAACTTCTTTTGCTCAATCTCTTGGAGGATTTTTTCCTTGAATGGAAACAAATTTGGAATACCGGGGTCTTTCTTCAAGCGAGTTCGCCATGTTGGATCCTTCTTTCCGAGTTTGCGCTGCTTTCGCTGTTTTGCTGCCGAAGCTTTTTCGATTTTATGCCTTAACCGCACTGGTTGACGCTTTGATTTTGGCTCTATTATCAGTTAATATCATGACGTCAACTCTATATCTTATTATACATACTCCCGACTTTCATTGTGGATTTGCGCTTGGTTTACTTGTTGAGTCGAAGGTTTTCTTCAAATCCCCTCGTCAAAAAAAGTGCCAATGCCAAGATTTCGATCGAAAATCGGTTCAGGGTCCAAGCCTCTGCACGTGATTTTATTTTATGGTCGAAATTATTCCACGAACATTATGCAGTCTAGAATCACAGGTCTTTGAGTCTGATACATTTGTTTTCGACTTGAGTAGCTCGGCACCTACAGAGAACCACTTCAGTTGTGTTTGTTCAACGCCTTGCACACTAAGACGTGGAGCAGAGCTTAGATCGGAACACCCATTTAGGAAATGCATCCTTTAGGGCGTTAATATTTCCGGCTTATACCTGATATATATAGTAAACTCATCTGCATATCGCCATCGCGCTACTCATACAGAAACAGTCGATCGATTTCCTAACCATTTCCTTTATCATTTTCTGAAATTTCATGATGCCACACATGGAGGACTCGGAGCCGTCTTTCTCTGCTCCGCCAGAGATCTATATATGCAAAGGACTAGTTAGTCAATTCGAAGATGTTCACAAACTCGTTTATACTGAATCTTTGCATAGCTATTCGATATGGATGGTACAATAATAGACTCCACAGCCGCTATAGTCAAGCATTGGACGGCGTAAAGTTCCTCATTCTACACTTATGGATGTAGATCTAATTATCTATAGGATTGCTACAGAGCTTGGAGTCGATCCTGAGGTCATTCTCGCTACTTCTCATGGGCGTCGTTCCATTGACGTTCTGCACGAGTACGACCCAAAACAAG
The DNA here is from genome assembly GCA_010583015.1 of Tothia fuscella. Classification (NCBI taxonomy): domain Eukaryota; kingdom Fungi; phylum Ascomycota; class Dothideomycetes; order Venturiales; family Cylindrosympodiaceae; genus Tothia; species Tothia fuscella. Next base: position 120,116 of record MU007054.1, on the reverse strand, counting down.
CGAATATGGAATGTAAGCTAAGCTGCTCCGCCACACTACTTTACCAGGATGTCTCGGGTCACTTTCGTCCTGCCTTGGATCTTAGGCCCGACAGGCGAAGATCTTAAGACTCAACTCCGATCCAAATATCCGCAGCTTCTAGCTCGAGAGAGCAGAACGATTATGATGTACGAGTAGGAGAAAAAAACTCCGAAAAGTTAGAATCAGGATAGGCGTCCTCTGTGCACAAGATCTGGCAGGGAATCGACAATACCTCTAACAAACCTGTATAACCAAAGTAATCCACGTGCTGATAGCGACTTTCCAGACGTCCAACACATCGAAGGGTCGATTCCAAAAACTTATGGCTCCGACGCGACAGAAATTCCGGGGAGCCGTGCGCTTCTTGACTCGCTCGTAAAAGTCGGAGCACCGTGGGCGATTGTTACTTCAGGCACAGGGCCATTGCTGAGGGGATGGCTTGACGTAATGAAGCTTGCCAAACCAGCGCAGTTAGTTGTGGCCGAAGATGTGAAGTTGGGAAAGCCAGATCCTGAGGGATACAGACTAGGTTATTCGCGACTTGGGCTGCCAGCTGACGCGGAGGCATTAGTGTTTGAAGATGCTCCTGCTGGCGTGAGAGCTGGCAAGGCAGCGGGATTTAAAGTGGTTGCACTTGCAACCACGCATAAGATCCCTCAGCTAAAGGCCGCAGGCGCGGATTGGGTCGTGCAGGACATGCGAAGCGTCACCTTGGATGGGTTTGACAAGAAGACGGGAGAGATTCGTGTCGAGATATCCGGTGCGTTGGTGGACTAGAATGTAGTCACCCGATGTGGGTGTGCAAGTGAGCGATTTGTCTGGATGAACCGTCTTCTCGGCGTTGAGACGGCGGGTTGCATTGCAGCAAGAGATCTTTGACGACGTTTTCTAGAACTGTTGCAGTGCAGTGGTTCGTGGGCGATCCACCGGAAAAAAACATGACATGGCAATGTTTAAAAGGTTGATAGAATAATAATAAGATCTGTGCTCTCCCTTGCTTCAGCTCAGACCTTCATAGTGCGTAGTACTGACACCGTACCTCTTTCGGTGTGACCGATAGTAGCCTTTGACTGGCAAGCACAGCTTTGAGCATGGTGGTCGAGTGTAAACTCAACAGCTTGCTATAAGTGATAGAAGCGAGAGGCTACTTAGACAGTCGTTCTTACGGTTCACGGAGTTTGGCAAGATAGGGTTCTGGAGGACAAAGCACCTTCCAGTAGGGTGGTCTCGTGGTGTTGGAGTACAGACCCATTAGGCTATCTTGTGTGCCGAGAAGAAAAGAACAAGGACTTCCTGTGAAGCAAACATGCCTTACGCAGGGGTCAAACGGTAAGTGAAAGTTGAAAGGGAGAGACTGAGGATGGGAGAACTGCTGTCAGCGGAAACAATCGAAGAAAAGGAGCATCTATCATAGGTTCATGTACAGTAGATGGTGCATACGGTGCGAGTAGTAATGGCTTCGTCCGTCAAATAAATCTACCAGTTTTGCTCTAGAGATGCGACGAGGACGAGATCAGTAGTTAATTTTTCTACTCTAAGTCGGCTAACTACCTATACACTTTTTGAAGAGGATATATATTCTGGCGAAGTTGTGATATGATTATCACGATATGGCGGCTCGTCGATGGACAGTTCACTGAAGACAACCGACAGGATCTTGCCTTACATACAGCGCATGCTTTTGAGTCTGTGAAATGTAGTACGAATAGCCGTACCTTGCATGTTGGGTCGGTGTTACTGCGGGAGTTGAGCATATGAAGTTGCAAAAGCATGTTGGCTTGCACGTCGGCCGATCGTGGAGCACCTCCAGGGGGTTACCGTACGGCAAATTACATCGTGCCGCAGCGAGCAGGGATAACATGGCTCACAAGACTCACCAAACTTCGACACCACTTCAAATGGTATCGGCATGTCAGCATTAGGAGAGATTGTGTAGGTATGCTGGTTGCAGCTGTGAATGATACAGAATTTTCCGTCTCGCTAGGAGGTAGCTACGCGCTGAAGATGCTCTCGGCTCTCGCGAGGGAGTTCCGCGGCTCGCGATTCACGCGAGTCAAAAACTTCCATATATTTTTTACCTGCAAGAACAAAGGTGCAAACAACTCTTCGCAAGTTCAGCACGTCGGGAACCCGGGCGTGACGCCAGTGGAGGTTACTTTGTACGTTTCTAGTCAAGCTCAAGTATTCCTCCGCAGATGAGCCAACCAGAAGTGGCGGACGTTCTCCTGAACTCGGGAGCGCCACACCATCGAGGGGGTATTGGCCTGTGAGCTGAGGCCATCTAGATTTCATGATGCCAATGGGAAAATCGATGAGCTCTATCACCAGGTTTTGTTACTGGTTAGACAGGTTGGGAGGCGAACATCACAGCGACAGCAAAACGCTGTGCCTTGACAGATGGATGCATGTGGGAGCACGACTATCCGACTTATTTATAGAGCAAGAAGCAGGTGTCTTACCTTTCATCGGGCCAATGGCCTCAGCCCTGAACCATCTAGGATTCGGGGCTAGCTCCACCGTCTCAAAGTAGCCCTGCTCTTTTGTCACCTCACCCTGGAGCCTCTCCTCCTTGCGTTTCTCAGCAGCTTTCCCCGATTTCTCCCCTTGGGTTTCTCCATCGTCTGATATCTGCATTACCAGCAGAAAGTCCCGCGGACCGTTCGGTCATCACACTCGCTCGTCTTTCGCTTTACCATCGTTTTTTTCAACTGTCGCTGTCGTTTCTCTATTCTGTATGCTATCTCAACAGTCACTCGCTTATACCCCGACCCTTCTATCATAATCGATTACTTGTTGAGGAATCCACACCACACGAATCCACCAATATCCATATCTGGCAGGCGCCTATTGAGCCCTCCTTGAATTAATCTAATCTACATCTTGTTGTTCGTCATTCGTTAGAGGAATACCAAATGGAATCACATGGGCCACCGCTGCAATGGGCGAGCTCGATGAATCATCAGCGCGATTTCGACCATAATGGCTCCCACCATGGAGGCTATGTCGCAACATCAGGGTCGAATCCTCCACCAAACAACAACAACTCCCAATTATCATCACATCATCAGTCGGGGCAAATAATTCAAGTATGCACTGATGTGAAACCTCGTCTCACGAAAGAGCAGCATGATCTTCTCGAACGACACTTCCAGATCCAACACAAGCCAACAACTAGCACCAAGAAAGGCTTCGCCGATGATCTTGGTGTTCCTCTAGATAAAATAAACGTATGCCTTGGTTAGTTTGTTGTTCATGAGTCTAGTCACTGACTGTCGTATAGAATTGGTTTCAAAATCGCCGTGCAAAGGTTAAGCAGGATATGAAAAAGCAGTTGAACGCATATACAATCTATTCAGCACAAATGGCACAGCACCAGCAATATCTTCCGCCGCCTCAGCCTCTGCCTTCGTCAACCCCTCAGGAGTTCTTGCACCCGGTGACGGAATACACATCAGATTCAGCGTCCACCGATGAAGGCAACCCAAATTTGTTTTCCCACCAACCTGATTTCACCTCGACCGTGCCCTCTATCATTGGTGCCTCCCAACCTCATTCGACGAACAGTCTCATCAGCATGAATACAAGCGGGTACTCCATGGCCGAACCCATTCTTTCCTCGAGCGTCACCCAGGAGAATGGGCTGATATATGGTCCACCACTCTTCGGTCAAGAATTTGGGACGCAGGACTTTACGCTAGGCTGCTTCAATGGATATAGTGGTCCATTTGCAGTGTCTAGCGACTCGCTGGCTTATCCACCATATCTCCAAACGTCGGCGCCGGCCGTGCAGGCGATGCCTGCTCTGTCAGAATCACAGTCTATCACTCCACTTTCCAGCTCCGCGAGCCCGCATACTATGCCATCTTTGACATCAGCATACTCGCGTTCCAGCTTGATACCGAATCGCAAGGATTCTGTAAGTGAATTTGGCGGTAGCCCCGACGAATCTCTTGAGTCCCCCGAACAGGGTGAAACTAGGATCGGTTGGCTCTCTGAACAAGTGGCAGAACACATTTTCTACCAAGACTCCAATCCTTCTGCACCGGCGCTTGATTCGTGCGATCAGCTCGTTCATTCAAAAGGCTCCACTGACATTTTTGCTCGTCGCAACTCTTCGACTACGGCTCTTGCCGACTCTATGAACACTGTTGATATCACAAACTCTTCACCTACTCTGAAGCAACCAGCCCCTTCCGCAGGCCTGGCCGCGAGACGGCAGAAAGCGCGTCCGGCCAACATTGGGCTGGCTGCACTTCGAAGTGCTTCATATAGTACGGGACCTATCTCGCCTGGCGCCTTGACTGCGCCTGAACAATCCTTGCGCCGTATCAGGTCTGGCGGCGTCATGAACGGTGGCCGCATCTCGAAACCCATGCTAAGCTCTGGTCAACGGTCCCCACTACATTTCAATTTCGCGGACTCTGCGGCGTCCCCAAAATTTGCTCGAAATGCCTCTAACGCCTATTCAATTTCTACTCAATGTGCATCCAGCTCTGCGGTTTCTGCAACAGGTAGTCTAGCTCCGCCAACCCCACTGACACCAGGAGATTTCGGGCGATTTCCTTCTTGGCAATCTCATGGTGTCGTCAAGACATATCCACCCAGCGACAATACTAATGGTGTGTCAGTCTCCTGGTCTGGAAGTGCTGTCAACGACGGTCTCCATGTGAATGTCTCATCCCCACCTGAAACTCCACTTGATGTTGGGCAGATGGCACAGCTTCATGCACACGCAGTAGCCAGGGACCAGGCGCTCTACCGAGATGCTCCACCGCAGTCTGCTCCGGCAACTCAGCAAAGCTTCGCCCCTACTGCCATGATGCCTCAGTCACGCTCGATGTTTCATCTACATGACGGTCACGGCAACAGTGAGAGGGCGCACTTCAGACGACCATCACTGCCAGACACGACTCCACACTTCGAATCACAGATGCAATGGTCTGCCGTCGTGCCATTGTTCAACACGGTCGGCAATCTGGAGATGAGTAACCCGATGCACTTTAACTACCACAACCAACAATACGCCGATCAAAACCAAATGACGCAGAACATGCAACAATATTCCCAGGCCTTGCAAGAGTCAATGGTCAAGCCTGACTTCCCCGTGCATGAGTTCATGCCGCCTCAAATGCCAGTTGGCATTCCATCACCTCCCCGAAGCGATTCTGCTCCAAAGATGTACCAATTCTCGAATGCTGGCCCCAAAGATTATGAAGCGCCGTCAATCAAAGCATGAGGGTTGGCAACAACTATGAGAGAGCATTGCTCATTTCTATCGACTCACCGTTTGGTTCCGCTATGATTGAGAGGTATTGACCCTCTGCTGTTTCATCACATGTGCATATACCCCTGTCCCGCATTGTTTCTTCGCCGGTGATGGTGCACTTATTCTTTACTCTCCTTTTTGGCTATTCTTTTCTGTACAACTGGTGTTTAAGATAGCCTGGCTAGGCAAACTTCTGCTCTTGCATGTGAATACTTTAGCGACGGCGTTCTTTCTGTTTTGTGGGATATCGTTCATCTACTGGTGGCTTGCACGCGCTCCTGACTATCTTGGTTCCGAGTTTCTACGACACATACGCGCTCGCGTGCGTTTAATAATCACTAATACGGGACATTTGGATCGAAGAGCAAGGGAAACACATAAAAGGAGTCAAACAGTGGTCGGGCGTAATAGTAACAAGAAACAACACACGACGGCGATACGCAGCACAAAGGATTTTTTTCATGGAGGAAAAACAAACATAATAGTGGTTATACTTGGGAATCTTTCACTTTTATACTATCGTTTCTCGGGCGCAGGGTATTGGAAATATCTCGCGTGCTCTCCCCACCACACTCACTACTTGTCTATTTATTTCTCTTTTATGTTTTGCTCTCACCTGTAATGTCTGTTTCCTTGTAATGTCTTCGAAGATGGATATAGTCTGTTCGAGCTTGGCTTTGGTACATACTGTCCAGCAGAGTACGTGATAAAGAGTTGTGTGGAAGACTAATATGGGGCGTTACCACGAGTACATCTTGTGTTCTCAATTGAAGTAAATTTTGACACATCTTTCCACAGTTTGTGCTCTTTAGTCTTCCGTTCAACGTCCCTGATACTAAACCCTTCAGTCAATCTACGGTACTTCTTGATGAATTTGGGATCTCGATCTTCTTTACTCGATAGTCACGGGAAGATATGAGTATACTTGACAGTATAACGGCATATGAAGTAGTTTCTCTCAACCCTTTGGAATTCCTGGAGGAACCTAGTATTCGTGTATAAAATGCTAAAAAAAGAGACACAGTCTCTAGCCATAAACAGGAATGAAACTACAAGAGTAATGAGCGTAGTGGTTAAGTTTGATTATAACTAATACCATGTTGGTATATGCGAACTCTAGATTCCGCATGATCACCTTCCATAGAACATAGGTATCAGCGGAAATACCGACAGAGGTAGAATTCGAGTAAGGTATCAAAATACCCCACGTGGGGAAGTTAATTACAGTCTGGTCTTCTGAATCCCAGGTTTGACCTACCAGGAGGCCTGTCATATTATATTATATATTGCAGTTCCGTGCGGCTTAACAAAGCTTCAGGCTGGTTCGCGATTTTTTTGTTCGAATCAATTTGTCCCTAAAGTACCACGAGGGAAGCAAAGTTTGAGTAAGTTGCGATAAGAATCTAGGGTGTTGTCTGCCAGTTTGGTTCAGGTCATCAATGTATGCAGACATGAGCCAATCAAGTGGGTGTCCGAAGCCACGGTTCCAGATTTGGGAAGTGGAATGCTCTTAACCACTGAAATTGATAGAGAGACGCACGCGACATCTTTGCCCTCGAATTCGCAAGACAACCTCCTAGCACATGCTCTCTTTTCTTTCTATCGCACGAGCACCTCGTCGTGGGACTACATTGCCCATGAAAGCAACGTCTGTAACTCCAAATCATCTTGGACAATTCCATTTTCATTGTCGAGGTCTTACACTACACTCTTAAATGAGTTGAGTTGGGTTGGATTTTATTGTTACAACAATGTCGAGTCAACCCACCTTCCACAACTTGCCCACGCCAGGTCCTTCTGCCGAATTATCTGGCGGTAAACCATCTAGCAACTCGGCTTTTGGAAAATTGGATACATCTTTTACTCTGCCTCCAGCTGCGATACCAGGGCATGCCACTGAAAGCAATGCCACCACCAGCCCATCTCCCGTAACCTCTGATTCTTCTTATCGACCACTTTCCCCGCCAACCACCTCTGCACCGAATTCGACCCCGCGTGTGGAAAAAACGACAAGAAGAAGATCGAGTGCTGCCAATTCGAAAGATGCTCCAACTAAGAATGGTTATACTATTCCTCCTCCACCGACTCGTTCTCGGAAGATCATACAGATGAAGCCACAGGCCCAGAAAGACTCGCAAGATAATGCTGTAGCACCAAGTCCAGTGTTAGCACCAACAGGTAGTAAGGCTGGCCCAACCACGGCAACAGCAGGAGGGAAGAAGAAGCAGGGTGCGGCAAATACTACCGCTGCTGGAAGAAAAACTGCACGGAAGACAGCTCACAGTTTAATTGAGCGAAGAAGAAGATCGAAAATGAATGAGGAGTTCGGAGTACTTAAAGACATGATACCTGCATGTAATGGGCAGGAAATGCATAAGCTCGCAAGTATGTTTTGGTCTTTTGGGTTTTTAATTGTTCCTCATTCTAATCTCATACAGTTCTGCAAGCCAGTATAGACTATATGCGGTACTTGGAGCAATGTCTCAAGGACTTAAAGTCGGCCCACTCGCAGTGCGATCAAGCGAATACATCAATGTCACCACACACGCAACCACCAAACACGTTCACCCGAACTGCTCCAAGGAATATTCAAGAGTCTAGAGAAAACGCAGTGCGGTCTGACGATGATTCGGACGAGGAGATGACAGACGTGGAGCAGACATCCCCTCGCACAACCCAAGTACATCATCATCGTGGCAGTTTAAACAGCCTATATTCGAACCAACCGTCAATATCACCAGCTATCCTCCCCAGCTCCACCACATCTCCCATATTCACCCAGAATCAACGCGAGTACACATACCACAGTATTCACTCTTCAGCCCATCCATCTCCTGCTTTCGAGCCACAGACGCAGGCATCTGGACCTGGTCTCTCCACATTTAAACTTACCTCTCCTGCATTAAGACCGCAGGATGGAAAAGCGATGGAGAAGGACGACCATGAGGCGACTGCTGCGCTTCTCATGCTGAATACGGACAGGAGAAAATGGAGTACTCCTGGTTCGTCGAGTCGAGGAATGTCAGTGCGAGACCTGCTTAGTGGATGAGTGCGATTGTTTATCAAATACGATTTTATGTTCGGGGTGGTTTTTGTGTTTGAATTTGTTGGTTTTACTTCAGTTTACGCATGGAATTTTTTAGGCATCGGATGGCAAAAGGCGGGAGGAGGCAACATCAACTGTCTGCAATCGCAGAGATAAGGGATTGATGCCTCGACTAATAACGTTAATGATTCAGGCTGAGCATGAATTGATACACAGGTACAAAGTACATTCCGTTATGCAGACCAAAGTCGGAGTGCACTTGTACGGCTTACATTATTGGCTTGAAATCAGCCCAATTTACGAAGTTACCACGCGCACATATTAGGCCAAACACTGTGCCCGGTTTCGAGCAATATCTGGGGTTCAACTGTCGGGACGGCACGAATTTGTTGGCGCTAATAAGTTGGTGCTGGTTTGTAGTGACACTGATCCAATCGTTGAGCGCCGAGTGCACCGCCCTGCTGCACAGGGAACATTGGCTGCACGAGCTGCGGCCTCTCGAGGTGGGGTATCTTGCATCCAGCCTGATGGGTTCAAACATTTATAGGATGTGCTTTCTATTTCTGTTTCTGTTTCTGTTCAAATATCATTAAATCGTTTCCCTTAATAGCCCCGAGTTTGTGCTTGTTTAACTTTTCAGCCTTACACAAATCTCAGCCTTGCTTTGACCCATTAACGTTTCGCTTTCGAAGCGTCTTCCTCGTCTTCCTCGCCCTCTGGGTGTATCTATAATATCAAAGTCGATGCACTGTCCTCCAACTTCCGCCCTCGTTGCCCCACGGCAACTCCGCCTTGTGCAGATCAAATGGCGCGAATAGGCCACAGGCTGGTATTGATCTCGTTCTCGTTGCTATTTGCTATAGGCACAACGACAGCGGACAACAAGACTTGTACATATCCGGACAGTACTGAAGCTCGCGACTTCAATTATACCTCATGCAGTGGGTCCAACTTTGCTTACCCTTGTAGTTTTCCTCCTGCGTACATCAACAAGCGCTAATCTCGTTTTAGATCCGGGACCAGGCTACTCTGCCTGTTGCTTCGCAGGAGAAGGTGATATTTGTCTACCTGGTGGATATTGTTACTTCCCACCACAGCCAGCGTTACATGGCAATTACATCTACAGAGCCGCGTGTGATGATGCTAGCTGGCTTGATGGTAACTGTCCCCAGAGATGCGTTAGCAACGTCCCCAACAAGTTTGAAACATTGAGGTTTTGCAGCGATTCCAGTGAGTGGTGCTGCGCCAAATCTGGACCGGGGGATTGCTGTGGTAGTCCCTCTTTGCGCTTCAAGTTGGCAGGTATCAGCGACGAGATTATTAGCAATTTGAGAGCTGGGGCCGCGAATGATACGACGGCGCCCACGGCTACGTTTGCTCCTGCAGGATCGAGTAATACCAATAACCCTTCTACCAGCATGCCACCACCCTCGCCAGCGACGTCTCAAACATCGTCTACTACAGGAAGTCTACACAACGAAAAGAAGAGCGGCACACTCTCAGCGGGTGCGTTTGGAGGCATTGGTGCCGGCGCTGCAGCTATCGCCGTCTTGGTGTTAGCAACGAGCGCTTTCTGCTTGTGGAGACGTCACAAACGCGTCAAGAATATGGAGCAAAAGTCAGTAAGCTCAGGGACTTCTGGCGATGTGGAGATGCGAGGAGAACAAGCCGGACAAGGTGAACAAACTGGAGCAGCTGCACAACGGCTTCAGAGAGATAGCGTTCAAATCGAGCAAGGGACGATATCTCCACAGATATCGGGTGAATTGAACTCACCACAAGCGACCGGCGCGACCGTCGCTTCTCCGGATCATAACGCTCAGTCATCTATGGTTGTTGATGGAGGCGATAATGCTAGAAATACCGGAGTGCAGGAGCTCGGACAAAGAGAGCTTGAGTTGCTTGATAGCAAAGAAGTGGAGGGGCATGTCTATGATGGTGACTCCATCAAGGAGTTGCCAGCAGGGTCTGTGAAGAGCATCGGCAGTCCTGGTCCGTCTCACCTTCCAAGGATTCGGACAGAATGAGGTTGGTTTGTTGCTTGGTGGTGGGTACGAGGATCGAAGATATCAACATTTCGCCTCTAGTCTCGCAGCTTGATACACGGTTTCAACACTGCGGCATTCTCATCATTTAGCCCTAAACGGCTGCCCAATTTTTACCAATAATTTTATAATATACACATTTCCTAAGTGGATTTCCAGAAATGGAAAGATTATTTGAACCATGCAATCGTCTAGTGTGTGACTACAGAAATAAGTGTTATCTATAAAATCTTGGAAGTCGAGTTGCGCTTTCATGTGTCTGCTTCGACCTTAGTTTGAATCTGTTTATACCTTGATTTAAACCTGCAGAATAAGTGCGAAAAGATTTGTCATGTAGGCAACATCAGATTTGATATTGTGTTTACTAGCTACAGTCTAGAGCCGCCTGAAGACCCACCTGGCGATGATTTGTCGATACTCGACTTCCGGACTCCACAAGTGTTTATCGATGCAAGGCTGAGGTCCACGTGTGTGCGTGTAGGAAGTGCCGAGGGAGATTCTGTCGACGTTCAACCCCTGAATTGAATATCCTCTAACCTTGCACCATTTTAGAGCCGCTCAGTGGCTATCTCCTTTTTAAGACTTAAGCTTCGAATTTCCTTCTAGTCTACTTTCTTATCGGTGTGCCGCATTTCAACAGGCGCCATGAGAGAAATTGCTGGTTAGGTCTGTAATGATCACATTCCAGATGGGTGGGCCCAAACCGTCCCTTGACGCTGATCTGTCCAACACTCCCAGTGCTCCTCTCCTTTTGAAATGGCCACCCTGAAAGATTTTTGGATGTGCCCTTCTAGTTTTCAAAGTAATTGACGTTCTTAAATCAATACCGCTATAATGTCTGAGGAGAAGCAACGCCCTTCCACCGACATCGAGAAATTTGAGCTCGAGCGAAGAGATGACGCAGCTGCTGTTCTCCCCATTGCACATGCTCCAGCACCAACAAAATCGTGGAATATACCAGCTTGGGTGTACATTGCCGTCTGGATATCTCTCAGTGGAGCAGTCATCATCTTCAACAAATGGATCTTAGATCGAAGAAACTTCAGTGAGTGGGAGCTATCAATCAAGACTACTCTATGCTAACACATTCCAGGATATCGTACGTCTATCCAGCTTGTTCGGTGAATCAGAGCTGACCAGCCTATAGCGATCTTTCTTACAACATGGCATCTCATATTCTCCACCGCAATGACCCAGATACTGGCTCGCTTCACCACCGCCCTGGACTCAAGAAAGAAGATCCCCATGTCCGGGCGTGTATACATGAGAGCTATTGTTCCCATCGGCATCTTTTTTAGCTTAAGCCTAATGCTCAGCAATGCTGCCTACCTCTACCTCTCCGTGGCATTCATTCAAATGCTCAAAGCTACAACGCCGGTTGCTGTTCTCTTGGTCACCTTCGTGCTTGGGATGGGGTCTACCAACATGAAGACCGTCGCCAATGTATCTGTTATTGTGGTCGGAGTAATGATTGCTTCAGCTGGCGAGATCAAGTTTGTCCTGCTTGGGTTTGGTATACAAATAGCTGGCATTCTTTGCGAGGCCACACGGTTGGCCATGGTAGAACGACTCCTGAGTGGAGGGGAATTCAAAATGGACCCCCTTGTGTCGTTGTATTATTTTGCGCCGGCATGCGCTTTCATGAACTCGATCATGTTCCTCTTCTTGGAGTCTCACAAAATATCTATGGAGAAGATATTTGAGCTGGGACTCGTTACCTTACTCCTGAACGCTATGGTTGCGTTCATGCTCAATGTTGCTGTGGTCTTTTTGGTAAATATCCTTTTAGTCGTGCGAAATTACCTGGTGGCTAATCATTTCTCAGATTGGCAAAACATCTTCACTTGTTCTGACACTTTCTGGTGTGCTCAAGGACATTATACTCGTAGTTTTCTCAGTCTTCATGTTCAGGGATCCAGTCTCTGGCCTTCAAATTTTTGGATATAGCATCGCTCTCGGAGGGCTTGTATGGTACAAGCTGGGTGGAGAGAAGGTCAAGGCCATGCTCGGGGAAAGTACTTCATGTGTCAATTGGCGGCATCCAATGACCTCAAAAGTTATCCTTCTAGTAGCCATCCTCTTGTTGGTTACGGTGGTCTTCATGGGAGGATTAATGCCGCAGGTCCCACCTGCGTACGTGGAGAAGACGAAGAGCAAGTTGGGCATCAACTAGTTGGACGACTATCTTTCTGGAGATGGGCATTGGTTTTACAGGCTCTTGCATTTTGTTTGCATGACTTTGGAAGCGGTTTTTTTCTTTTAGCAAAGCTTTATTTAGACTAGATCTGGGGTATACTTGTTCCTGGGGAACATATCTACTTTAATGTATTACTGATGTAACATAGAGAACAATTGGAACGTATCAAAAATCTTGATGATGGTCACCGCTTCGACTTCGCAATATTATTGTTGAATAGCCACATTTAACCCCTGGACGGCGCTACCGAATGGTATACTCCATATCATCCCATCTGCATGTTCTCGCCCCTGGACGTAGTCTCCACGCCAATCAAAGATCCACAACCGCACACAACCAACATCCCACGTAACGAGCGCTATTCACAGCCACCAACTACGCCGCTGCACAGCTTTAATGAACAGCGATATGCTGATCGTCTGGATGATACACAAGAGCGTGATGATCTGCTGATCGATGTTACTCCCAATTATTGTTATCAGCTGCTTGGATTACTGTACGAAACTAATCAATTTTAACCACTTCTCCTAATCCCCGGACCATACCAGTTCAAGACGCGCGAATACCGTAGTTAGCTCATATTTTGGACGATTCCGGCCACGAACATGTCCCTGTTGGGTTACTGCTGCACTAGGGTTGGATATGCGGTAGGCTTGCCAACCATCGATCAGTTAACGCCAAAATTAGCCATTTCAAGTTGCCTCATTTGAAATTTCGGCTCTTATCTGAAGAGCTGCATTTGTGAACCTAAGGGTTGGTGGCTTATTCCGTCCAATGATTTCACGATAGAGGCTTATGAAAGCCTTGACTCCCCCAATTTTTGCTCTTCACGACTTCCAGCTTTCCTTCCCATTCTTACGTCTCTCCTTAACCTCAGTGCGCGATGCAGCTCAACGATGTTCTCGCATACAAGAGGGTTCTTATCCTCGTTCCCCTCATTGTCATATTTTTAACGTTACTTCAACTGCACCCATCAACAAGCAGTTTTCATTTATCACGAACTAGCAAAACAAATGTCACGGTGGAAGCTCCGGGTCCACGTTTAGGATCAACCGACCTCTCAATACCTAATAAATGGACGTCTCGAGCCGATCAGCCAACTTTGGACATCGTAGTGAGCCTGTATGGAGAACCACTGGATCAGACGGAGCGCATGTTCAAGGAGTTGCGCGCACTTTCTTCATTCCGTGATCTTGAGGTCAACTTCCACGTCTACACAAAGGATCTGTCCGCCGACATTGCCTTGCTCAGAGAAAAACTAGCTACACCTCATGTCACAATCCTCCACAACGTCGGGCGTGAAGGTGGTACATACATGGCGCATATTGTACGACAATACGACGACCTCGCCAGACATACGATGTTTGTTCAGGCAGATATGCACGATTATGAAGCTGCTCGCGCCAGAATCGTCGATTATTTCAGACCAAATACTGGTGTCCTCCCACTTGGAATTACAGAGAGTTGCGATTGCATCAAATGTGTAGACTCCTGGGATGAGTCAAGAGAGTTTCCCCGCATTGAAGAACTGTACGTCGGTCTTAACGGGAAGTTTTGCCCTGGCAGACTCGCACTTTCGTATTTGGGCCAAATCATTGTATCAGCAACACGGATTAGGTCTCGTACGCACGATACATACGCATATCTGAAACAAATTCTGGAAGCAGGGCCTTCTCACTTCATCCACGATGATCCACGACAGGATGAATTCAAGGACGACGAAAGTAATCCATACTTTGGTCACACCATTGAGAGGTCATACATGGTGCTCTGGGGTTGCGAAGACGCAAAGATCGTTGATAACTGCGGCAGTTGGGCTGGCCTTCGGAGCAGGAGAACGCCCAACGATCTAGACGATAACTGCCAATGCCTGGATCCCTCTGCTTCATGATGCTATGGTGTTTTGTTGGAGGAACTGTATAAAAGAACGCGAGGTTGGACTTGACATGTTGATCAGAACCCATGTATTCAATGGCATATTTTTGGGAACCTTTTGCACCTCACCTCACGAGGGAGGGCAGGTCCTGTCACTTTTTTTCGATGTACAATTTAGGGGCAGCGGGGTGTTTTGGGGTATGGCGCAACTCACGATTATCGAGCGATGATATCAATAGATCATAGATGGGCTCAATTGCAGATTCAAGCCAGGCATTACCATAACGTTTACTTTCCCTATCCCATCAAAGGATGTTTAGGTTCGGGAGATATATTCTGAAAACCTGGTACACATATTCTATAGTGAACGACATGAAACTGAGTAACCGTCTCATAACTCCCAGCCACACTTCAGGCTCTTCTAAGAGACCATGGCACGTGGGTGGTCTCAATTCTGACGGCGTGAAAGATCAATTCAAGGGGATTATCACGACATCAATTTCCAAGATACACAAAGCCCCACGAAGGATATTGCCTCCGTTTCATGCCATGTTTTCCTTGGTTCTTTTCGAATAAAAAATATCCTCTGCATCCTGGTGGGCCTTCCCGTCAGCCCGAAAGGACTAGTGCATATCTGGAGGAGATCCGAAGGCTCGTGCATTAAAGAACCTTGGATACCCGTTCAGGGGCTAGTGGAAGCCGCCACCAACATTCGCAAACCGCCAACGCTCCAATAAGATAAGACCTATCACCAAAACGAGCTTCTGCAGTATACGGAGGACCCCTATTTTTAAATAGTAACAACAGTAGCGCACTACCAAGATGCGAATGGGAGAAGTAATCATAAGTAATCCCCTGAAGCCAACGATGGACGTAATTTTATGCCACCTTTGGCGTGTGATACATTTTGCTTACCGCTGCGAGTGGTGCGCGATCATGAATCGAATAGAATTCTGATTTCCGTAAACTTTTCCTCAAGTGCGATACTGCCATGTCTTTGCTTTCGTATAATCCGGCGTCAAGGTGGCTACAGATTTCGGTAGTGGCGGTTGTTGTTACTATTTTGATATTCAACACTGCGTATTACTCACATCAAAGGAATCTTACTCCGCCGATAGTTGAAGCGGCCATAAATCAGTACGATTCACGGATTCTGTCAAGGATTTGTCAACTACTAAACAGCGAACAGGGTCCCCGCTCCTGAGCTGCAAAAACCAGAACTTAACATAGCTGAGATATTACAAGCGCTATACACTCCTTTGAAGGTCCCTATCGATGCGCAATACTTCACCGATCCTGAGGGCAGAATATTTGACAATACACTCCGTCCGATATGGACAGAGTCTTTGGGGAAGAAGCTCTGCATTGTCGATATAGATACTCGAGCCTTGGACGGCAGTGAGCAAGTGATGGGCCCAAACTTGCTAGACTGGAACCACGTTGATTACTCAGGAGCGGGCATGATGAATCATTATGTCTATTGTATGCTTCCTGGTTAAAATTCTAAGGGTGCGCTGCTAACACGGCTTCATAGCGCTCATACATGGATATAGCTATCACTTCATCCGAACGACACCCCTCGAAGACCGATCAGCCTATTGGACCAAGATCGAGGCTCTCTCCAACACTCTCGAAGAGCACAAATGCCATATGACCATCTCCATTGACGCAGACGCTACATTCATGAATTTGAACTTACCGTTCGAATGGCTGCTCAACAGATGGAATGTTACTAAGTCAACTTCCCTCACCATGGCCGTTGATCCAAATGAACCACAGAATCTAGATGCAGCTCACGGAGGCATAAATCTGAACTGTGGATTCGTCATTGCGCAGAATCTTCCACGAACGAAAGAAATCCTAGATGCATGGCACCATTGTCCTGATTTGAACGCGACACGTTACCCCGGTTGCGCTCGATGGAAAAAAACATGGCCTGCCGAGCAAGCTGCCTTTGGTGAATATATTCGCTATGATTTTGATGGACCGGAGGACATTCACTCGATACCTTGTGACGAGGCGAATGGGTTCCCTGGGAGTGGGTCTGCATGCTCTGGCTCGCTTGTGAGACATCACTGGAGTAACAAGGGCTTGGTGAGAGGGATGATGAGCGATGCTGTAATGTACGGTACTATTAAGCGAGTCCATCGCAATTTCAGAGAAGGGATCGATGATATCCTTATCGTTGACAGCGGAGAGGATGGCTATGGAATGCTCCCAGAACAAATTGAGGAAGTTGATGGAGAGGAGAAGACTACTGAACCTGAAGTGGAGAAAGAAAAAGAAGTCGTTGAGGAAAGCACAGAAGAGTCTCAACAAGAGGAGAGCAAAGAAGAGAGCAAAGAAGAAGGGAAGGACGAGCCCGTGCATGATGAACCCAAAGAAGAGCCTGTGCATGATGAACCAATAGAAGCACCTGTCCACCATGAGCCCGAGGAAGAACCCGCAGTGGAAGAGCAGAAGGAGGAGGAGGAAGCAGCAGATAAGCTGGAGATCAAACAACTAGAGATAGTGAAGCTCGCCGAACCCGAGGAGAAGGAAGAACCGAAAGAGGAAGTGAAGAAAGCAAAAGAGCCAACTCTGTTCCCACCAGAACCATGGAAAAAGGCCTAGAGTATGTAAATTATAGATCTCACCGGGTAGTCATAGCGGTGCTGTTGATACCCAATTAATGTTTAAATATGTATATGGACTCATTTGCACTCAGCCTCAGTGATGTTTCTGTTTTGCGCAAGAGTGATAATGCCAGTACAGTATCTCTTCAAAATAGAGATTGGAGAACTGGACGTGCCACCCTGGATTATAGAAATCCCAAGTACGACATTGTTAGGTGCAATGAGCGTGTATACCGCTTTAGATATCTATAGAGGATATACTCACTCTGGTTTATTAAAGCCGGATAGCCCTTCAATTACCTATAACGAAAGTAAATTAGTATATTAACGACTTCCGGGTTTAAGTAAAATATCGACTACAAGAGAAGGTAAGTATACTAGATTGGGTTTATTATATTTAGGTGGATTCAAATACTCAATAATTTATCCGGCTTCCAAAATGTGAGGTATACAATGAGAAGATAGATATAAACAGATTGAACCGCAAACTGCTTTTGCTCACTATCTGCAAAGTCAAAAGTTTTAAGAACTATCCGTACTCTAATCGCTGAGGGGATACGTGATTAGAAGAATGAAAGTGTATTATTGAATATATTCAAAAGAATGTAATTGCTCATACAAGTACCGCACCATCCCTTAACCAAACTCTAAACTAATCATACAATTACCAACCAAAAGTCTCAGTATGCAACGCAATCTCTTTTGTCTCATTCCTCAACACCATCCGCTGGAGCTGAGCCACCGAGTTCGCGAGATCTATCTTTTGACCTTGAGGTCCACATGCTATGTGATCTGAGTTAGCAAAGGAGAAGCGAGAAAGGGGAACAGTAAGGTCGAAACTTACCGAGGACAATATTCCTCTTCTTGTCAATCATATCCGGCAACAAAGCAGAATAACTCGGTCTTCCCCCAATGACCTCCACCTGCACGTGCGTATCATCCGCATCTACCCCAGCAGCAAGTAACAAATCCAATCCTGCAACACTCATCTGCGTCTCATCCACATTCCTGGACGTAACAAAAATGATGACTTTAATCTTTCCTTTCGATGAGCTCGATCGCTCCGGCATCCTCTCCTCTGTTTTCCCATTATCGAGGCCGTCAAGTTGTTGATTCGCAATCATGACATCGTGGAGAGCGTCGCAGATTTCGCGCTCGGCCCAGTGAATCCAGTGTAGGGAGCGTATACACCATATCAAGTTGATCGAACGGGTTTTGCAACTTTCGAGGGGAGAGTGAGACGATGTGCGCATGCGGCAGGCGAGGTAGGATAGCCAAGGGAGGCTGGCTGTTATGCCACTTCCGCCGGCTACACAAATTACACCATGATACTGCCTATCGATGGTGGGGTGAACATCACCATATGGACCGTCCAACCATGCTCGGGTAGAAATACGAAGCTTTTGCGCTTCTGCAATAGCGGTGAATCTGTCGACGCTTTGGTTGCTCATCTTGTGGTTTGTTGCATGCTCGGCTAGATTCTTGGTAAATCCTTTTAGTGCTCTGATTAGGAGTACCACGTCATTTCTTCCGTGGCGCGAGTGCTTCCATGAAATAGAGGCGATGGTGAATGGGTGGGCTTGCATCATGGTGATTCCTGGGATGGTGATGAAGCAATGTTGGCCTGGTTGCCATTGCAGTCGCTGAGGACAGTGAATCACTACACGCGTCACGTTTCCGGGCAGAACTTCTAGTTCTGTTGGAAAACCGTGCACGAATTCTTTCAGGGAGAGTGGGACACGATTGCGGTAAATCGTTCTTGCGACGAAATTGGCAATCATGATGGCAATGGAGCCGTAAAGGTAATCCGGCTGGTTTCGGTGTCAAAGCATGTAAGGATGGTGGGTAATAAGAAGACTTACAGTGATTTGTTCTCCTTTGATGTGCCAGAAGAGGAACACAACGAAGAGGATGGCGAGTACGATATGGCCGATCTTGAAGAATTCGTAAAACCTATTCCGGACCCAAGGCATTGAAGCCACCACCATCAGCGCAAAAGACGTGAGCAGTACTGTTCCGGAAAGCTTGGTGTCGATTAGTCTATGCTAGAAATTGTCTAGCTTGGGAGATCTTACCTCTCGTTCACCCTTGCGGTAAAGGATCGCCAATTCCGCCCATCCTCCTTCTTTCACTGGTGCTATACAGTGTGGAATCTGGTCAAATTAGTAGAGGTCGTGTCTTAGTGGGAGAGATGATTTCCAGCGACTGAATTACCTACCGTATGGACTACAGCCAGAGCAAATATGATATACGCAACAAAGCGATGCCATATGTTCAGTTTAGCATAAGATATGCCAGTCAAAAGACTAATAATATTGACTTTTCCCGCAAGAGCCAAGCACATGGGAAGCAATGCCGATATGAGCATCGCACATCGGACCGATAGAGGTGGAGATCCATATCGAAATAAATCCCTCAGGAAGTAACCCTGAAAGAATGGAAGTATAGCAACAAAGATGGTAGCAATGGACAGTAATATCAGCTGACCATAAGATACGTCGATCTTAGATCCTATCCAGCCTGAAGCCCTCCTGTAATTCACCATTCGCCAACAAGCAATCACCCTCTCTCTCAACCGCGTCCGGTGACTCTGATCGTTGAAAGATCGGTAAAGGTGTAACAAGAAGAAGAGAGTCACAGTTGTGGTGTAGAAAATGACGGTCCATTGCGCGTAAAGTGGGAAGTTGTAGTTCGAGTATCTTAGCTGATCGTCCAAGTAACCGTAGACAAAATCAAAGCAGGAAGCATTATTGCATCGTGGATCCGTTATTGGCAGCTTCCACAATGGATTCGTACTGACGTTGAGAGCAAACCGTTGTTCCATCTCCTTGCTGCTTTTGAAGAAGAATCCGCGAGCACCACGGGCACACCAAGAAGAGAGGTACGGATCAAGCCAAATCAGAACGAAGAAGGTACGCTAGGTGACAAGAAAGAAATGGAGGTTGCATTTCAGGGCGACGGTAACAAAGGAATAGGAGGAAGAAACGACAGAAGGACTAGCCCTTGGTGGGGAAATACTATTTCTGGCGTGAACCGGGTAGCGGCGAGTATGAGACTATGGTTAGAGCCATAGACGGGGAGATATTAATTCGAACTGTCAAGCAGAGCATCATGGGCTGATGTGGATCACAGAGAACGATCCAAGTAGATTCCTTCAACACTGACCTGTAGCCAAAGGGCTTGCTCGGTGGAATTCAATCATTGATTTTCTCTCATTAGCCGATATGCAGTCCATTTCTTTGACACAGGTGGCTGCAATGCTTTCCAATGGTACGTTCCTGGTTATCGAAGCCCTCAGTGGTACGGATGCTGACCCATGCACCGTTCGCGTTCAGACTTCCGCCGGAATAGGCGGTCCATGCCTAAGGAGGAAGTATAGTTCAGACGGTCCATATACATTATCTATGCGTTCGATCAGGACGAGAAGACGGTTTGCATGAGAAGAACTATATCTAGGTGAGTTGCGCGATGTTAAGTAGTGCAGGGCGCTCGAAATGGAAGAACGATTTCGCCGAAGCGGTCCTCGTTTCGGATCCTGGGGTTCTGGTTCGTGCACATTTAGGGCTGCTGTTCAAGGAGAACGTTTCGAGCGGCACTCCGAATATTCCGATTTGACGCCAATGACAGAAAACGCTTCAAATGAATATGAGCTAGAACTTGTTGTTAAACCTTCAACGAGGTGAAAATTGGCACCAAACATGTAAATGTCGAAACGTGATTGAAAGCAGTTATTGGCGAGCCAATTTTTGTTTCCTGTAATTTTTTGCTCCATCTCCCACCATGACTCTTGCGAGATGAATGTTAAAGGGCAATCGCATGTTCTCCTTTCTTTTTCCTCTTCCGCTCCTTAGGGAGTTTTCAGCATTACCAGGCTACAATTCCCAAGTCTAGCCCAAACAAGAACGACTAATCTTTTGAGCATTGCCTCGCCTCTGGTTGCCCAATGTTTGACGATACAAAACCAGTGTCAATTCGAATATAGCATAAAGAGCAAAATTGAGGACTGTCCAGACTTTTCCACTTCACTCGAACCGTGTTCAAATTTTCTCAGTGAACCCCGAGATCGCAGTGTGCAATAAACCCCACCGTCTATGGAAATGCTTCGAGCATGCACTTTAGGCGGAAATGTCCAGCAAATGTCGTGTCTATATGATCATCATCATACGCTTAGATCGCAGGCCACACTATCACATTTGGGGGTGAAGCCCGTCCCTAAGAGTGAAGATGGCGTGCGTTAAAAAGCGAATGAGGCCAGATACATGGGCCTCATATGATCATATGATTTGACTTGTCCTGCTTCGAGAATCAATCGCTGGAGGTGACGGCTTTAGGTTCCGCCACCCGAAGAGCTTGCTCCAGCTCCAGTCTGATTGTTCTGCTCCATGATCTTCTGTCGCATCACTACCGCCAAAAATGTTAGCATCGGTCCATTCGAGTTTCTCTGAGCTGCGACGCGGAGAATCTGCGACTTACCATCTTCGACAACCCTCAAGTTATCACTCTTTCCCTGCACAATCTTCTCCAGCTCGCCCAAGCTAACTTGCAGCTCCTTTACCTTCCCCTCATAGAACGTCGTCGCCTCCTTCACACTCTTTTCAACATAAAACCCCGTCCCGACATCCACAACTACTTTATCCACATCCGCCAACTTCCCTGGCACATATAAACTGCTCGTTAATGGCACCAGTATTGACTTGCCCTCGTTCTCCTTTTTGACACCCTTCTGTAGACTTAAAAGACAATCTTTGAATTTCGCTTGCGCTTGTCGTAGTGACTGAAATGAGGACGTTAGATTTTGGAGCTCGTCGTCGAATTGCTTTTTAAGTTGAGTGAGTTGCGCGACTGGGAGGTCGTTAAGTTTTACTTAAAGATGAAGGAGTTAGTGGGTATTTTTGAGATGGAAAAGATGCTTCAAAACAACTGAATCATGCCGTACTTTGTTGCCCTGGGCCTGTTGCTACTTGGGAAGCCATGATTATAGAGAAGGGAGAGTGGCGGTTTTATAGGCTGGGTGTGTGAAATTATGTGGTAATTCGGTGATGATGGTTTCAGCTGGCGGTCCAAGTATATCAGAAAAGTCTGATAAGTACGGAATTTGTAAAAGGGGTATGTTCTACGGAATTTGGTTATTAGAGATTTCGGAGCAAGATATATACCTTATGCTGAAGATATTGCAGGATCAATTCTACGCCGTCAACGGGTGAGTATCATACCGCACATCGTGTACATCTACTCCCGTCGTAAAACCCCATCGGGCGCTAACCAGTGGTGGTTAGTCGGGTAGCCACGGGACCTCTCACGACCACATTCGAACCTTCTTATGCTTGCAGAAATTATTGGACATACGCCAGCCCTCGTGATGCATCTCCTCCTGTTCCACTGGCTAGAACGACCACAACGAATCTACTCCGTACGATCTTTGGCAAGCAGTGTGAACCGCTTTGATGCCCACGAGCCTGCATGATAAATACTCGGCGCGACCTCTCATTTCGACCCCGATTTGCGTGCATGTAATATGTGATTGGATCGTTTTGGCAAGGAAAGTCTGCGCCTTTTTACATAGCACAGCCTTTGGCAGAGATAGGTGAACTGTAGCTGTGTGACCTGCTGACCTACCGCAGCCTATATGCCAATATTCTGCAAAATTCTCAGTCGAAGTCAAGAACGCATGGTAGGAAAAACCTCAATTAATGAGCAAAATAGCTAACTTGATAAGGGCTAAGAAATGATGGATTATCGGTGGTTAATACCCAAAGACAGGTTACAACAGCTGCCTGACAGAACGCAAGTGGGACGGGGCAGCCCACAGTCGCTTTTCGGCCATGCATGTCGCTTGTAATTGGTTTTGTTGCAGATCTTTTTATGGATCATCCTGCTTCAATTTAAAATGTAGATCGACTTTAGCATCGATCGCAGGAAAACAACCAACATCTCGGTTGCCAAGTAACGAGGAACGGCCCGCCTCCATGGACATCAGGCATAGGGTCTTAGACTTCCGTGCAAACTACCTGACGTCTGTGGTATCTTGCACGGAGATTTGAGACCCTATGCCTGACATGCTACCAGAACGTGGCGGTGGCCTAATTATGCAATTCGTGGAAGACGACAACCACAAACTTTCAATGGTGTCTGCCATACACAATGTTAATTTCATTCGACCATACACATGCCACTGTGCCCACCACTTGGCCATTTGATGCATCTATTCAGCTCTTTTATGCGGTCGTCATGCAATGTAAGCCATTAGACACGCAATGGTCTCTATTGATTTAATCACACGGAGCGACAACACAAATCTTCACTCCCGCAAGGCGTTATGGCTCCCGCCTTTCAGCCGCACTGCAGCGTTTTCCAAAAGCTCTCCTCTTATACGAGCACAAGCTCTTTTTGCATTTCTTTTGCAGCCCATCCTCTCTTTTTTCACCCTCAAAACTTAGATTTCCCAAAAGCTCATGGCTTCACAAACAAACTTCAATGGCAGCTTTGCGCCAAATGTCCAGACAGCCTTCCACAAAACATGGAGTCGAATCGTCGTTCGCACTTTCCGCGTTAGCTTGAGCGCCTCCCTGCTAGGCCTCATTTCACATGTATTTGCCGACCAAGGAGATGTCGAAGACGAGTCCAACATCGATTACAACAGCGATTTCATACCTAAGCCGTCAAATAGCTCCAAAGTTGTTTCAGATGTTGGTAACAGATATGAACTGCCCAATCTCGACACCTGGAGGCTTCGGGCCAATCGAATCAGGTCTGGCAACAGGGTAGAATGTCTGGGAAACCTATCTTTGGCTCTGGCGCAGATCAGTCCTGTATACCAGGCTGAAGCTGGTGGCGCTTCTGGGGCTCTCACTCTCCTTCCAACGGCCGGAGCCTTGATAGGTGCACCCGCCAAGGAGCTCTGGGTTTTATACAAGCTTGTACCCATAGCCGGACTTCTTTCCATGCTCCTGTCCCTGGGTGGCAACATTGTGCCACAGACCATTGCCGAGTATGAGAAGGACGTTTTTTCTTATGGGGGCATGATCGCCTCGGGAGGGGGAGCTAATCCAGTCTTTGAAGCAAGCCTCAGTGCAGCTACTGCTGGCCCAACCGAATTTGCCGAGATAGTTCGTAGAAGAGCTTACAACGACTATGGCTCTAGCAAGCGATGGATCGCATTCGTTGGCATAACTGCGCAAATTTGTTGGATTACTCTACTCTTAGTAGCTTGTTATCTCACCCAAGCTGGCAGCATTTTAGTCTGGTGGTGTCAGGTATGTTGGTGGGCACATGTCCCTATCTCCATTCCACGAGATCAGATTGATACTAATATCTCTGGAGGCTTGGGGTTGGATGTACTTTTGGTATGCGATGGTTGCATTCTCCTCTCTGCTCGAGAACTTCGCTGCCACCCCGTTTTCCCGGCAATGGACAATACGCGTGTCCAGAGCACCAAGCACGATAGAGATTAGTGACGACGCCCCAAGAGTTGTTTACACAGATGTCGAAAACCCAACGCTGTCGAATCCCGACCTCTTTGTTTCTAAAGACTCTACCACTCAAGATCCAATCGAGCTGCTCCCTCTCCAGGATCAAGAGCGCAGCCGTCAAAAAGTTGGACAGGAT
Organism: Tothia fuscella; assembly: GCA_010583015.1. Classification (NCBI taxonomy): domain Eukaryota; kingdom Fungi; phylum Ascomycota; class Dothideomycetes; order Venturiales; family Cylindrosympodiaceae; genus Tothia; species Tothia fuscella. Next base: position 95,446 of record MU007054.1, on the reverse strand, counting down.
AGAGCAAATCCCCCCCTCGTAGGAGGTAACGTCTCACTGCTAAAAACGCTCAAAAATCCTGGTATCAATACCGTTGGTCAAGTAGTTATGCCACACCAAGCTTGGACCGCAGCACGCCACTCGTTCTACGTTATAATTTCCGTAACAGGTATTAGCCATAGCCATGCCGCGCTACGAGTCCTTTCGAAAGGCGTGTCAGTTGGCGCATTCGCAGCCGGTACAGCAACCTTCGCTTCTGCTACTTTAATCACCATCACGGTAACTGTATTAGTACTCTGTCTTATTCTCGGCGCAGGCGTCCTTGGCCGTGTCGCTGCTTTATGGATGGTGTCCGAGTTCACGAAGGAACAGCCCATTGTACATCGCACAGTACATACCATTGAGGATGCCGATCAATATATTCAGGCCGTACTTGAGATTCCTGGGCTCACTGCAGAGCTAATGGGTCACGTTTTCATCAATGGTCGCTGCATTCATCGGTATAACGATTGGTGGTCGTGGGCAACCCTATTTGGGATTCTTACAGGGCCTTTCAGACCGGACAAGATTGCAATTAAGAACTGATAGAGGTGAACGGCGGGACTGAGTTTTCAACGACTCAAACGAAGTGTGCATATTCTGTAAGAAGTCAGAGGAAACAATTATCTTTGCTACATGGCCTCGTTTTAGCGAGGGACCGCGCCTGGTCTCTTTCACCTGGTGTATATATACAATGGCTTTTCGTTAATATTATATCTACATGATTGATTTTCTTGAAGATGTTTGCTGCGCTCTATGTTGAGATAATGGGTGCGTGTCATATGAACTAATGGATGCAAATCAATTTTCTTCTCCTGTAGGTAGAGGCTGTCAAATTGACCGATCGGTTTTCTAGAATATTGCTACTCCGAAAACACAACCTCAAAAATGTAAAACAGTGGAAACGACTCTGCCACGATCCAGTGAATGAGAGAGCCCGACAGCCAACTAGATCAAAGCAAAAACATGAAATTTCCACAAAGGGCCAAAACATACAGCAACGGGGATTCGCTAGTGGTCACCCACCTAACTACTAGTCCGTCGGTTGGCAGCTTATCATCAGTGAGCGGACGGGGACTGGAGTATTCTGCCACCTGTGGCCGTATGTGCTCAAATTGTGCTTGTTGTGTGTACATAATGCTTCCTTCGGTCCTAGGAGGTCTGCCAGCAGAAGTAGTCACCGACCCAAACAACAGTCCGATGAAAGGGCCTTTTTAGATCATTAGGATTTGGCTAAAGCTATGTGTGTCAAGCTGTCTTGAGATTAGAGATGTCTTCGATGGACATAAGGACTGCCAGAGTAAGGATGGGACTGAAGGTGAATGGTGAAATCACATACATGTAATTCTCCTCATTGGTATCTACAATAGTCATGCATCCAGGCTCATAGAATGCATGAACAAACAATACCGATCGTGGACGCCGCACTAGCAAAAAACAACAATTCCGCCCAAAGCCATTCTGAGGCCAAAAGTTAAACCCAACCATAAAAAAACATAATCGCACCAGAGCCAAGTCGCAAAGAGTGACCGATTCAAACGCTAACGTTTCCTGTATCTTCATCATCAAAAATTTCATCATCCACGGCTTCTTCATTGTATTCAGGATCGACCCATTCACTGCCATTAATATCCTTCCAGATACTTTGAAAATAAGAGCGCAAACTTCTTAAACCGCGAAGGTATCCGCGGTCTATACCTTGAGGGTTGCTTGGTGGACAAGGCGCACCAGGGGGAAGGGGGTCCTCCGCGGTGACGCAATTAGCAAAATCAACAATCTTGAGTTTGATTTCGGATTTCTTTTTCAACTCTTCAGTGAACTTGGATGAGCCGTCGGCGTCCCCACTCTTATCGAGGGCAATTGACTCTTCTGCCGCACCGCGATCATAAAGCATAAGCAGACTACTGGCATAAAACCGGTAACCAGGCAATCTGCGAATCATCCGTTCGAGAACAGATATTTTGTGGAGGATGGTAGGAATGTGCTTCGTCGCACTTGTGTAGCTCAGGCCATCGAAGAAGTACCGCTTCAAAGCACTTTGAAATTCGTGGCCGACTTTGAGATCGCGACCAAAGTATTTGTCTTCGAATAGATATGATTGAGTCTTGACGTTCCAGACTTGCATTCCACATACACGAACGCCTAGCTCGACAGAAGTCGTCTTTTGGCATTTGCGCCGCTGAGAGCGCTGCTTTTTCTCATTGGCTTCAACACCATACTGCCGAGTGCCCATTTTCAGGTCCAAAACGCACGGCTTGGACATGCCCGAAGTGAGGTCCTCAAGAAGAAGAAAAAGCTCAGCCCGATGCTCTTTGTCAGTCTGTGCTTCACGAGGGTTGCATGGCCCGGCTCCATAGTCAGAATCAGGATCGACCGAAGCTTCGGCAGCGTCTGGTTTGATAACTATTTCAGATGGCCTCACAACTGGGGCAGGAAGCATGCTGCCAGGTAATGGCTTTAAGGCAATGATAGTTTGGGTAAGTTGACAAGGTGGAGAAGCTCGTGCAGAGCTTTCCGATATGACGGGAGGAGAATAATTATCATCCATCACAAAAACTTCTTCCCCATCGCCGCCATATCCATCTTCTTCATGGAACTCAAGCTCGCTGCGCTTGCCGCTCTCGAGATCAATCAAGCGACGCCGCATGCCACCACCAGAACGTCTCCGTCGACGCGGTGCACGTCCAACAGTAGAAGTCGACCGAATGGCGGTTTGTGGATTTTCGGTTTCATGAGGCTGAGCGACAATGTCTGGGCTTGTGGGTGGCGTGAAATGTCTCGCCTCATTCGCACTCAGTAAAGATGTGCGGCGCTCAGCCTCGCTGATTAAGAGTCGGTTATGGATGGAGTCGGTTCCCTCGGAAAATGAGGAATGCAAAGCAGAGACGTCGGCGCTTCCACGGCGAGTCGTTGGAGCAGACCCAGCAATTGATGGATCAACATCGATCAGATTACGAGGTACACCGTGGTGATTTCTGTCTCGTCTCCGGCGATGATGGACGGGTGGTGGGGAAAATACTTCTTTCAAGACTTGTTCTTGCAATTTGGTATTGACTGTAGTCGCTCCCCAGCTCTGGTGTTGCTTCATGGTGGGCCGATACGGATTGCCCTCCTGTGGAACTGCCAATGTTGAAGAGGCATATGGTCCGTCACTTTGATGCCGACGCTGCATCTGAGATAGTGCTTCTGGATTACTCATGGAAGGCCTGGGGGTAAGTGGCCTCGAGGGATGGCGGAACAGGTTACTTGGGATAATATGCCGATTATTCTCGAACACAACCTGGGGAATTGGCATTGCTTGTTGAGAATGGCTTACTATACGAGGACCTTCAGGCACCGTACTTTGATGATTAATTGAGCCCGGGTTAGTCAAAGAGGCCGAAGAGTCGCTTAAGGGACTCATGCCTCCATTGTTAGATGGGTTTGGAACGTCAGCAGACTGGCGGTCACGAGAATCTGGCGACACCTTAGTCTTCTTTCGTTTCGGTGCTTTGCGATAAGTCACATTCAAGACGCCTATGTACCTAGAAGCAGATAGCAGTGTTAGCACACGGGATTGGCCACGAAGGTATTTGACATCGACCAGATTGCGCTTTGGTGATCTCAGCTTCAGGGTCGGAACGTTGAATGCGTCTCTTACCTTGGCAGAAATTCAAGGAGCTCCGGGTGCTTCTGCTCCACTGTTTCATAGAATTCATTCTCTCTGTTATTGAGCTGTTTGCATACAGCGCGACGTGAGAATCTATACACCGTGCTGTGACCACCCACTTGGTGATCAAACGGTTTGAGTTCTACTGCACCAAGAGGGGAACGCGGCCGGTAATAGTCATGGTGTTGTGTGATTGACCGCTTTGGTTGAGCGACGGGTGTGGTTCCCAGTGTTTCAGTCTCGCTAGATTCATATCCGAAAGCAGACCTCTCATCGAATGTATCGGATCCTGACTCCGAATATGCGGCATTACTTTGCGATGATGTGTAGCCTGTAAAGTCTTCAATTGCACTGGCAGTAGATAGTGGAAGGTCCCCATGAAACAGTTGCTTCTCATCCTGAGACTCGATCGAGATCTCCACCTCATCAACAGATTCTCCATTGGTTGAGTTTTCACAAATCTTGGACGCATCTGCGGACTCTTGTTTGTAAGGACTTGAAATGCCCGCCGGCTCATTGGCAGCGATTTCGAGGTTCTCGTCTGGAGTAACATCTTCACCATCTGGGACAACCTGCCGATGAGGAAAATAAAGGGCGGAAGAAATGTGTTCTCTTTCAGATTCTTCGTCTTCATCTGTGATCGGCGAGTGTCTCTCGCTGTGATTACTGTCACTGTCTTGCTCAAAATAATGCGAAGGTTCTTCCTCCGGTGTTTTCAATTTGGGAGAAGAGATGGCAGATCGATCAGATCGGCCTTTGGCCAGATGCCTTGAAAGCAACCTCTCGGTGTCTGAATCAAGCTCTATGTCATGCTTCTTCTTCATCTCTTCAATAACCCGAGAAGACGCACTCTTAGAGATGTTTGGAGCAATAGCGCTGGAGTTCGTCGATTCCGAGGTTGGTTTGATACCACTTTCAGACTTGCTGGGTCCATCGGGTAATGGAGATCCCACCTCGCGAGACTTTCTTTGTGGTAGAGTTGATGACACAGGTCCTGTATCAGTAAACTTAGACTCAATACTTTCCGGTTCTTCAGTAAAGCTATCAAGAAAATCGACGTCTTTTCTCACAACCGTCCCTCGCCGTTCTCGGTCCACGACTTTCTTCACGAGTCCCACCTCTGATGCCGCTCCATTCTCCTCATCTGCCCATTGTTTCGCCCTGTTCTCACGCCTTCTCTGCTCTTCGGGCGAATCTTTCTCTTTAAACAGACCAAGATATTGACTAGACTTTCTGCTTCGTGCAGTGGTAGGAGGATCAGGTTTCGCAACTATAGTGGCTTGGATTTTCTTGTCTACATGAGCGATAGTATCGCCACCGGCCCGACCTCTGGCCAAGGACGCCGGTCCATTTATAGCGGCAAGCCCTTCTCTCCATAACCGGTATCTGGTTCTTTCCCCCTCATTATCACCTTGTATGTTAAAGTTGTGAAAGTGAGGAACGGATCGTTGTTCTGAAGATGGATCCGCTAGCTTCATGTCTATGCTTTGGGGATGATCCTGCGCCTGATGACCCATGTGTGGAGTGTAAGGAAGATACTGTTGGTGATAGACTTTTGGTGTTTGTGATTCTTGCAACAGTTCGTATGTGTCGGCATGTGCCCGACCTTTATATCGACGTATGTCTTCCAGCACTTTCTTCTGCAGTGACAATGCTGAGAGGGCAGGTTTGGGAAGTTTCTGCTTTTGAGCATCTGTCACCATGCCAGAAAATCGACTGGCCGGATCTGACACGTCAGAGTTCTGTTGGTGCAGCCCATTGTTTACATGATCGGAAATGGTTAGCGTTGTAGAAATATTTGGTGACGTTGTGGAGGTTGTTGTCGAATTGTTGGCGAAGGATTTCTTGATATCTCGGGACTGAACAGGCTCGTTAATGTTCCAAATGTTCTCAGCAGCGGCGGGCACCGTCAAGGACCTGCCCGTCTGAGATATATGCGGTGGGGGGATCACTTCCTGGATCGCTTGGAGTGGAACATCAGGAATGGGTCGGCCATGGTCATGATCACGGAGTGACTGATTGTTAAATGAGTCCTTGGATCTCACCTGGGCGGGAAGAGAGGAGCTCTTATTCGGTTCGGATCCCGATGACATGGAGCCGACATTGGACTTGCAGAGGAGAGACGTGGCTGCACGAGTGGGTGGGATTCTTCCCAAGTTCTACCTCACGGAGAGTGATGTATCGATGCGTAGGGTGTGGTTGAATTAAACAATAAAACCAATTCAACATTTGCCAGTGGAAGCAGCACGTTTTGTTTCTCTTGTGTTTCTTTGCGTAATCTATCCCTCACCGACTCCTTTGCTGTGTAATCCTTTGTGGCAAGTCTGGCAGGATAAGCAGTGTTGTCGCAGAGGAAGGTACGTTGGAAAAGAGGGTGACACTAGCGTTGTCGAAAGTTTCTAGAATACGTCTGCCAAGGCTTAAAAGTTACGGTTTGTCATGTCTCCACTTTTGCTCTAATCACTATCCAAACCAACCACCAAGACCACACATCTACACACTATCCTATCATTTGCGCCTCACAAGACTTATTATTACCGCGGCCCAACAAGAATTTCAAGCTGTTTCCTCGTACCTGGAACTCTCTTTGCCGGGCTATCTGCCCTCCAAACTCACCGCTTTTGTAGAAAGCGTTTTCACCAGTAAATTGAAAACGTGCCTTCTCGATCTGCAGGGGATGCTCGATCAAGGTTGGTTGCAGCAGAACGGCCCTGCTTCGTGCTCTTGTAAGCTGTCGCATAGCACGCATATCATCGGCATAATCCTGTTTCATGCTTTCATGTTGTTCAATTAGAGTCGCCTGGAAAGGCTAATGGCCCGGCACGTCGCCGACTTTACTCAACTCTATGTTAACCTTCTGTCAAGAGTAATACACCGAGCTTTACAAAGACTACTCATGCAAAGGAAAGCGTCGTTGTTTAAAAGATACAATTCGTCATCACAATCTAGGCCTCTCAAAAGCGCGTTATCTTATCAACATATCAACCACTCACACCATAAACTGAAAATGTTGCTTTTGCATACCTGTATTCTTCCGGCCAATTTCGATTCAACGGTTAAGGAAACGTAGGTAGGCCTTCAGTTCAACTCTGTGCAGAGAATCCAGGCTATTTCTACGATATCAAAAGGGACAATTCGGCAGGACAGCGCAGATTTTACACCAGCCAAAACCAAGCGCGATTTCCAGTTGACCAAAAATCGCCCTGTAGAAGTACATGCTCATGGCGGTACAGTAGGTTTCTCTAATCAGCAGTTGAGCTTGTAATTGATTCTCGCCAATTGCCGAATTCTTTGGGTCAATTGCACCATTTGATACTGATTGGAGCTACGATTACAGGGTACTGCAATTCAACATCGTAGCTGACTCAAAGTTTTTAAATCAACTGTATAATTAGCTATTTACCAATGCCACCGAAAATCCCGTAGCTTCAGCCTTGAGCACGCGATAGTGGTCTGGCAATTGAATTTGAGTAGTTAAGATTATGAAACTGAACAGAAGCTTGAGATCCTAGGCGCAAATTCTTAAAATTGACCACGTCTATTGGTAAAAAGCACGACGTCATTCCCGAGTGTATGATTTTTGCGTAGACTGTTTGAAGCTATTTGAAAGGGCGACACAGCTTTCATGCGTACAGATCAATCCCCCATGGAAAACTTAGAATCGAGTCGGGACTTTCCAAGGACAATATGGTCGTGTGCAGCAAAATATAAGGCTGCATACAGTAATACCTGGTTACAACAATATCTGGACATAACGATAACCTCCACTTAACGATAAATTACGGCTATTCTTTTTAGTTTATCGTGGGCCATAACGATAACCTGGCCAATAGCGATATCGTAAGCTCCTGTCACCAATATCGTTATAAGTAATAGGCGGTGGGCCCCTATTGCTCACGGCGGGGACCTGAAGACCGGTTGGGAAAAGCTGATGTTTTAGTGGTTGTTTAGTGAGCGTTTAGTGGGGGCCCCCTAATATAGGGTACCTGGCTATAAGGATAACCTCTACTTAACGATAAATACGGCTCAAATAAACCATATCGTTATAACCAGGTATTACTGTATACACAAGCCTATTCTATATCTTCTTACCTCAATTTCCGTAATCCGCATGGGCCGGAGTATTCTCCGATTAAAAGCTTGTTCTCTTGTAGCATTCTGACGAAGTTATGCCATAGACAATATTAGAGTTCCCTCCGACAGTGCCATCAAGTTTGAGGTAGGATTTTACCCCACAGCAAGGCTACTTTTTCTAGCCTAGGCGATAAAGCCCGCCTACGCTGCTGGTGGCAAAGCCTCGCCCTGCACTAGACCGCGATTCGGCATCCTTATGCTGGGCTAAATCCATCCGGGTTTCTGACACCACAGAGAAGAGAGAAGCAGAGCTAGAAGAGCAATTGAAATTGGATACCCTTGATGTAGGTGTTGCGTGCCACTGCGCGAACAGTCTTACAACACGAGGAAGTTCGAATTTCTAATTCTTGCATTCAAGATTAGCCAAATACCTAACTCTAGCCTCTGCTATTTCAGGGACCATGTACCCCTGCGATTGCATGTCGATGTGCGTAAGATTGAATAGATGTGACTTAAGCCAAGAGCAAAGTGTGGTATATCGCTGGTCTTCCTTCTGCACAAAGTTATTGCTTGAGCCTGTAGAATAACAGAATTAAGAAAGTCGATCTCCCACATGCGTGGCGTCATCCTTTTGTAACACATCACGGAGTCTTAGATATGCTACTGTAGTTTAAATGAAAAAAAGTCGCCGTGCCATCATCTCAAACCATTGAACTCCAAATTCTTCAAACTATTTTCTGCTGTGGTTTCTACCATGTCTTTCCAGTCGAATCATGCGATTAACATGTTCGCGCTCTTTCTCTCTTGGTTATGGGATCGAGCTTCCAAAGATAACGTCATCAGGCTTTTGCTTCCCATGTCCACTGTGGCCGCACAACTTTGCGTGAAAGCATGAGAAGAAAGCCAGGCGTAACCAATGAATGACTATGTCAAAAGCTGCTGGCGACCCGAGTTCCATAGAACGAGCCTTCGTCCTTTTGCCGATTGTGGTCAGCCCTATGAGCCACAGCTGGGGGTTGGATTGATTCTGACCGCTCAGAACGACGCAAGCATGGCGGTGCGTTCGTTTTCGATCCAGCTCGAATCGCCAACGCGACCAAAGGCATCCGGGACACTTCTACTCAGGCAGCGCAGCTCCCCTACAGCGCTGAAAGACACCTTCGAAAGCTTCATGCACATATTGATATCCATTCCTACGGAGATATAAGCTCCCCAATTCGTTACAGTTCCCAGTTCACTTACGCTAAGCCTAAGTCGAAGCTACCTTTCCCAAGGTCCGGCAACATAAGTTTCCGGTTTAAAGGAGATGCACAAGATCACACAGTACCAACTCGACAGAAGACTACAAGGGTGTTGAGAATAGAACGGGGCGTTCATTTGTCCCGATTTTTTTCCTACGATGGCAGATGCGTTCTGCATGGCAGGTTTATGCGAGTTACGATCATCAGCAGGCAAGTTAAGCAAGATAGCTTGGTATTGACTTAAAGCACAATGTCAATCAGTCCTAGCTAGCTGCGGTCTATTGTTGAAAGGTCTTTGAGATACAATGATCTCCTGGTGATTGGAGGTATAGCTTGGTGTTGACTTGATGCACATCATTTAGCCAGTCCGAGGTATGTGTATTCGATAGTTGAAAACAGACGCTAAGGTGACGCAGAATCTAAAAGTCAATCGCAACACAACCGAAAATATCCCATACCACTTGCCAGTCCTTCATGCCTCCTTGCCCGTTTTGACCCCCTGCCCGACTCATGTTGAGGATATTCGCCATTGATATCTCAAGTGAGCCATTTACCAAAACGACAGGATCTGGTGTAGTGTTTCCGACTTGATCAGCAGCCGCCAGCTCTTCTCAATGTGATCGTCGGTGCTTATCGACTTGAGTATGCTGCAGCTGATGATGGTACTTGAATATATGACTTGCTTTTGTCTAGCCGTGGCGAAGGCGCACCCATTTTCATGCATCGAAGGGCTTTTAATTCCGCGGTATTGGCATCACTTTCAATTATGTCCTTCAGCGCAGTCGTCGGAGGATCTTGAAACAATCCCACCCATGGACTGGGTTTACCGCCACCCCATGTTCGGAGGATATCTATTATCGCGGTGGCCCCACTTGCTTTCATCGTCTTCATCCATATCAGCACCGTCTTCCACGCCGTCTTGCTCCATTCCATCATTCCAACCCTCAAGAGCTTGGGACGTTTGGTCGCGCCTGTTGCCATAAGGCCCAGAAGCGTAGGATGGACCATTGGATAGTGGTGGCGGATAAGGTTGCGACGAGGCCGAAGATGGGAATCCCGTCTGAGCATTTGCGTTTTGTGAGTTCTGCCGACATAGTTCGGCCACTTCTGCGCTATGTCGGAAATCCGATGCTGGCAGTGTCTGAACAATCTGTATTAATGCATCTCTATCCGCTGAGGTACATATGGCAGTGATGATATCTTTTAGATTCGCCGTTTCCGTCTTCAGCTCATCTATCCTTTGTTTCAAGGCCGTTGTTCGCCTTTGGTCACCCGCAACATCGTATTGGCAATTTGTGCGGCCTTTGTTGGCACAGGCGGTACAGGTCGGACGCTTGCCATCGCACTTTACAAGGTGAGAGAATTAGCTAATCGACCGTGGGAACTAGAGATGTAGTTGCACACCTTACTCTTGCGTTGCTGGCAGGACTGGCAGGCCACTTGCGTTACCGTAACTCTCTTCTGAGGCCTTCCTTTTTGCGTGGTCAATCCATCAGATTCACTATCCTGGTGTGGCGATTTTGGATGCTGCTTTGGCTTTGGTAGTATCGGTCTGGCACGGCCAGGCTGTTGTGTGTTGTTGCTGGGCAGCATGATACACCCAGGATCAAGATGACTTCCAATAGGGGTTTAGTTTTAATCCGACTTCCTTCGGTATTTGAGAAATCGAGAAACCAGGTGGCGAAACTCGAGGTGAGTGCACGTTTTGATATTGAGGAATTAAGACTAACTTACTTTTGCTAGTCAGCCGTGTTCATATTCAGTTACGATTGTAGCCGAATATGAGATGATTAGAACTGAAGATCTCATCAACTAGACAGGAAAGGCTCGAAAACTTCATTCGCTGATCTTTGAGTATGTGTGGTTGTGAATACCCTGAAATGGCAAAGGGAAGTAGAACCCGTAACAAATGTTAAAGGATCACCTAATTTACGTCCAAATCGGCGAGCGCCACACCAAGGCGCCTAATTGGCATCTGACGCGAAGTGTAGAGGTGGAAGACTGACTGGTAGTCGCCGCCGCAATTATGCATGCTAGAGTTCGGTGCGTCAGTCGGAAAGAATAGACATTCTCGGAGATGGATCCGAAACTCAGCCAGGACGTCTGATTGGGCAAGATATCAGCATGGGAAGCAACTGAGGGTATCCATTTAACGGTAAGTTCGCTGGGAGTGGTGGTCCCAACCAATAGCTTCGCCTATCCTATTATGTATTTGTGGGTGAGTATTGATATGCTTTGTTTATTGACACCAGCACAGTGAACCACTTCCAGCTTATCCCTCTTTGTACCTCAAGTCCGATCGGGGTCCATTAGCATAAACAAATCCCAATACTTACTTGCGCCATGGGTATGCCTTGCACCTTATGAAGTGGGGGAGCATATGATTAGCGAAGGTACCTAGCAGTCAAAGTGTCATAATATGAGTATATGTGTCATTGACCATCGACATGGAAGCTGGGTACATAGGGAGGCTGTCTTCATTTACACAATAACGCAAGTGGTTAAAGACAATGAGAGCCGCATAGTTAATGCGCGAGAACGTTACAAATACAAGTACCTAAGCTTAGCAGGTAACGCTAATATGATACCACTTCCCACACTTCTCAATTAGCAGAACAAACAGCGAACAATTGTTGGAGGCGACCATGTCGAGCAGGTTTGAAGTACCTACATGTGGTCAGTCTACGTTCCAGTGGAGAGGAGTTCCACATACTATATTCATGTCGTGTTACTCATGTCTTGCTTACCTAGCATATACAAAACCACAAGGCTCCAAATGAAAACCCCCATGATGGGACTTTCTGAGGTGTTGCGATGGAGAAGTAACGACATCTCTTACTTGAAATCGAAGTGTATTTTTAACGGAATGCGATTTGCCCCCAATGTCGGAGTGATTTCCGAAGGCTGGAATATTTGCGGACTACCTCCGTGCTTTTCTAAATTCAAGGCACCTTACCGTTTTGAGTTGGCTGATCCTCACAACACTCCACTTCAGTTCCTGTACATTGCCGAGCATACTACAACTCCCGCAGGAGGGCACCAAGAGAGCTTCGTTGATCTGTCAGCTTACAATTATTTCACATACGGGTAGGACGGCGACGCTTTAAGTGGAAATCTGATGTTAATGGAATATCTTTATTGTTCTATTCGTGTTGTCCTAATCATATGTTCTTCAAAAAGGTTTAGCTAATTGCAAACTTTGGCAATAGCTGCATAGTAATAAAAGTTTGCGTCTACTTGATCTGTGATTAATGTTGAAGCACATGATTGTGTCCACGTTAGTTCCGATACATATCCTGTGGTTTCTAGAGTAATTTTGATATCTATAAGACTAAAACTCGAGACCTATTTCTCGGTGAAGGGTTTGAAAAGGTTTAGCGAACAAGTGCACAGTTGTTAGCCGACCAGCTTTCAGAGAACGAAGAAATTGCGTAGCCTTATTAAAGAACGCTGAACAGCAATTTAAACCCCTTTGGATTTTCTGCCATCCCGTATGAAAACACCTGACTCCCTGAAGCACCCACCAAAGACTGATAACCATCTTGGGCACATGGTGATCCCCCATGTTCTTAGCCAGAGTGATTAAATAAGTATCAGGTTCAGTCTCGTTACCACGTGGCCTTGGTCAACGGCTCTTCCGAAACTCTGGAATCTGTAGTTATGGAGCTATAGGTAAACATAAGCAGGCAGATCCACACATGCTTCAGGGTTTCTGTGCCTGAGAACTACGGTGTTTACCTCAGGTTTGAGCGAATGCGTGTAGGTTGAAGTCAAATTAAAGAGACCAAGCCCGAATAGGAAAATAGGCGCTATGCCAATCTTGTTTGACGATGTGGCTAATACTTGGAACGACCAGAATCTGGTAAAGACTTGCATGAATTCATATTGCACATTGATAGATTGTACTCTTCTTCCCTACTCAAACTCTTCTTGAATACGGAAGGATTTGAAATTCACCAGCTGTTTGCGACTAGAACAGGGTACGCGCTTGATAAATAGGCGCGTCTCGGCCTTTGTTTGCACCGCCACAATCTGCTGCCTTCCTCACGAGGAAAGCGTTGATCGACAAAAGTTCTTGCCGACGAACAAACGGGAGCGCGATGAGCTCTCTTGCAGCATCGCAACGTAGTGTCCGCTTCTCGTCAGGAAATGATACTCCTGGGAAGATGCAGGCGGTGGAGTCTCCGGACATTGTGAGAAAAGAGTCTTCAGGCTCTGGTTCTTCTGCCGACTCCGATCTAGCAGGGACGAAACAGAATAGCTCTGAAGACGAGATCGATGACCAAGACGACACCTCAGGCCAGTTCCATTTCACCCCCGCCGTTGCCACCACGCCTTCAGACGACGTACCTCCCTTGACGAGTAGTCAATATAGCTGGAATTCTCAAGGACAGCCGAGAACAAGAGGCGGCAGTTCCAGCACCAACGTGAGCACCATCGCGAGCACCAACGGCACCGGCGTCATGGACAACACAACCCTACCAACAGGCAACAGTCATTCGTCTCATAACGCCAGACCTGTAAGGCCGTCTGCTATGCGGACACCCTCCAACGCGTATGCACCTGCCAGTGCCCGAAGGCCAACCCAACACTCGCTCAACACAACCTCTACCAAGCATCGAACCTCATCTAAAAACAGGCGGAATCCCAACGCCGACTATCGGGCGCAGGAAAAGGCATATGTCCAGAGAATTAGGCAGGATGCTCAAGAAGATGAATTTTTTGACAACGAGATGCGAACGCCTAGCTTGGATATGAGTACCGATTCAACCTCCGACGACGATTCGCCTACCACTGCCGACTACCTGGATGATCCATACGACAATGATTCAATACTCTACTTTGGTAACGACGATATCTCGGTCGAAGAGCTTCAGGTTCCTGAGAATAGGGAACGCTTAGAATGGCATTCAATGTTAGCGAGTGTTCTTACCGGCGACGTCGTGAAACAAGAGAAGAAACGCCTCACAGGTGGTGGGGACCAGCACACTGATGACGCATTGAAAGCAGAGTTGTGGCTGGGTGTGAGAGCAAAATGCTGCGGGCGACTGCTCCAGGCTCAGCGCCGTATGGTGGAAGAGGGTCGGGCGAAAGTCAAGTCCGACATCGAGGGCATCATCACCTTTGAGATCAAAGGCGAAGCTGAAGTCGGTCTCACGCCCGTAGGTCAGGTACAGGACATTGTCAATAAGATTGAGAAGTCCGAGGGTTTCTATCCTACCCGACAAGCTATGGCCTTGGCTCACCCACGGGCTGCATCCCTGGCGTATCGGGATGCTTGCGATGCGGTTATTGCATGGCACAATACCACGCAGCTCATCAACACTGAATTACAAATCTTGAGAAACTGGGTCGGCAACGATGAGCTTGATTTCTCCAAACTTCGGCGACGGGATGAGATTCATCATAGCGAGGATAGCCATTTGTCAGACGAGTCATCATTTATTGAGAGAATTCTCAAGGAGGACGGTCTCAAGTCTCTGCAGGGCAAGGACAGTCTTCTTGTTGGCTTGAACAATGTAATTAACAAGGCGAAAACGACCATGATCGCTAATGCTCAAGGCTTCGCTGATCGACATCTTCCGCCATATATCGAGGAGCTGCAGACCTTGATCAACTTCCCTTCACGTCTTGTTCAAGAGATCATCCGCATGCGTCTGTCCTATGCGAAGAAGATGAAAGATCCAGCTCAACAGGGTGTAATGATGACGGAGCAAATGATTGGACAATTTCAGATTCTGCTTAATCTGGCTGTTCGTATTCGCGAGTCTTACAATGCCATCTCGCAACAGGAAAACGGATGGGACCCGCCCGAATGTATCGAAGAGGGTTTCGATATGGTTGTCTTAGATGCGCTCAAGTTTTACTTTAAATTGTTAAATTGGAAGCTGTCTGCAAACAAGAACGCTTTCAAGGAAGCCGAAATTCTAGAACAGGAATGGGAGTTTTCGAATAAGCTCGGCAGATATCTAGAGGGCGGAGATGTTGAGGTCGCGGAACAATTTTGGTAAGCTCGTCTTCGATGTCATACCGTGCACTCACTAATATTGCAGTTCCTTGACATCGAAATCCCTCTGGAGGCTAAGTCAGCAGTTCGAAAAGGAATTGACCAAAAGGCCTGAGGAGGTGGCTGGAGCCGAAATGGATAAGCGATACAAGGCAATTCTCGACTCTGTTCGAATTAGGCAGCGCAAATTGTTCCGCTTTTCTAGAATTCTCACACAGCGATTCGAGAACTGCGCCGAGTACAATCTCAATATCGCGGAAGACCAACTCATGGACTTTTACGACACTCTTGCATACACAGAACATTTCCTAGTAGAGACGATAGCTGGTGAGGGTACTCAGATGAGCATCATTGCCTGCCCAGCTCTCCAGAATAGACCGAAGGATATCCAGTCTCTACTTGGTTCGTGCTACCACGCCGAGGAGAACCCAGAGGATCCTTCAAACCCCTACGTTCTCATCCTCAACTCGCAAACGCCCCTTCATTGGTCTGGCAAAACATTGGAGACGACCATACGCCAACCATTCCTGGAAGTTCCTACAGGTCGCATTCGACTCGTGGCTGACGGCTCCCAGCAACGTTTGGCCAATGCAAAAATAGCTTTTTCTCAGACTGGTGGGCCAGAATTTGCGGTCCTGAATGAACAAAGAGCAAACCTACCTCGTGTCAATGGTGAGCTCAAGAAAATCAAGAGAACTGCGTTCAAACTGTCCAATACCATCATGGAGAGTGTTGAGATCATTCGCAAGCAGACCGATGGGCTTGAGTGCCAGGAACTTATCCAAACTTGTTTTGCATTCGCCACCGAGTTTGGCCAACGTTCCTTGTTGTACATGGATCCTAGCAGAAGGGGAATGAACAACACAAAGTTGATGAAGCTAGCGCTGGACTGGGTGAGCTTCATTTGCGACGATTGTGTTGCGTCTGACCGCAAGACATTCCGCTGGGCCGTTGTGGCTCTGGAATTTGCAATGATGATGACCCGCGGGCAAAACATCCTTTCCATCAATAAAGAGGAATATTCACGTCTGAGAGCGAAAGTAGCGGGATGCATGGCGCTCTTAATTTCGCACTTTGACATCATGGGTGCTCGTTCAACGATGGCAGCGCAAGCCGAAAGGCAGCGGATGGATACAATGCAAGGGAAAAACCGACTAGATGTCAGCCGTCTCAAGAATGATGAGGACTCTGCACGAGCTGTGCAAGAGCAATGGATGGAGCAGCTTGAAGAGATAGACGCCTTCAGGAAGCAAAAGGAGTCTGAGAGACAAGCGCTTGGAAGAGTCTTGGAAGATTCGAATGAGGCTGATCGCGCTCTTACCTATCTCTCTGCTTCGGCCACCAATGTTACCCTTCGATGGCAACAGGGTATGTTTGTTGGTGGAGGTACCTTCGGATCCGTCTATGCTGCCATCAATCTGGACTCTGGTCAGCTTATGGCGGTGAAAGAGATTCGTCTACAGGATCCGCAACTCATTCCCACTATTGTGGCACAGATCCGGGACGAAATGGGAGTGTTGCAAGTTCTGGACCATCCAAACATTGTTCAATACTACGGGATCGAGCCTCACCGCGACAAGGTCTACATCTTCATGGAGTATTGTGACGGTGGGTCTCTGGCCAGTCTGCTTGAACATGGCCGCATCGAAGATGAGACGGTCATAATGGTGTATGCGTTACAACTACTTGAGGGTCTAGCCTACTTGCATGAACGTGGCGTAGTCCATCGTGATATCAAGCCCGAAAACATCCTACTCGACCACGATGGTGTCATCAAATTCGTCGACTTTGGTGCTGCCAAAGTCATTGCACGCCAGGGCAAGACCGTTGTAGTTGACAATGCCCCTGGCAAAAAACAAAACAGCATGCAAGGAACTCCAATGTACATGTCTCCTGAGGCCATCCGCGGCGAGATTATTGGACGGCTCGGATCTGCTGATATTTGGTCGCTCGGGTGCGTCATACTCGAAATGGCAACTGGACGCCGCCCCTGGGCTTCATTAGATAACGAGTGGGCAATCATGTATAACATTGCTCGAGGCGACCCGCCGCAATTTCCCACGCGCGAACAACTCTCGGACCCGGGTCTCGACTTCTTGAGCAAGTGCTTTGATAGAGATCCCATAAAGCGTGCTTCCTCTGCGGAATTGCTGCAGCATGACTGGATCATGACGCTGAGGACTCAATTAGCCCTTGAGGAACCACAAACTCCCAGTACTGAAATGAGCAGTAGTAGTGGAAGCCTTTCTGTCAGTCGCCATAATTCGTCGTTCAGTACTTAAATATCAATCTCGGAGTCGCCACTACCAGTGAATCCCAGGCCTTCAATGTTATGTACTTTGTTTTGGAGCTGGCAAGCATTGTAAATAATTATTTTTTCTAGTTGGGATGTTATCACACTTGGTTTCGCGTCGTATATGCATCCAGCGCTGGTGTTTTAAGAGTTCAGTTTTCGGGGCATATCCGGATTTCCTTTGTTTCTGTTGTATCATGATACCCGCAACAGCAACATAGCGGTTTTTCCTATTGAGTGTTCTGGTGCGAAACCAGGACTGTGGACAGCTCCGTGCAAATACTATCAATTCCATTGCTTTGTACACTTACCGCTTTCTGAGAAATGACCTGCCTAGGAGCTCTGCGTCCATACATAATACTTTCTGCTTTTCCTCTTGTGATCCACATTACTCTCCTTCCTCCCCAAGATGGTATGCAGATGAGTTGATAGTTAATGATCCTCTTAAGATAGCCAGCAGGCGATGTCTACGAATGGTTAACGCTAATAATAACAAATTTTTTTGGGGAGTTGGGACATTCGTGTGGAAGAAAAGTAGCGGAGGAAGAAAGCGACTTCCCGAACCGAATAGGGTTTGTAGTTGGCCAAGTTAGGGAATGGCATTGCCATCCTTTCTGGACAAAGACTTATGAACGGTTGAAAAATGTATGTCAAGCACATACGGCCACAGGTGGCAGAATACTCCAGTCCCCGTCCGCTCACTGATGATAAGCTGCCAACCGACGGACTAGTAGTTAGGTGGGTGACCACTAGCGAATCCCCGTTGCTGTATGTTTTGGTTTTTGTCGCATTTCGGGCCCTGGAGAAGAAAGGGATGAATTGTGCAATCCTTCAAGAACAGCAGAAAGAAGAACTCCATGCGAATTGTGTTCCCTCGATTCGTCAGGTCATATATGCTACCGTACTTAGGTAACTGATCTTTGTCAGCATCGTATTCACCTAGTTCCAGAGTAATCCATTCCGATATTCTTCTGCTCTCTATTTCACCTGTGAATTGTGCAGGAATTCAGCTCTTCCACTTCATGCTTCACATCTCATGCAACAGCTCAGAAGGGATGGAAATATAGGACAGCAATCGATTGGAAACGTTCTAATGAGAAAGTGATCATAAGAAGCAACGCTGCAGGAAGATGCTTTAGTGACAGAGCTTTTTGATGTGTGTGGCTGCATCTTCAAGGACATAGCCAGGGTGGATTCGGGCACTTGATGAACGAATCCTGCACAACGACGCCCCAGAACAGACTTGGTCCATAGACAATGGGAGACACGATTACACTACCAGCCGTGTTGCAATTATCGATATTGAGTTTCTGTTCCGGTCAGAATCTGGTCTAGTTCTAGAGTTGAGCTGAAAGTTAATTGTATCATCTCCTTGAATATTTATCCGCTAACTAAGATTATCGGAAGAGCTCATAGCAAATTTTGAGCACTGTAAAAAAATTCTTTATACCAAGGATGGCCTTCTAGAAGTGCCATAAGCGTGCAATGAGTCTTCCACCCTCAGCGTGGTGCGAACAAGTATATCAGTAATCGTAGCTCGACTCCTCATATCACTGAATTCTTCGTCGAGAGTCACAGGGGTTGTACTCCCTCCGCCTCTAATTTCAGAGGTTCTTCCATACGCGCAATCGAGGGGAGAATCAAGACGTGTCTCGGAAGACTTGTCGACTGTTCCCAAATCATTCGGTTTGGGATGATATGTGCTATGTCTTGGATTGAAAACAGCAACTGCAGGTTCGTAAATTTTCGCAATTAACGGTCGAATTGCCGGAGCACAGGCACACAGCTATGCGATGGTCAGCTGGAAGCAGGCGCCCAAGAGCTGCAAAAGTATGAAATATACCCAGTACATACAATTCCCAAATTGAGCTCCAACCCGGCCACGAACCATGTTGGGTAAGCATACCAGGTTCTGTCGTACGATGCTTTAGCAGACCATATGAAATACGCACGCAAACACCCTAAATATGGTAGGTCAGGACACCGTGAGGTTGAAGAGCATGGATATCATACCAGCAATTGTGACTGTGAAGCCTACGTTGAGGAGTGCTAAGATAAATATCCGTACTTTCTTTGGGATCTGAAGCTTCAAGATAATGGGAATGGGCCAGACGGTAACAATAAAATCAGCCAAACAATGAAAGGCGGCCAGAATCGTATTGGTAAGACCCTCATCTAAACAATGTGATCCTTCCTTGATTGGGTAACTCCCAGATTGGTCTATAGGCCTGTAATAAATGTTAGTGTCCAATGGTAGTTGAGAGGTCATGAGCATTCTACCGGCAACCGAAAACCTGAAGTAAGAAAGTGATCAACTCAAGGCCTAGGACATAAACCCACGCAGTCCAAAGCGAACATTTGTACAGTCTATTGTTCGTGTTTCTAAGCAATCGATGGTAAAAGCACAAGCACGAAGCTCGAATGCATGTTGCAGCAATGCCGAACAGCATTTTCCCAGCAAATTCCATAACGAGTGTCTCTATAAAGCGAATGAGAAGATGTTCACGCATATTGCTGAAAATATTACACACCAGAGAGCTCGCTGGAGCGTATATCCCATATATGCAACCCTAAAGACCTGTTGCGATATGCTACAAGTATTACAGTCGTTAATGCAATGGTTATAGCCGTGGAAATTATTATCAGAACATCGTCAGAGCCGAACCATTTTTGTATAAAAATGCGTGTGTAGATGCGCAAGGCCATGACACTGACCAAGACTGTTGTCATTAAGAGGTTCATGATGAGCAGCGCTGTGCCTGTATCTTAAGATAAACATGTTGTCTCGTAAGCGGCACATCTGAACATACCTCTACGAGCTGGGTCCGCATAATTTGGCGCAGGGAATGATCTCATGCTCTCCCCGCGCGGACTATTCACTTTCCAGAGAATGGCTTCCTTCTCCAGGCTGAGCATGGTATTATGTGGAAATAACACAACCGTCTGGTGATATAATCATAGAAAGCTGCTTGAAACCAGTATTTAATCTCAATTGATGGATGTCGTAGTTGTCGTGCATCTCTATAGAGCTATTACCAACTCCCCAGTCCAAAGGTTTTTCTTAGGTGACTCATCGTACAAATTGAAAGGCAATGCTATTGGAAGAAGCCTAAAGGTGTTGGGTTGTCAGATGGTATCGTGAGTGCAGACGAGGGCTAAACAGTTTGAGTTTTGGATTCAAGAATAGTGCATAACACCAGCTCTGTGAGCTAGCCTGGGGCGCAGAACAGCATTCACAATATGGAAGAACCATGCTCGAAATATTCAGCTCTTAATTGTGTCTCTGGAGATGAACATGTTCTGCAGATGCCGAATACTCAAAATCAGTCAGAGGCTGGAATTTAGTTTGTCCTGTCAAATGTAGATGCATGGTTTCCTAGTAGAATCACAGAGGAATGAACTCGACTTGCTGGTTGGTTAGAATAGACGAGCGTCCATTCTCGCGGATAAGGTCGGACTCGAGGTGTTCTGGTGAGGGACAGCATTAGTTCTGTTATTCCAGTTTTCCAATTGTACGTAGGACAAATCCGAGGTGAAAGGAGTGGCTTCAAGAAAAGGGGCACGACCCACTTTTCCCAAACGGCTGGCCACTGACTTCCATGGCATCTCCCTCCACCCTTACAAACCCAAATTCAGTTGCACGTTGTGTTGGTCGCATCCATATTATGCTTTACAACCACTGATAATTTCAACATCGGTGAACTAGCCCAAACCTGGCTGAACTCGTTCATGTGATTTCGCAATCCAATTTCCCAAAACTGATACGCAAGCACAGAAGTGGACATAAGCTGTCATTTTTCACTTCATGTTCTGTCCTTCTAGCTAATCTGTTAGAAATCAAAAGTATCGATGAACGCCTGCTGCATGCCGGACCGTAATAAACAAGCAGTTTTAATCTATCAAATTTCCATTCCACTACCGGCTCATCGATGAAACGGATACTGGATATAAATCTTCTGGAAGTTCGACCATGCCATACGAGCTTCGGATCATCTTCCGTCCACCATGGGAATGGCCACCCATGGGTTTCGGTGGTGCGGCTGCAGGGGCTGGGGGAGAGCCGTTGGGCTTTGGTGGACTGCCTCCCGCGGGCTGATTGACGGTGGCTGGATTGACGGCAAGGGGGACAGGCGCATTCTTAGGTGGCGCTGTTCTTGCGGTCCTCTCCGATGCAATATTCACAGTAAAGATGCCCATCTCTTCCGCCATGTCCATACCCTCATGTCCTCCTCCGCTTTGGGCCTCTCCGCCGTGGCCACCTTCTCCGCCTGCATTTTGTCGTCTATACCGAGGTCAGCGAGGATAACGATATTTTGAAGGCACAACTCACAGTGGATGAAGGGTGGTGTCGTAATTGGAAATCAGCTTGACACTATCACCTTTTCGGAACTTAACCGGCTTATCACAGTAGGACATTTCGCTGATCGTCTGCCACGCAGTACCATCAGGCTTCTTGGCACCTGCCATGTCTTCGTACTTGGGGATTGATTCGCAAACCATATCATTGTTCAAGAACATCTGCATGCGGACGCCACCATCGTGGAGATGGCCGCCTAATTTCAAGTTAAGACTGGATTAAGTGAAGTGTCTTGCTGTACTTACGCATATTTAGCAGGTAACCATCTCTGTTCATTGTGAAGATATCGCTGGTGAAGTTATACTTGGGGTTATTGCCAGGTGGTTTATATCCTGGGCTGGCGCATCCTGTTGCGCTGAAGATAAGGGTAGACGCATCCAGGAAATCAGCGGGCACCTCGGGCAGATATTCCGCTTCGAGAGAGAGATATATGGTGGTATTTTCCGGATTGTAGTTGACAATCTCTGCTTCCAAAAAGAAGGTATCATCCCAGCCAGTGATAAATCCACTTTTCATGGGGCCGGTTGGAGACGCGTAGATGGTTGGATTGCCGACTTGATCATTCCCGGCCTGAATCAAACCTGCTCCGATGGCCTCTATTATGTGGGACGAGATCCATGGCACGAAACCCTTCTGGTTATGTCCGCCGGGGCAGAGGGCAAACGGAGCACTTGTCTTTCCTACATCTGCAACTAGTAGATGATGAATGTAGATACCCTTGGACACATCGGCTTTCGACCCGTCCTCGAATACGGTGTCCAATCTGCCTGATAGCAATGCAGCGTTTGCTGGAATACCCTTCAGAGTCCGCATAAGTATGTCGGCTTTGTCGTCCATGTGGATAGGAGATACTGTCCGGTTATACTATCAAGCCAAGTCAGTAACACGCACGACTCACGTCTACTTTTCAGGCCCTTACTTTACTACCAAGAAGAGTGAATGGGCCATATTGGATGACCTGCTTCAGCGCTTTTTGGTCCATGACTGGCGAGACTTTGCTTATTCTGTAAGGTTTCGCTGACCAGGACATGTACCAGGCCACGTTGTTGACACCGGCGTAGAGCAGGTCTGGTAACATTCCTGAAAGTTTCGCAGTTATATCATTATAGTTCTCGGTCAATGAGCTGTATGTGGAATATGCACTGCCGATGAGATCGCCAACCTGTGCAAGGGATGGGAGCCAACTAGAACTAGTTGCATTTGAGGCGGTGGTTGTTGCAGCTGGTGGTGCCCTTCGGACTGCTTTTCAGTTAGTCCCTTTTCGTCATCATTGCTCTTTTCTGCGCTGACCTGGAGTGATTTGGTCTGTTGTTCGTGAGCCCTGTGGTCGAGGGACTGCTGCTGACACCGCGAGTGGCAGCAGTAAGATAGTTGAGAACTTCATGATCGGAATTCAAACGAGAGTCTGATTTTGAAACGAAGGTATGCCTAAGTAACTGTCTGGCTCAAGATCTTTAAGATATGTTCCTCCCACGAGTGCATTTGCCACGCAACATCTGTGCTTTAATCGCGCTGTGAGGAACGATCAAGTATCGCCTTGATTGAAGCCAGTAGAGTTGCCAGATCCGCCGAGCACTGGCAGCAAGCATGCTTGACTTTGTGCTCCTTCTCGCTCAAGCCTAAATGAGATACCCACTAAGCGAAAATGGTACCACCACTTTGGAATTGGCAAATAGAGAGCTGGTACAGGTGACGCTAGTGGTCTTCTAGCTCACTACAGATGACATCTCATACTCCAAGCAATGTCTTGTCCAGAAGCCTAGTTTGAAGTATAGAAATATTCAGATATTAACCCCGGACATTGTATAGTTGTGTGCAGGGATCACCTGAAACTTTCAGTCCTATCGGAGCTGATCGCCGAAATCTTAATATCCAAATGACGAAGCCCTACTCCAGAAACTCAGCACTAGGGCTTCAATTGATCGAGCTTGGAAGCATTGCTTGTGGTAAGACCCTGAAGCTCAAGAGGCAGCTTTAAATGAAGAACCAGGACCCCCTTCGCATATTGACAAACTCCCCGCAAAATCAATTTCCGCCTTGGGTGTTGAAAACGACCGAGGATTCCTATAAGCTGTGGATTTTCATTGATTTGCTCACTTCAGCAGAAAGTTGGTATCATGAAGTACAGTCCGCGATTGAGTACAGGACAACCTCCCTACCTTAAGGTTAATCAGAGAAGGTCACGGAGACTAAATTTGACTTTGTTTGATCTTATATGGCCAAGGCTGTTTTTTGGAAACAAGATGAAAGCCGAAGTGAACGGAAAGTCTGTTTCTAGACACGGATTTTCATAGTCCTCCTTTACAACAGGTCCTGTGTAGTGCTTCGGACAGGAATCGCCACTGCTGCTGGACACGCCACCGAGCAAGCTCCCAAGTAGGATAATTCTCACGTGTCCGAACAGTCAGTAAGAGATGGCACAGGCCGTCTAATTTGGTTTCAGGCAATCCGGATTGGCCAAGAAGCAACATCTATCGCGCGATCATGTTACTCGTATGACGTGGTGCTTAGTAGCATTACTATTGCACTTCTTCAATGATCTATGCAAGAATTTTTCGAGACGATGGCTTTGATCCCCGCGCGCATAGTTCTATGCTCCTCTCGACGGAGCAAACTGCTCATGTTTGGATGCTATAGTCGATCTGGATCACAATCACCTCCACAAGTGGGGTAACAGTGCAAATATCATCGTGGTAGGCTGACGATATATGGAAGATTTCTTTGGTGGTATTGGTTCGATAGTTTGTGAGCAAAGTCGAAGTGCTGTGTGCGTTGTAGAGAATCAAACTTCGCAACTTCGGGTTGTGGACGAATAATCGATAAGTACTGTTCGTAGGGATAAAGTCTTGGTACCCTGTAAGAGAGCAGAGATGTCTGGAGTACACTTGAGCTGGGAACTCTTGAGCAGAATATGCAAATATGTGAGAGGGTGTGAGACATCGATCTTACAAGTCAGACATACAAACATCCAGACGGCGGAAATAAACCTGCACGTGCACAATTAATGTATCCAATTGCTCAATGCGTTTTATAGTGAAAGACTTATTTTGCACATTGGTAATTGACTTTAAACGAATCAATATGGAACAAATTGATTACATTACTTAATTCCCATACCATTTTTCATCACCCGTCCACATCCACTTCCGGTTAAAATCTTCAACGATTTACAAGGAAGTTCATAAATATATTCGTAACGCTACAAATGCGATTTGCCAAATTACGTGCCGCGCGATAACCTCGAAACAGCCAACTACTTCATGAATCCTGCTTTCCCATCTCCGTTCGCATCAACCTTTGGATTCAACTTATCCATAAGGCTAGGCTTCTTGTGCGTATCGTGTGTACCAGTGGAGTTGATACCACTAGAGCCCACCCCTGAATGTGTACCAGTATGGTGTTGATCAGACCCGACACCTCCTACGCCCGAGTGGGAACCAGTGTGATGTTTGTCAGACCCAATGCCTCCAACCGTTGAGTGTGTGCCAGTATGGTGTTGGTCAGACCCTAGGCCTCCAACACCGCTATGCTGGTGCGAACCCAAACTACCACCAATTGATCGAGGCTCTCCTTCAAATCCATCTTTACGTTCCGCACGTCCAGTCAACGAACCACCTTGCTTCTTGAACTCATCCATGGAAAGTGCAGGCAAAGCTGTTGTGGAATGGTGCTGTGCCGCATTATTGTGAACCTCATGGATAGGAACTGTTGTGTGTACAACGTTGGGTTGAATTGTCTGCTTGTGAATGACTGGTTGAATTGTCTCATGAACATGGTGGTGGATATGCTCTCCAGCGATGGTTGGTGCTACTGATTGAGTGTGTTGTGTCTCGGCAGTGGTAGATCGATCGGTGAATTGTGCCCGTTCTTGCTGCAATTTTCGTGCAATTTCCTCCTTGTTGCTGTGATCGAAGTTTCGGTGCTCTACACCTGCTACCTGGTGAGAGTGCTTTTCTGGTAGCACTTCCTTGTGATGGACAGGTTGAACTGAGGTGTGGTGATGGTCTTGGTGGATTTCTTTATCGACTGCAGTGATTACATTCTCGTGTCTTGTAGGCATAACCGTCTCGTTAGTGACAGCTGGTGCCACACTCTCGTGAACGGTTGTGTCATGATGACCAGCCTTGTTCATGAAAGAACTGACTGCCTGCTTTGCTTTGTCCATATTGATTGTGTGAGTGAATGATGAAGTGTGTAGAAAGTGTTTGGAATTGTGAGTTTACGAGAATTGGTCGTTGGTAACGAAGATTATACCCGTCATACACCTGCTTATGCTTTATATATCACAAGATGTTCAAACACACCCAGAGTTTAAGCATCTACGTAATGTCTTTGGCAAAACATAACTTCATCATCGTGCCTTAGCCCCATTCCCGACCCGGAAGGACCAAGCAAGATTAGCGAATGATACGGAAGGGAAGGAGCGCCTGAGCCAGTTCCCAGTTTTAACGGTCGAGACTTTGACAGTAATTGTTGGAAGTTCCCGCGCTGCAGAGGCAAAAGCGCCACAAGTTGCCAAAAATCTGGGAATCAGTGCGTCACCCCAGAACGGCGTACTACTAGGAACTCCATGGAGATAGTTTTCCCTATTGATGCCCGACCAAGCTGCTGTTACTATCCGGACAACAATCCGATGTCATTATACGTAAAACGCTATTCTTTCCCTTCAAATTGACTTCTCAATACGGACGACATTGACTTAGGACAACAAGAAAAGATTAGCTATGGGTATGAGATGGGCCATATTGCTCTTTCCAAAGTCATATTTGTTAGCGGTAGCTTGGCTCCATTTTCTAACCAATCCGCACGGCAAAGATTTAATGCTGTTGCATCCAGTGCATCCATTATTGAAAGATGTATCTGCTGATGGCACATCATGTCGAGTTTGATGCAATAGAATTGAATGAAAAACCTGTGTTGTGTCCTGATCTACACGGCACTGCTCCGGATTCGTGTGAAATGCTTTTATCGATCTCATGTCGTACCAAATCGTCTAACAGCCTTTTCTGGGACTTATTGAGATCTCGTTGGGTGGGGTTTGCTTGTTGGAGTAACGGCGTGTCGTCCAAACACGGTCTTGTCGTCATCTGTCTAGTTTACTTTTTTCCGCGGGCTGTGGCGTTCCCCACACAAATCAAACTCCTCCTTCCATTTTCCAATTTCAATTGCCATGATGGCCGTCACACCTAGATTTCAGCCTCTCATCATTGAGCGAGGCCAGGACGCAGACGACGCCACATGACTCTGTGGCTGTTAAATGCTGGACCGTTGATTGAAGGAGCTCCCCAGAAGGCTGAACTTTGAAGCAAGCGCGAAGCGACAGGATACGGTCTGGCTTTCCTTAGCTACTCCCCTCGCGTGGTCTTGCAGTTCTTTCGCGCCTGGCATGCTTATTTTCGCCACCTTTAGCAGGTCGTTTGAACTCGAAATGCTTTCCCACCTGTGCCATACACTCAATTCTACCTTTAAGCCTATCATAATAACCCATTTGTCTCGGTGTTACACAACGACCATCAAACGGATTCGTGTTATACTCTCCAACCCTCTCTAGATTCATGCACTCTCACACAGGGCGCCGTTTTCGCAAGAAGTTATGGGGACATCAATCGACCAGTAGCCAGCCGTCTGAATCCGCGCTCTCGGACAGCGTTAGCTCTCAGCCAGAACCTCCCAGTCCAGATCCAGAAGAACTGGATCACCCCCCAGCATCTGATGACGGTGAACGCCCTTACCGCAGATTCTCAGTGCCTCTCCTTACTCAGGCCACTTTGCTTAACGATGCTGATAGTTCTCACAACAATAACCAGGGCAGAAGACCAAGTCTCCCCACAACTGGACTAACTCCAGAGCCTGATATACAACAAAGCCGTATCAGTACTTTCAATTCAGAAAACCTCGGAGTTAATGACCGATTTTTTGTCAATCCTAGCTACGTGAGGTTCAGCGAGGACATTGCAGATCGCAACATTCAACTCAGCAGAACAAGCGAATTCCCAGATCCTTCCGTTCCCAGCCTACCCCAGTCTGCCTCAAGACAAGGCACCACAATATTTGATTTTGCCGACAATTCAAGCCGGAAAAGCTCTGTCAATTCTTATAGCTTAGTTGACGAATACGATCGGAAGTTTTCGCATCCCCAAAGCGAGAGCAGGAACGATAGCGTGTCCAGCGATATTTATCGTCGGGCTGGACGAAAGGCTACCGCTTACGTTGGACATCAAGGCGAATACTTCCCCAGCGAAGACGTCGAATACACCGAACCGCAAGAGTCTAGACGGCAATCGATCAAACTTCCTGCAACATCACCGCTCCAGGAGAAACCGGAGCCTCCAACTCCAGGCATAGATCAATCCAGTTGGCCTGGCAGCTCAGTGTCCAATACTACCCCAGGGTCCATCTCCTCAATCGTTGAAAACAAAGCTCCCCCAACATCCAGAACAAGCGACACCCACTCACCTATTACTGAACCTAATTCCGTAATGCCTACTGCTTACGGTGACCGATCGTTTGGAGGTTCTGGAGTTGGTCAACCTGCCCATACTCTTAGCCATAGAACCCACCCCCAAGACATCGACGAGAGAGCTTTGAGGGATCACGCCGATGCGGAATCATCGAGAAGCGATCCTTCCTTCGAAGCTACATTGATAAAGGGCATTCTGAAAAATAAGCCAACAGGTATGACAACAAACCCCCAAGACATTGACGAGCAAGCTTTGAAGGAATACGCCGATGCCGAAACACCGAGCAGCGAGCCTTCCTTTGAAACATTGCTGATAGATGGCATCCTGAACCTTCCACCATCAAGTCTGACCTCAAGTTCCTCCTCAGAAGGGAGTCGACATAGTGGTAGCCCAAGGACACCACAATATGGAGCTTCTTCGCCCAAAGACTATCTCATCAAGGACTCTAAAGATCCTGTCAACATATCTTCTATTGTCGATCTTTCAAACACAGTCGACCATACTGTTGATGTGAAACACGCCCCAGCAGTGACCCATGAGACTGTTTATCCGCAAACCCATCACATTCGTGAGGAACAAGTCACTCGCGACATTCACCATCACGACATCTTCCATAGGATACTGCCAATTCATGATGTCGAGGTACTACCAGCACGTCATTTCGTTCACGGTGCCGATGGCAAACTCGTAGAAGTTCCAGAGAGCAACGTTCCAATAGGCCGTGTAGACTCTTACAATTCCGTCATCAAGTCCCCGTTGCAACCACAAACATCCCTTGAGGAAGTGCCAAAACCGGCACAAGGTTGGCGTCGTCCTTTTACTGCGCGCTATTGGACGGGAACGGAAGGAGAATACAAAGAGAGCGTTGGGAATGACGGAATTTTGCGGACGGATACTACGTGGGTACACCCTCCCACTCTTGAGGAGGGAGGCAAGGCCACTGGACAGACTGTACCTTTCCACTTCATCCATCACAAGCCTGAGAAGGTTGCTGATATGGGTGGACTTGTGGAGACGAGTGATCGCATGCCTGGTGGGTGGGCGGATGGGGCATCCGATGCTCCTGTTGAAATCCCTGACCGGATTTCATCCAAGAGAGCGTCTAAACGGTTCAGTATTCCCCGGAAGCCACTTGGATCGGAGGATTAGTGCTCATGTACGCTCTTGAGATTGTTTGGCGGAAATATTGTGCACTTCACATAGCGCGGAGTTCGGGTTGTACCTGCATGTTCTTCACCCAAGCGCTTCTTCTTCTTCATCATTGGCATTACCTGTACCTATTCAACCTAAAAGACTCGCATATCCTTGTAGTAATCGCACTTGTATTTTAAAATAGTAATATTTACCTAAATTGTAATAACCGTTTTCTTTCTCCATAGGCCACGCAAGTCACCTCTGTGTGTGTGTACATGCTTGTTTTATTTAAGCTCACCAACTCTACTGGCCTCTCTCTACAGTACCCTTTGGCAAGTGGTTTGCATCCTGCAAGAGAGGAACCACCCGTTCAAAAGCCGCTCACACTTACGTCTATCTGCTCCTCCTTAGAGAAATGCAAGTCACCTCTACTCGTCCCATCATCCCAGATAGCGTCCGCTCGCCAAAAACGCCTTCACATTCTCCCTCCTCTCCACCCACTCCACCAACGCCTTCACCTTCGAAAACGCACTCACCACCATCCCTGGGTACCGCCTGAAGACCGCCGTGAGAAGAGAAGACCGCCGTGAGAGTAAGGAAACAAAGCCAAAGAGATACCCGTTCTGGGTGAGTGGGCACTGTGGGACGCCACAGACGTAGAGACTGGAGCCCCCTTCCGCAACGTCTTCGTGGTATGACTTGTGCGATACTAAAGGGGTGGGCGGGAAGGAAGAGTTGTCAGAGTGAAAAGTGGTATAGAAGTAAAGAAATAGGTAGTACAAAATACTAGGTATGAGAGAGAGAGAGGACTCGAAACGGAGCTCCAGAGGCAGTGACAACCTACAGTATTAAAATCACCTGAATGGGAAAGCACGCATGAGTCTGAACAGAAACTGAAAATGTTGATCGCTGAAATGAATGTAATCGACTGAGGCTCTATATATATATATATATATATATATATTTTATCTCCTCTAGTGCGTGCAACCACAACCAATCTGTAGCCAGGCGGAGATAAATCCACTTTCCCATGTCGAATTCTCTTTTCAGTCTTGAGCAAGTGCAAAGTAGAATGAGCGGTATCACAAGACTCCATCGTTTCGACGATCAGGTCCATCGTGAAACAGTCACACTGATGATGTAATTCTGAATATCAATGAACCTGAAGGTATATGCATTGCAAATCTGCGGACATACCGGGCCTCACCCGACAGGTACGCATGCAGGATCTAGGTCGAGATCGGCTCCTTTTTACCCGTGGTACTGGTATTGGCGATATAACCGCGGCGGACACTTTAGAATGTACTATTGCGCAGCGGCGACTCTGATCGTTGAATGGCTGTAGGAAATGGTTTACGAAGAACAAGAATTAAGCGTATTGATGTTGCTCTCGCATCGTGCATCGAACAAAACAGCCTTCACACCGAAATCTAAACCCCCCCCTAATCATCCTCATCATCACTACCAAATATTGCCTTAAACACAGCATCACCCGGCCTCTCCGCCTCGAGCGCCTCGTTCCTCTCTACATCAACAACATCCGTTTTCACGAATGCTGCGTTCATCGTAAGCAGCGTTTCAGCAACTACAATCGTTCCTCCCTCAATACCACCAGAAGCAAACCGACTAGCAGCGACATCTTGCATCAATTTCTCAAGCGTAGCTTTCGACATGGCATCAGTCTTCACA
Source organism: Tothia fuscella (assembly GCA_010583015.1). Lineage (NCBI taxonomy): Eukaryota > Fungi > Ascomycota > Dothideomycetes > Venturiales > Cylindrosympodiaceae > Tothia > Tothia fuscella. Next base: position 64,523 of record MU007054.1, on the reverse strand, counting down.
GTAGACCCACTCGTTGAACTCTCACCAGCTACATTGGTGCCGGGATCGAATTGTACACCTGCAGGCGGTCTCACATTGAATCGCTTGCAGAGCAACCTCGTTGGCAAAAATGGTTGCACGGAACGAGTTAATGGGCCATACATGCCCATTTTCGCAGCAGCTTCAGCGGGATCTTCTGGCTTCGGTATTGGTTTCCTGATGAGTGGTTCGTCTCCATCCTTTTGATTTGAGGAGGAGCCTTCGTATGTCTGTGAGGCGGAAGTGAATCGTGTGGCCATAAGACCAGTGGCCGGACGAAATACAAATGCTGCGTGAGCAAATTCGGCTAGCTCTTGTTTCCAGGTATCCACCTTGACATCGGTAGCGCGAGATGGTAGTTTATCACTCAAACCAGCACGCAATTCTAGAAAACCTCTGTACCTGGTGCGTTTCTGAGGGTCTTCAGAATATGGCATCCAACCTGTAGCGCCCCGGTGTAATGCTGCAAGAGCGAGATCCTTGTCCAACGGTGGCACAAGACTCCATAAGAACTTCGCCTTGTCGGCTTCGGATGTTTTATAGCCATCTGGCGGGGCTTCGTCCAAAGCTTGTGGAAGGTTCGTTTTCCCCGAAGCCGCCGCGAGACGTTCTCGAGCCGCTGGAGAGAGAAAATCAAAGACGGATTTGCCAGGAAGCAATGCTTCTCCTAACAGGGCTGCACGTGTTTTTGGATCTAGAGACGATGTTTTGGCGACATCGGACGTAGACTTCCAGTCCGTTGCTGAAGTGGCTGACGTTGGTGCTTTTGCGCTTTGCCAACCTTCGGGAATCTTGGGAGGAGGATATCTCGAGAGAGAAGAGGTGTCTGAGGAGTCTGTGGATAGTATTAAACCATCTAGAGGAAGGCGCCCATCATGGCATTTTCGAAATCCTTGCGCAGATTTCTTCGCGATGATTTTCTTTGACATGAAGACCGGTTTTGTCCCAAGTAGTGGATTGGCTGAGCTGACCGAGGACTTTATCTGACCATTCTTCTTTCCTTTCTTGTCGCCTCCAATGACACGATTATAGGAGATCTTAGGCCCAATCTCGTACGGATCTTCGTCGTCCGAACCATTGTCATTGAGGATTCCAATGCCTATGCCGCCGTTCTTAGACTTTTTCGTAGCTTTAACAAGACTCGTTTTGCTACGTGACATTGGCGTTTCCTCTTCCTGTTCTGCTTGTTCATTTCCTGTAGTACGAAGTGCCAGTGACGAAAGAGAAGCCTCTCCAGCATATCCCAAGCCCTTGAAGTCATTCTTCTTCACAAAACCAATCATTCTGCTGTTTTCGGGCGCAAAAAGATGAGCCTCTCCATCCGCACCATCCTCATCACCCAGTCGTGCTTTTCGCCGGACTTTCGGACCGACACCTTGTCCAGGTCTCCAGCCCATGCGCTGTAAAAGTTTTACACCCATAGTCTCTCCAGCCGGTCTGGCCAGATCCATGAGCACATCTTTTCCTCCAGACTCGTCAGCTGTAGAGCCTAATCCGGCATAGGAGGAAGCAGTCTGTAATTGTCGCGATTCTTCTGCATCCGCAACGTCCTCCTCATCCATGAAGTCCTCAGCCTTCTGCTGTGCTTTTACTCTGTTGTTCCGCGAGGATACAAAAGTTTGGGGGGTCCATCCGTCCTTGGATCCTACGGTGTTGAAGTAGCTGGACTATATGTATTAGTGTTCTTTCTGATTGAATGGCAACATATACACACCCTGCGCTGAAACCACCTGTGAAGGCTCCATGGAGTCGTTTCCTGCCTCGTTCATCCCGCACTTCTTGCTGCCAGACCGGCACGAAACTTCCATCATCTCGGACTTCAGAGTCAAATGCTGGCAGTGGTGTTCCGTAAATGGCGTATGGCGATTCTTTTGCGCGAGTGTCGGCCTCGTATGCGGCTCTTGATCGCTTCGTAGCCATTGTGTATGCGTAAATGACGTCTTACCGGGTGACTTTTTTGTAATTGATAGAGATGAGGAAGAACTGAGGTTGACGGAGAGCTTGTGGTAATTGCAGAATCAATCCTACCTCCATGTGCTAGAAATCACCACCTAGAAATCACAAACTCATCAAAATCCTTGCTTTGAACGTGCCAAAACATGCTCAACTTTTTCGTGAACAGGGGGAGATCTGGATCCTAAATTTTGGAGGCGAGAGTCTTCAACCAGCGTTTGGAGAAAGCTTGAAGTCGCGCCAAGGTAACGTTAAATGGTGCCCCACCAAGTTGTATCAGAACAGGAAGGTGCAGCTCATTCATCCAATATCAACCACAAATTCTCGGATTTTAGAGAGATGACGTCGGGATTCCAAGTACCAGAAGTAATTACAGCAAAAAACATAAAAATTTAGCGGTCAGTTGTACATATAAGGATCATGATGAGTTAGACGTTGCTCGTCCCTGGTTCATCAGTAACAGCCTAACCACAGTAGGGGTAGACCGAAACGTCAAGTCCACTAGCGGCCTTCCCTTTCCTGGTGTTGGCAGCAACATCCATATCAAGGCCAACGTCAACTTTGCCCAGGCACATATTAAACTCCCTTCCATTGCACGCACCACTTGTTTGCAACTCAACTTTTTTCATGCGCATTTCAGCGTCGAGCGTCCTCTCTTTTTACTGCAAACGCGACGTGCGATCGAGGGACAGCCACTTTCTTGGGCAGATGTTTGAGTTATATGGTCATAAGCAAACACCAGTCTCACAACCCCTTCCAAGCACATCAGTTCCAAAGCCCACCCCACGACTACGAAATACCGGAAGCCTTCAATCACCAGCAACAACTGGCGCAGTCACCCGCCCCAAGCAAACCTTCACTATCGTCTGCTCCAGTCACTGCTTTCTACTGCGCGGACAAATTGATATCTCGTCACCGCCTGCCATCTAACCCCCCGTCTCGAGCCCTCCTTTTGATAAGAAAGAAGCAAAACGCACAGGGGCGGGATATCATCGACTGATTGCATATAGATCCAGTCAAGCTTTTAGACAGGTACGTTGTCTTTCTTGCTCCGATATCTGGTCTGCGTTTGGGTTGGTCGCAGTGGCTGTCCGGGGTTCTGATGACCTGGTACGACGTGCTGCCATTAACCAAGAGTACAAGATTATTCGGCGAGTGGAGGGGTATAGTGGTGACTGTCTCCACGCTCGACCGAAGAGACAAATAGCGACTTATTGGAAGAGTCCCCAGCTCCTACAAACAAACACCTGTATAAACTGTGGATGTACCTACCTTAGACGCAGCACTTTACACATATAGTATAGAGTCCACCGATGACTAGCTGACTCAATCTCCACAGGACAGGACAGGACAACACTTGGAAGCATATCAGCTTCAAAGGTGCGAGGACGGAGTGCAATCAACCCTTCAGTCCACCTCCATCCCCAATAAACCCCAAAATTTCATCATCCGGTCAACAACCTCAATCGTAATCCACCATGTCGAGTTCTGCTTCGACAACACCCATCACACGGAGTTCATCTCACCGTGCGCACCAAACGCCCGGGGAGAGCTCGTCGCGACCGCATCGGACGCAATCAACAAGAGTTGGCGCACCTCCAAACTCACCTCACCGACCCAGCCCACAAGCACAACGGCCTGGCTCCTCCAACCAAGCTCCCCTACAAAACGTAGCGCGTCGGGACTTTGAGCAGACCAATTTGCCCCAGCAGAGCTCGTCGCGCAGAAGTATATCTCGTGATCGCGCGGCTGCAAACCCAAATCAACAATACCCAATACGGTCTGACTCTATGCGAGCCAATACCCATCACCGACAGCCCTCGCGGACAGATCGTTACGCTTCAATAGATGCAGCAGCACAGCAACAGCCGCCTACGAATGGCGTTGTTGCGGACATGAATCATCCTTCTAGCCACGACGGGGCGCGCGAAAGCACACGGACGAGCTCCCATCAACCAGCGAGGTCTGGCCAGCCTGCTACTGGAGGCAGGAGGAGAACAACATTGGATACTTCGACTGGAAGGTGGGGACTGGGGAAAACGATCGGTGCTGGAAGCATGGGCAAAGTAAAGTTGGCCAAAAATCTGGAAACTGGCGAGCAGGTATGTCTCCGCTATGGTTACGAACTCAACAGTGCCAACTGACATACGAATCAGGTTGCAATCAAAATTGTGCCCCGCCAATCCACTGATGAACATCGAAATCAAGCTGATCGAGAACGAGCGGATCATTCTAAGGAGGTCCGAACTGCTCGGGAGGCGGCCATTGTCAGTCTGGTCAATCATCCGTATATTTGCGGAATGCGAGACGTGGTTCGCACCCAACATCATTGGTACATGCTTTTCGAATATGTCAATGGTGGCCAAATGCTCGACTACATCATTTCGCATGGCCGACTAAAGGAAAAACAAGCCCGCAAGTTTTCTCGCCAGATTGCGAGTGCTCTTGACTATTGTCACCGTAATAGCATAGTTCATCGAGATCTGAAGATTGAAAATATTCTAATCAGCAAGACGGGCGATATCAAAATCATTGACTTTGGGCTGAGTAACTTATTTGCACCAAATAGTCATCTGAAGACGTTTTGTGGGAGTTTGTATTTCGCAGCACCGGAACTCCTGCAAGCGAAGCAGTACACCGGACCAGAGGTGGATGTGTGGAGTTTTGGCATTGTGCTTTACGTCCTCGTTTGCGGTAAAGTTCCTTTCGATGACCAAAGTATGCCACAGTTACATGCCAAAATCAAAAAGGGCTTTGTCGAATATCCACCCTGGCTATCGGCTGGTGAGTCTTTCAGATTCGTACTTCTATGGACATATTACTAAACCTTCTTGTAGAGTGCAAGAACTTGATTTCGCGAATGCTGGTCACCGATCCCAAGCAGCGTGCCAGCCTGGCCGAGATCATGAACCACACTTGGATGACGAAAGGATTCAACAATGCTCCTGAAAATTTTCTGCCTCAAAGAGAGCCACTCCAACTACCCTTGGACATAGAAGTGGTACATAAAATGCATGGCTTTGACTTTGGTACACCAGATTATATCACAACACAGCTTACCAAGGTATTATCATCGGACGAATATCAGAGAGCGATTCGCATAGCCCATCGAAAACATCCATCTCACACTCCTGAAGCTGAGCGAAAACGTGGCGTATTTGATTTTTACAAGCGGAGAAACTCGATGAGCAGAGATACGCTCACAAATCCTTCGAACGAAGCGGTGCTATTGGGTGACGACCCGGTCAATGCCTTCAGTCCTTTGATTTCAATATATTTCTTGGTCCGAGAAAAGATGGATCGCGAACGAGCGGAAGTAAATCCAGGCGCACTGACGGTGCCAAAAACGAAAGAACCACTGAAAATGGTGGATCTTCCAGCGCCAGAAGCTGCTTATACTAATGCCAATGCTTACGAAATGGCTGGTGAGGCGCCGACCGGAGGCCGCACTCGACCTAGAGCCCGAACCCATGGCGAGGATGAAGTGACTGAAGGTCTGAAGAAAATGAATATCAATCAAGGCGATGCGCCAGCCACTCCTGTAATAATGACTCCTCCTGCAGAGCCACCTCAACGCAAGGAGAGCACTGCAGTTGGGATTTTACGTCGCTTCAGCACCAGAAGGAAACCAAGAGAACAAGGATCAGAGCACGCGCCTCCACCACCGCAAGTCAATATCTCCAGCCCGACAGACGGGGTGCAGTCTCCATCCTCTGCACCTCCACTACGAAAAACCTTCAGTGTACGGAGGGCTCGTCCACAAAGAGAGGTACCTCCTTCATCCGCATCTCTCAACGTTACTGGTAGTCAAGCACAACAGCCCGAACTCTTGACGCCTCCAGGGAACAGCGAGAGCGGGTTCCCAAAACGCTTCATGAGCTTACGTCGAACAACCAGTGTGGACAGGAGGAGACTTACCCGACGTGGTGTTTCTGAAGGCGGCCCGAAGCACAACGACCCACCCCCGACAAGCGGATCGGATAATTCGAGCTTCCATGCTCAACAACCCACTGCTGCCAATGCAGCCTCCGAAGACTCAGTCCCCCTACCCCGGCATACCACGAGTCGTGCCAAGTCTCTGGGTCATGCTCGACGTGAAAGCATACAGAATCGACGCTTGCAGCGCGAGAACGCCAAGCAGCAAGAGAATGTGCCAGAGGAGACAGATGCGGAAGTGGCGGAAGCTCGCGCAGACCATAGCGAGGACGCCATGAAGCCTGTCTTTTTGAAGGGGCTATTCAGCGTATCTACCACGAGTAGTAAACCACTTCACTTCATTCGCTCCGACATTATACGAGTACTCCACCAACTCAACGTCCAGTATAGCGAGATTAAAGGGGGTTTCTCATGCAGACACGCTCCAAGTATCGATCTAAATAAGGATACTGGCCCACAAAGCGCAGGTCTAAATCAACCATCTCACCGCCGCAAAATCTCCTTTGGGGGCCTCCGCAACACCGACCGCGATCGGGAAGAGTTCCGCAACAACAACAACCCAAATTCGCCGCAGACGCCTCGCACACCGGGCAGACAGGGTGCTTCGTCCCCAACGAACAGCGAGATTTCCAGCGAGGAAGACAGGAGCCGCAGACATGGCAAGGCGAGGAATGCGGGCGAGACGAGCACGCATGTTAGGGATGATGTGGGGGAGAGTATGGCGTTGAGGTTTGAAATCTTTATCGTCAAGGTCCCGCTGCTGTCGTTGCATGGAATTCAATTTAAGAAGGTGGATGGGAATATGATGCACTACAAGAATATGGCACAGGAGATCTTGAAGGCGCTGAAGTTGTAGATGCGAGTTGTGGGGTTTGGTGTTCAGGAAGATGAAGTGGAGAGAGATGCTGATTCATCGTTTTGCTTTGCGAAACTGGGCTCACTTCAACATGCTTGGTAGTTTCTGCTGGTTATACGGTAAAGAGAGAGCTTCGATGTTGTAATGACGGTGTGTGTGGAAAAGGATGTTCACTTACCTTCTCCTCTGTGTTCCATTCGATGTATATATATATATTGGGGATTGCCGGCGTTTTTGCCCTTTTATTTTGTCGGTGTTCATGTTGTTTCTGTTTCGTTATAGCATAAACAGCATGTTGATGGTTACCTTCATTTAGCGCCGTATTCGTTTGTTTCTTAAGATCAGTCGCGGATTTTGTAGCAGACTTTGTTTTTCTTTGCGTTGGCGCTTTTTTTGGGAGAGGGGAATAGGACCGTATTGGTAGCTGGTGGAGGGCAGTAGTGAGCGTAGCGTTTTATAAGCATTGTGGAGAGTGAATGAATGAAATATTATTTTGAAATTTGTGTTGCTTTGCTTGCATTGCATGTAAGTCTATATAGCTTCAATTGTATACAAACAAGAGCAATCGTTTTGCGACTCCTCTGGAAATGTTACGTCTTGAAGTACTCCCTCGTGCCCATGAAACTCGGACAGGTACTATAAGACCTCGAGCTATAGAACCCATACTTTCCAAGTTTTTAACAAATTAAGAGTCGCTGATAATCTTAAAATCATTAATCGCGAAGCTAATACAATAGTAAAACTTCTTGAATGCTCTTAAATCAGTTCAAAAGCTTTAGGGATCCCAGCCATATCCGAGTTTCAATTGGCAAGAGGGAGTATTCTCAACTGCATGCGAGTTGGCAACTGGAAAAGGCTGATGTACTTGAGGCCTAAATTTTGGTAAATGGAATTGACATGCGTTGAAATGCGGCGCCGAGCCCGTCCTAATTTAGACGGCGCTCACACCTGCACTTGTCTCCTTTTGGACCATTCTGCGCCGAAAGCTCAACAGCGACGGAGCGATCCAATACTCCGAAGGCAGGCAGTAGCCTTTGGTTCCCATCAACTTATAAATATGTGACCGCCATTCGTAAACGAGTTCATCGAACTCTTGATCTACCATTCAAAACCCCCGATAATGTCGCCGTACAAGTACAAAATTGCTATTATCGGAGCTGGACCTGCTGGCTGTACCCTTGCTAGACTGCTGTTGCGATCGGATGCTAATGTCCAAATCACGATTTTTGAGGGTGAGACGGCGTTGCATTCTAGGATGCAGGGGGGGACGTTGGATCTTCATCCAGAGAGCGGGATGGAAGCGCTGAAAAGGTGTGGCTTGTTTGAGGAGTTTACAAAGTTGGCTAGGTTTGATGGGGAAGGTATGGTTGGTTATCTTTGATCTCTCTCTCTTGATTGATAGATATGATTTCAAGAAGGATTGTGCTAATATCTGTATGTAGCATTCACAGTTTGCGATAAAAAGCTTAATAAGTACATCTCTCTTGGTGGTACGAAAGACGCGAAGAGCACGAGGGGAAGACCGGAGATTGATCGCATACAACTACGGCGTATTCTTGTTGATTCTTTACCGGAGGAAATGATTCGATGGGGACATCACCTCAACTCTGTTGACTCACTCGAGGACGGCTCATTCAGTCTCCATTTTAATACCGGTATTGAAAATGGGTTTGATCTCGTCGTTGGTGCTGATGGTGCTTGGAGTCATGTACGCAGTGTCCTGACCGATATCAAACCGGAGTATACCGGTATTTCTGGTGTTGTTTTTTCTATTACGGATCCTGAGGAGCGATGTCCGGACCTTTATGCTTTGACGAATAGGGGGAGTATTTTCTCTTTCTCAAATTCTAAGACTATTATGGCGCAGCAGATGAGTGATGGGAGTTTGAGTCTTAGTACTTGGGGCGTGCACTCTGAAGACTATGTCAAAGAGCTACTAAAAGAGACCGATGGAGACGAGGAAGCTATGCGGAGGATATTGTTGGAAGAATACGATGGATGGGCCCCCCAGTTGAGGAAATACATCGAAATGTCAAACGGACCCCAGATCCTCAGAAATCTCTACCAACTCCCCATAGGCACGCGCTGGAAAAACCGTGCAGGCATCACAATCCTAGGCGACGCCTCACATCTTATGTCGCCCTTCGCTGGTGAAGGAGTCAACCTCGCCATGACCGACTCAATGCACCTCGCCACTGCTATAATTCAAGCAGCCAAAGTTGGAATGACAGAAGCGCTTACGAAGGAAATCAAAGTTTTTGAAGAAGACATGTTTGTGCGGGCTACCAAATTTCAGTGTATGACTAGGGATATGATGGGCCATATGTTTTTTACCCCTGGGGCGCCGGAATCGAGTATCGAGAGGTATATTATTTCGGCGGCGGGGCATGATATGAATTTGTTTCTGAGACCTGTTTTTGTTGCGGGTGTGTATGTTTATTTTTGGTTTTGGAGGTTGTTTCATTAGCGGCCACAAGGCCCGCGGGAATGAGAATTACCATATTAGGCAATGTTTATGGGGAAAGCTTGACAGTAACTGTATATATAATTATCTTGTAATAACAGTAATGGTCTGACAGAGTCTATTGATAAAATATATCATCTAATATAAGACGCATTGCCCATCTCCCAAACCGCGATATTGAAATCTTGAATCACGTGGCTCAAACCAGGCCGATCGTCTTGGTTTCCATTAGGTATGTTTGCTGAATCATCTCCTGATGATAACACTTCTCGATTTGGGATGTAGGCAAATAAGGACAGCGCGCATTCCACCAGATACGCTGTCTGGTAGAATGACGTTGCTTTCTATGTATCTAATCCAGGTAACCATGCTTCTCCAACTGATAAGAACCCCGCTCTCTACGTTGATAGATTCTCTGTCTGTCGTACTCCCATCAATATGCCTTCCATCACAGTCTCAGCCGCCTTATTTGGCGCCTTAGTGTTATTGTTCTATCGACTCATCTATCTGCCCTTCTTGTCAACACCACTGAACCGCATACCAAGACCAAAATTATATGCAATCTCACAATGGCGACTCGCATACGAAGATTACAAAGGCACGAGAACACGTACAATCAATAAGTTGCATACAAAATACGGTACAGCTGTACGAATTGGCCCGAATGAAGTCGCTTTCAATAGTTTGTCCGCCCTAAGGACCATCTATGGCGCTGGAAGTGGTTTCGAACGAACGTCCTTCTATGACATGTTCGATGCATATGGGAAGAAGAATCTATTTACTTTTTATTCGGCTAAAGAGCATGGTGATAGGAAAAAGCTTGTTGCTCATGCTTATTCGAAGGGTGTTATTCTAAGGGGGAGTGTGGCGACGATGATTGAGGAGAAGGTTGAGAAGTTTATTAAGCTTATAGAGAGAGATCCGAAATGTGCGAGTGAGATCTTCTCGAGTTTGCACTATTTCTCTCTGGATGCGATTACTGAGTTCCTGTATGGCGGGTTTGGGAGGACGAATTGTCTCGAGGGGGATGAGACAGATAGGGCATTATTGGGTGATATCATCGATGTGGCAAGGAGGAAATTATCATGGTTTGCGGTACATTTCCCAGGATTTACAAAATGGCTGTATACTCGAACGAACACTGTCGAAAGGATCGTCAGACCATTTTATCCAATGAAGAAGCCTACGACATATACCGGGATCCGAGCACATGCTTTACGAGCATGGCAGGACTTTTACGCAGCACCAGAGGAGGTGAAGGGCGAATCTTCGGTTCAAACTAGCATCATTGGCAGACTTTGGAAGTATCACTATAGCCAGAAGAAAGATGGTGGATTGGGTGACTTAGATATCGCTTCAGAATGTGCTGATCATCTGCTCGCCGGTATTGACACCACAAGTGATAGCCTCATGTTTCTGATATGGGCTTTATCTCGCTCGGAGAATAGAATATATCAGGACAAGCTCAGGGAGGAAGTTCAAGCAATTCCAGACTCTTCGCTAAACGACGAAGGTATACCGACTGTGGAAGCTTGCGATAAGTTGCCATATTTGGATGCCATAATCAAAGAGACGCTACGCCTATATGCACCCTTACCGGCGTCAGAACCTCGATCTCTCCCGACTGTCTCGAATATCGATGGGTACACTATCCCACCAAAGACAGTTGTCGGCATGTCGCCATTTTCTCTGCACCGAAATGGTGCCGTATTCGAAGACCCCTTGAAGTTCAATCCGGAGAGATGGTTTGGAAACGAAGATGAGCTTACGGAGATGAAAAAGTGGTTCTGGGCTTTCTCTTCTGGAGGCCGTATGTGTATTGGATTGCAGTCAGTCTCTCTACATGTTCTTTCAATGTCCCTTGTATTGACATTTAGACAGCCTAGCTATGGCGGAAATGACCACGCTCGTGGCGGCAATATATCGCAAGTATTCCACTACGGTCAAAGCTGGATATGAGGACTCTGCTCCTGGCGTGACTAGCCGATTTGAGGTTTTCCATGATGATACCTTTGCACAAGTTTCGGTAAGTGAAGCACTCATAGCTTCTAATACACTTATCTGACCGGACATTATAGGAGCACGAATGCTGGATTGATTTTCAAGCTCGCTAATGCTTTCAGCCATACAGAGCTCGAGACGGGAGAGATATCTACACAATAGAACAGCGTGCTCAACTCTTCTCTGAGGCCAACTTCTGACTCACTTCATCGAAGATGTGTTTATACTCCGTACCATCAGTCCGTACTTCGACGAATTCGAACTTCACTTCCTCTCCGCGCTCTGGAGCTACAATGAAGCGTGCCGTGAAGTCAAATTGAATGACTGTCCTTTCTTTCAAAGTGATCTTAAAGTGCCCGAAGACGGCAAGGTCAGTAGCTGGCGAATTTGCTGCGAACACTTGGACGAGCTCGTGCTCCCGAGATTCCGTGATTGGATTCTTGCTCTCGCGGGCTGCGGCGATTTCTGTTATTGAATTCTGTTAGTTGATATACGGCACGCAGCATTTACGCAATGATATTGCAGACACTGTTGGCTATGTCGTCTGCTATGATGAATGTTAGGCTTGAATAACTGACAGTGACGTACCTTCATAACCTCTGAACACCAACGTCTTGTGCGTCTTGAAGATACCATCTTTGGTAAACAACTCATCTGCGAAGAGTTTGCCGGATCCAGGATCGGAAGAATCACCTATTTGGAAGAAGCGAGTGATCGCCTGTTTGACTTGATCACTGACAGTGATAGGCGAGGAAGGCCAGATGTCAGCCATGACGTTGATTATGCTAATGATTCGAGTGAATGAGCTTGAGAAAGGAGTACCTTAAGACTATAAATCGTTGAGAAAAGTGCTGAATAGATTAAGAGAACCTACGAGAGTATGGCCTCAGATCTTTTAAGACGTTCGAGATTTCACTGCTGCCTTGACAATGATCAGCTTGACTTACAAATCTTTTATAATGCGTACTTCTTAGGCAGCCATATACACCTACTGTCCAACAAGGGCAGCAAGAGTATCGTTCCTTGACTTTAAGCTCTCTGGTGCTAATCGCACAACAGTAAAAATGGACATATGCGAGTAGAACCGGACAGTCATTTTGAAGTAGACTGAGAAGGTGTGGGATTCAAAACCCATTGTTTTCAAAGCATTCCAAGCCGGTCCAAGATGAGTGGGTGATATCCGTGAAAAGCTTCTGTTTGAGTACAGTTTGTTCACAGCCAATATTCGAGGTGAGAATAAGAACGGATAGGGTGGCGTGCTCTTGTGGTGAGATGTCGACCATCGCTGTTGGCCAATCATGGCAATCAACCAATTTACAGGCGCTGAGTTTATCTGTCGGAATTTATTTGTAGGAGAAGAAATACGATATGTTCTGCTAGATTCCTATATAAAGTAAATGTTAGTGGTGGACAGTGAGTTGATCCTGCATGTTACCGTTTGAGATTTGTTTGCTAAATCTGTGCGACAACGAATTTCAAAGTGACGCAAGTACGGTCGCCTTCGTTGATCTCGGTAGAGTCACAGCAGCGAAGAGAAATAGTTCGTTTGGGCACGATATTTGAGAAAAGGGACGAATCAAAGGCACCAATGCTCTAAGTGCTGAAAAATCCATCGTTCTCTCATTCCAGAACTCACGACATTGCCTCTAAGCGCTCATTACCAAATTAGCCAGTCTGTAAGTAGACGAAGACGAAAATAGCACCACATCCAACATAATTTAGAGCATGATGGCGGCCCCAAGCACTAATGCCCCTCCCATAACCGCAGCAAAAATGGTACCACTCCCAGAACCCAAGCCCGGCGCACTCGATTTCCCATCCTTCCCGTCAAGTTTTGGCGGATCCGTGCGGTAGAAGGTCCACGTAGCCTTAGTAGCACTGGCAGTAGGCGTACAATCATAATCCGTAAACGCAGTCTTCTTATCCTTATTATTATATAAGATATTGGTATGGCATTTCTCCTTAGCATCACTATTCGCACCCAACTCCATTATTTCTAGCCTCAAAGTCTACATGTTTGCTTGGAAAGAAAGGATGAGACTCACCAAGGTCTATTAAATCCATCAGTGTAGTATAGAGTTCCGGCACCTTTGCCGCCGCAAGAAGTCGGCATGGCATCCTTTTCTGTTCCGCATCCGAAGAGGGAGCCGCTTGTTTGGAAGGGGCCTTCTCCGCATGAGAACGTAGCGTCTGCTCAACTGTTAGGAATACTGATATTTAATGAAATAAGAGAACTTGCATTGATCAAGAGATGTTCTATCGAATACGCCGACTCCTATGTACCCGGATGGTGCATTGACACCGTAGGCTGGAGCTGTTGTTGTCGTTGGCGCTGCCTGCTTTTTTGCAGTAATCTGCGCTGCGCACAAGAAAAGTGATGTAAAAAGGGTAGTGAGAAGCATTGTGATGGAGTAATGTCGTGGAGGTTGTTCTCAAGATGATTTTGGGGACGAGCGAAAAGAAGCAGTCTCCGAATTGATATTTTCTAGATCAAGAAGAAAGCTGAGCAAGAGCAATTGCGAAATGATTCAAGATGAACAAGAGAAACAAAAAAGGAAGACATCAACAGAACTTATATTGACTTTGCATCCCATCGTACAAACTGCCTGTGCCACTGTGTTTGATCCTTCCCGTACTGTGGGTAACAGCGTGGACCTATTACAGGATAGACGTACAGGCAACAGAACGGATTCGATTTCCACAAATAAATTTTGCAGTGCATAGCGCAAGGGCAGGTCTCCAGAAAGGGTCCGGGAGAGTATAGTACCATGGCTTAGCTATATTGCGTAGGATTCGCATCCTTGTTTCCTACAAGGCAGAGGCGTGATTTTGGCCCCCGATCGTGGTGTTACCGAGGAATAGCTCTGCATGAGCTGTTTACCTCATTTACAACTTCATAAGTACATAAATGTGAGCAGAAAACGGAGACTCGGGGAAAGATAAGTGACTATAGCAAGTGGGTGCTTCGTCGACTGAGTAACCAAAGGGTATGGAATCAACGATCACAGTGACTCTCCTACCACTTTCACCAGCGACCTGGCAAAGTATCGGCACTGATCTTTTGCTCTTCAGCCATCAAAGACTTCTGAAGTGTGTAGCGTGAATAATATCGGACTGCAACGCTATGCTTGTAAGCAGAGCCCGCAGCATCAAACAGGAGAAGAGCATTGGCTGAGGGCAGAAACCTAAACGACAAAAGGTTTTAGCTATTATTCAGTTGTCGAGAATCCACACCTACCTAAATCGCTAGATGTGATGGTCACTGGTCCAGCTGTTTTGTTTCCCCTCGTATCCTCAACCTGAAAGTCAAAAAATTTACGCAATAGATTGAGCAATGGCGTCCAGTATCATCTTGAGTTGCCCTGCGATGAATTTGCCAACGACGCCTACACTGTTGTGACTTCCACCAGTAGTGTCACTATCCACGTCCTCCTACAGCACAATCACGAATGAGCAGGCTATATCAATCTCACACGATGAACTTACGAGAGCACCCTCTCCCCCAATTCCCACTCTACCAACCATCAAAACCTCCTACCCCACAAAGCACACAGGCTCAGTCTCCCCATTAATTTTACCGACATCGACTTGACTTCAGTATCTCCCCACGGCAACATAAACCCCCACAATGCATAAGGGGCGTCCAAAAACCAAAAAGCGTCTTGAATACGAACGAAACCGATATCGTCCACGCTTTAACCCAAACCGTCCCTTCGTGCCAATTAATCCAAACCGTCCACTCACCGCCCCAAACCCCTGGGGCGACCAACATCCTCCCATCCCCCAAAATCTGGCAGGTCCACACTGGGAGCCCAGCTGGGGTCGCGGTAGTGAGTTTAATCACTGTCGTGCGCAAGACATTGACAATCCATCTGAGCATTATAGTAGACAGCCCCCTAATGTAGGCACCACTTTCGAGAATGGGTATGATCCGTGGATGGGGGAGTATGGACCTTATAGACATACATGATAGTTGATACTTTCTTGTGGTGTGAAGATGATTTGTCCTTGCTCAAGGGGGACTGGGGTAACTCCGCGTAATCGTGGCTGATGACCATAACCTATCTCCATGAAATTAAAAATTATGCTTGCTGGATTGTAGATTGTGGTTCGATGCTGCACGAAGAGAAAGCCGGTGAAGGTTGAAGGCCACATAGCAAACCTACTAGATGTTAACTATCATGATTAACGGTATATGGGGTACGCAAAAACGCCGCCCTCCAACCTATCAATCCTTGACCGTCCCCCTCCCCACCCTCCTCACCCTCTTCCCCCTCCTCTCCTCCTCCTCATCCGCCTCCTCCTCAAGCATCCCCTTTTTAAACTGCCTCTTCTCAATTCCCCACTCCTCCAAATCGACCCAATCCTCATGATCCGACATCTCCCCCTCATGCCCCTCCGCCTTGCACCAATCGAACACATCCTTCCTCATCTTATACGCCTTCAACAAACCCTCATGCAGATCTCGGAAGGATCGAACGATTTCTTCTTGTTTCGATATGTAGGATGTGAGGGCGAAGCGGGTCCCGTCGGCCATGTTTGATGGGACGCCGGATTGGGCGTCTGGGATTGCGGAGGTGGGGAATGTGTAGAAGGGGTCTATAGGGGGTTGGGCTGAGGATGTTAGGGAGGGGTTTGGTGAGGGGGAGCGGGAGCGGGATGGTTGGCGGGTTTGGCGGCGGGTGGTCATGCGGTGGGAGGGAGCGGAGGAGTTATTGTCTTCGGCGTCTTCGATGTTTGGTTCCATCATGGTTGTGTCTTGTATCGGTATCGAGTTGCCATTTGTTGTGGGTTGAATTGGTGGGTCTATTGGCGGCACGTCTCCATTGGTAGCTGGCTCTGCTGGTTGTTCCGTGGTGTCTTGATTGACTGTTGACTCGGCCTCGACAGGTACATCCCCGGTACCATTGGTTACAGAGCCCACCAAGCTCCCCTCTACCGTGATATCATCTGCCATCTGCTCATCTTCAGCCAAATGCTGGCCCACTAATCTTGTTTCAGTCTCCAAATCTGCGGACCCAGCTGTTGGGATCACCACATGCGGATCACCAGAGAAGGTAGCAGACGAGTCGCTCATACGGTGCGTGCCTAGTATCATATCGTCCACTTCGGAGTGAAACATGCCCACTGGCGCCCACACAGCATCACCACGAAATGATGTGAATAGTGCCTTCATTTTCCACAATATTCGCTGTTCTTCATGTAACTGCTCTTCGGCTTTACGTATCATCTCTGGTAGGCCTCTATCTTTATATGGTTGTGATAGTGAAGGATGTGCGGGTAGTTCGGCGGCAGAAGTGAGGGGTGCGAGTAGTTCTGCGTTGCGATTAGTTGGGATGAAATGGTAGATGAGCTGGACAGATTTGGATACCCTCCAGCTTAATGTCTTTGTAAATATTCTCTTCCAAAGGTTCGTCATCCTCGTCGATTTCACTGTCGTCTTCTATTACGTCACCCTCTGGTGTATAGAATGGTGGATTGACGGATATTATGTTTCGCGAATATCCAGCGTGTTCAATTTTCTAATCCAATGATCAGTACCAGTCTGTTATACTTATAGCATAGATGTTTACCGTCTTGAAGAGTGGAGTGTTGTTTAGTCTTCCCTGGCGCACGAATTTGGCGTTGCGATTGAGTTTGTTACCGCGATTGCTGGTGATGGGTGTTGTATCGTCGTATTGATATGCTATTGGACAATATTTAGGATGAGAATGCACTATAGAAGAAGTTTTGGGCTGACGGTTTTCCCTTCCTGCGTTCTTTCGCTTCACCTTTTCGATGAACTCCACCATCATGAACTGTTGCTGCTGTTGTTGCGCCATGATTGGAAACCCTGTGAGAATGAGCTTGTTCAGCACTTCAGTCTAGAATATAAAGAGACGGTAAGATCAAGGTTTGGATTACGTGTCGGTCACGCGTGATATAAAAGAAGTGAGTACCTTGGTTGATTTGTGCATGCGATCCACGAGTTGTGGAGAAGATCCCACCACGGCATTGCCAAGACCTCCGTCACGACCTCCGCAATCCATTCGACCACGAGACATGTATTCTCGAGTCCAGAATTTTATTCCTGCAAATATACCTCCACCATGAAAGTAATACCACATAGATAGCAGGAAAGAAATATGGAGCCCGCCGGTGGTCCCCATTCCCATTCGCGTGGTCATCCTCCCAATGCTTTCGACGATTACCCTCCAAACTACATAACCCATAATCTACCACTGATAGTACTCTCTGGACTATCTGTACCAGGTCCGCTTACTACAGAATCGAACCTACCTGAACTATGGGGAAACAATGGGGTCAGGATTACGTCAGAAATCCCGGAGATACAAGGAGAAAGAGCCGATCAATTACTTCAAGAATTCTATCGTTGCCAGAAGACGGATGAGCAGTGGAATGGAAAGCCAGTGCAGGGAAGGAGTGGGCTTTTGGGCTTCAAGTTTCGGGCTGTAGCGAGGGTAGGTCAGCAAATCCTTTGTCCGCGATATCTGGCGCAAATGCTAAATTTTGTAGGATTACAATCTACCACCACGAAAGGCTGAACCTCCTACGGAAGCACACTCTTTAGAACCACCAAGTTCCCCTTCTTCAAGAGGACCGGTACAATGGGCCCTACACTCGCCGATATCGCCGCTCTCTCCAGGGTCACCCATATTTCCAGCTGGGGTCATGTCGGATTTATGGATCGCAAAGCACCAGGACTACGTACCAGCTGCTTTGATATCCTTCTTCACCTTGTCTTCAGATCCAATGAGGAATAGCTTGTTGGACAATCAATTGAAGACTGAAATCAACAATATCAAAGCTACTCTCTACAAGTCGGAATATAAGACGCGCTATGTGGTCGTCTTACTGAGTGAAAAAAGTATCGTGCAAGCTCCAGACATTGAAGAAAGGCTAGCCAATATTCGAAGAGCTACAGGCCTGGACGCCAAGAGCGCTTTCTTCTTTCTACCACCGGATATATCACGGGTAGAGACAGCCTCTTTCGTCGAATCACTACTTTCGACACTGCAACCTCTATGCGTAGAATACTATCGCGATTTGGCGAAGCATGCTAGACGGAAAAAGAACCGCGGAAATATCCCACCACCAACTGCTCCACCAACAAGGGGCACTTCACAAACCCTGGCCTCGCTCGGTTGGGGTGTCCGATATGACTTTAAGCTTGGAGTATTCGCCGAGTTCAGGCAAGAAATGGAAGCAGCCTGTCGACACTACACCTCTGCCCTGGAATCCATACTCGGACCAGATGGCATCTTTGAGACAACTGCTTCTTGGTCGCCAAGATGGGACGAGGCGAGATTATTATCTGATACCCTTGCTCTCAGAGTCATCCGATGTCTATTATGGAGTAATCTCACAACTACCGCTGCGCAATCATGGTCAAATTACAGAGACCGTATACGGGAGCTGGTTGATCGAAGAGGGAAGGGTTCATCAAACTATGGATGGGAAGCTTGGGAATCTCGGTGGGCGAAAATGATGGCAGAGTTGATCAGACGGGCAGAACTTGCTCCGTTCGCTCTCCCGGACGGTCTGGAAGGAAATGCTTTGCTCGAAAAACGAGAGATCCAGATCTTCGCGCCTGTTGAGAAGGCTTTTCCAGTCGGTGAGCGACTATCACCTTGGCATCACCTGCAACACCCTGGATACTGGTGGAGGCAAGCTGCGAAGCATACCAAACTGCGGCGGCATCTTGCTTTGCAACTACCTGAAGAGGATCGAGTTCCACCGGGACAATCTCCAGCATCTGCCATGGCAAGTAGATATGGCACGTATGATACCTATTTGGTGCCTGAACCTCATGCTGAATATCCTACTCGTGGCGGTGTTGGATACGACCATACTAGGGATATTATGCACTCCCTAAATACCGCATTAAGTTGCTTTAAAACCCGATCTCAACATCGATTAGCCGATGAAGTGACACTGGAAATAGGTAAAGAGCTTTTGCAGACTGGCCAACACGTTTCAGCATTGGAAACACTATTCCAGCTATGGGAGGAGATGTCATGGAGACGCGAAAAGTGGTGGCGATTGGTCTACGAGGTTACGCAAAGTCTGCATAAGTGTGCAAAGCTGGTTGGAAATGTCGATGTCGTTGCTGCAACACAATTCGAGCTGTATAGCAACGCACTACCTCTTGCCCGAAATTTCCAATATGATCTGATGAATTCCGGAAAAGATTTGCAACGGAACCACACTTTCCCAAAACATGAGACCGAATCGGGACCTCTTGTTAAGCTGTCTACTGACTCGGTCTCTTCCTTTTGTAGGTTCTCTTATGAATATAAAATAATACTTCATCTAACCTAAACAGTAACCACATCTCTCATCTTTTACACCGAAGAAGGTAATGCCGGCGAACCAATCAAAGCTCAACTCACAATAAGATCGAAAGCACATAAAGGTACCAGTGCTGTTACCCTCAACCAAATCGTTGCCCATCTTGAAGGGGGCGCAAACGACATTACCATCACGCATCTCTCTGACGGATCAGAGGAATCAAAATCTCATTCACAAACATCCCGACTTATCACCCTTGCTCCGATTGAAAAGCAAACGGCTAAGATAGGAGCGTCATCATATACAGCAGACGCTGATTTGACAGTACATGCTGGTCAAACACTTGTGCTGCAATTTTCTCTCACCATACGGGAGGCGGGGTCTGTTGCGGTCACTTCTATAAACCTCTCGATAAAGACGGAGAGTTTTGCTCTTAGCTACTCGTCAACACCCACGGACAATACAGAAATACCCATGTGGTGGATTCCAGGGCCTTCCAGTTTACGTCCCAGGCGCATAGGACGAGAAGAACCATCCAAAATAAACATCCTCCCTCGACCACCAAAAATGGAACTCAGAACTCATGGAGCGGACCGCCAGCTTTATACAGATGAGCCCATAAAGATCGACATTGAGGTCTCAAATGGCGAAAACGAGGATACGGAATCGACACTCGAAGTACGATTACTCAAAAAAGAAGGCCACGTAGATTTTGCCTGGTCCTCATCATCCCCATCATCGGAGAACTCCGACACCGGTCTACCGGGCCACCACATTGGAACACTCACCTCATCAGAATCCCGCACAGAAAGCATAGCCTTTTTGGCACCACCCGAGCCGGCCGTGTACGTCCTCGAAATCAAAGTCCTCTACCATCTTCTCTCCGATAAGGAGACGCCTGTATCGAGAACACACACCGTTGACCTCAATATCGTGCGTGCCTTTGAAGCAAACTATGATTTCGCGCCTCGTGTACACGACGGTCCTTGGCCTACTCTCTTTGGACTGTCATCACTACCGGACAAGATCGTGGATGGTGAGCCCGAGAAGAAGGGCAACGGTATCATCCAGCGGTGGCATCTTACCGCTGGCATCGCGTCATTTGCCACCGAGAGTATAACTTTGAAGGATGTGTATCTCGTGGTGAGGTCCTGCAGTGGTGGAGCTACGGTCATAACATCTAAAGAAGACGACACAACCCGCGATATGAAACTAGCACCACAAGCTCTAAAATCCACATCCTTCATCCTCGATGTCACAAAATCCAGCCTCGAAGAACGGAGATCCACAACCCTCGACCTCGGCCTCAAAATTCTCTGGTCCCGCCCATCCTCTCCAACAACCACAAACACAAACACCGTTAACCAAACCGTCACATCCATCCTCCCTATCCCGCCCTTCTCCATCCCTAACTCCGAACCCCGCGTCCTCTGTACCGCAACACCTACATCTAACCTCCCCTCGCTACAAGACCCAGATCCAGACCCCTCCACCCTAAGATCCCTTTCCGAAGCGCATACCCTTCTCCTAACCTACACGCTCGAAAACCCGACAACACATTTCCTCACTTTCGATCTCGCCATGGAAGCAACCGATGATTTCGCCTTTTCTGGTTCTAAACTGAGGAGTATAAATCTCTTGCCTTTGGCGAGGAGTGTGGTGTCTTATCGGATTTTGCCGCTTGTGGATGTGGTGGAGGAGGGAAAGGGGAAGGGGGTGTGGATTGATGTCAAGTGTAGGGTTGTGGATAGGTATTTTAAGAAAGTGCTTAGGGTGCAGAGTGCGGGAAAGGGTGTTAGGGAGGGGAAGAGTGGGGGTTTGGAGGTTTTTGTTGGGGGTTGATGTATAAGATAATTTAGTGTGTGAATATATCGATGTTATGAAGATCAATGATAGAGCAATGGGTTTTGGTGAAAGTGGCTTTATGTTGTTTGCTTCCTGGTGTCGATTCCCTTTGGCTATAGGTAGTTTACGGTATGATCTCGTAAGATAGAGCTACTCAAGGTGAGGTGATTCAAATGCGGCTATTGAAGTTGGTGTCACGTGGAAGGCTGAACTCTTTTAACCCATATTGAGCTGGAAATGCAGGGGCTTGCTGATGGGGGATAAATCTTGACTGGTGTGCACGCAGATGGGCACGGTTAAGCTTCCCCGTGTGACCCTATCTATTCAACACGGTATGCAACAAATACCCCAAATGCATGGAATCAAGCCGTCGTTTTAAGGCTTACGAAGGAGAGAAAAGTGTGGAATGCACTTATTGTGGGGATGGTACTGAGTGATCTGGGGCATATTTATGCGTTGTGGGAGGCTGATAAGTTGGGATTTTTTGATGTGAGCGGGTTTAGGAGGGAGGATTGGATTAATGAGGGGATGTTGGTTGTTGGGTTGGCTTTGAGAGTTGGGTTTTTGGCGGGGGTGGGTGTGGAGTGCGAGCATGATGGTGGTGGTAAAAGAGATTGATTCGTGGAGGAGCTTTGTACAGAGTCGATGTCTAGTTTTAACATGGGCTTGAGCGTTGAGCCTATAAATACCATCACTGGCCACAAATAAACTCATCAGTCGCCTGAACAGAAACAGAGGAAGGCAGAAGAGAAATAAATAGAAGGAAAAAAAAGACAAAAACATACAGCAACGGGGATTCGCTAGTGGTCACCCACCTAACTACTAGTCCGTCGGTTGGCAGCTTATCATCAGTGAGCGGACGGGGACTGGAGTATTCTGCCACCTATGGCCGTATGTACTAGAACTGCTGTTTCTTACCGTACATAAGGCACCGGACCTTGCCCATCCACGCTTTCACCGTCAGAGTACTCCACTGCTTCTCTCTCAGATTCTAACAGGCTGGATTACCATACTCTCTCTTTTCAAATGAAACTTGGATACTTCCAGTGTTCTTGAAGTGTATAAATCGAGTTAAGAGATTTGTACCAACACGATTACAATCTTGGACTTCTAGCTACCCCTGAAATCGGAAGAACAAGAGGCTTTTAGATATATCGAAAGCTGGTAACATCTTTCGCTTGACTCTTCTAATGAAAGACCCGCATGGAATATCCGGTATTCAGATAGCGACGAGGAGTAGTTGAAGATACTTTTGGGACTTGGAAGATCTACATCGTCTAGCATAGGGGTCTAGCATTCTGTAGTCTGAAGCTCAAGGTAGGAAAATTGCATTCGGACCGTGAACATCGTCGACCGATTAGTACAGTAGGTAGATTCATACTGAGCCGGTTAGCCTAGCGTGTTTTTCAGCTATCAAACGCCACCAATCTAGAAATTCAAGCGCGACGCGTGCCTAGAACCAAGTCCTCCAATAACATATCCAATTTGTGTCTATTTCCCAATTATGTCCTCCCAAGTCTGGATAGTCATGAAGAAAGAACTCCAATATCATGGTAGTGAAGATGGAGAAAGGTCAATCGTTAGTGTCCACACCGCCAAAGCCAACGCAAATGAAGCAGCCCACCTATACATCGCATGGTGGCACTTACACAGGATCGTGTGTTCCTGATCCCGACACCTCAGAACTCTCCATGATATAAGTGGATATAGAATCTCACGATTTGAGGCGAGATGCTTATAATGGAGATGAGCATGAGAGTGATGATGAAGAAGATCGGTACGATGCTGTAGTAGAAAAGAAAAAGGCTTCAGGTACCACGGCCTCCCAAGCAGAACAGGGGAGCAAGAAGCGGAAAGTCGCAGATTGTACGATGGATTAAGAAATGAATTCATTCTTGATAGATTTCAAAACTTGTGAGTACTACCTCCTACGTGTGGCCTTAGTTGTAACGACGATCCCCAGAAGGTTAGCTAATACTTCTATAGATATTCTCAATGATGATATCCTTTCATTTACATGCTTTTGTATTTGAAGCTTGCGCAGTCCTTTCAGTACTGTACATGAAAACCCTAGTACGAAAAATAGGGTATTCACTATTACGTAGCTAGGCAAGACCGGAGGTTGGACCGCAAGCTTTTCACGGCCCTTTACGATCACCGAACGTGATTCTAGAACCATTTTCGGAGTTCCTCCCAATGCCCTTACTTCATTTTGCAATTGATGATGATTTCCTTCGGCGTATGCATATTTCCCCGCATCTACTAATGCAAGGCGGGCGGGAGAAGCAACGTGCCCACGCTAAATTCGATGGGAAGACAACAATTTCTGGAGGATGACGAGGATCGCCACAAGATACCTGGGCATGTCTGAAAATCATCACTAAAGCATTGCGAGGCTTTGAGTCTTGCGGAAACGGCAGCCAGCTACTTGTGCTTGTAGAAGCTAATACTTTCTCATTCCAGCGGTTTGCGAAAGGGCCGCGGACTTTATCACGGCATGGAGGTCTAATTCCAAGTACCGTCATGGTTGAAAATTTCCAAGGTGCTTGCAATGTAGAGTACAGCCGCTACTGATGCTCCCGGTCCGATTCTAACATGTCAAGCTCTTAGCTGCGCTCTAGACTCTGGTTACTCGCTGATATAACCTCCTCTGCCGATTTCTATCACAATCTTTCTTTCCTAATCTACTTTATTCTAGAAATCATCATGTTTGGGTTTCGCTTAATCATTTCTGCGTCTTTGATTTATCATTCTTTAGCACAAAGTTCTGCAATTCTTGTTGGAACTCCCAGTCCAACACCGAACTATGTCGAATCTTCTGTGCCTACAGGCACTCCAATCGCTGGAAATTATACTGGCTCGTTGCGTCCACAGATACATTATTCTCCGCCAACAAATTTCATGAACGATCCGAATGGCATGTTTGTGGACAACAATGGGACTTGGCACTTATATTATCAGTGTAAGCCACTAGAATTCGACTTTCAGCCTTAGCCTAACCAGTATTGTAGACGATGCAACCGGAATCGTGGCAGGAAATCAGCATTGGGGTCACGCTACAAGTCAGGACTTATACCATTGGGTCAATCAGCCAATTGCACTATTTCCGCCCAATAATTACACCTATGTGTTCAGCGGATCAGCAGTCGTGGATGTAAACAATACATCGGGCTTCTTTCCAAATCAGACTAATGGCGTGTAAGTATACGAATTCCTTGCGAAGTCGGGTGGAATCAACTAACCGCTCGTAGTGTTGCCATCTACACCTTGGCAGAGTATCCTGGCGGAGTCGCAGGGCCTCAGCAACAGGCCATTGCGTACTCCTACGATAGTGGCTATAGTTTCATTCCGTATGCTGGAAATCCGGTTATTCCAAGCACGTCCTCCCAGTTCCGGGATCCAAAAGTCATATGGTATGGTGATCACTGGGTGATGGTAATAGCCTACGCGCAGGAGTTTGCGATTGGTTTCTTCACCTCGCCAGATTTGAAGGACTGGACTCACGCCTCGAATTTCAGCTATCACGGCCTCCTTGGATTGCAATACGAGTGTCCGAATTTGGTCGAGATGCCTATCAATGGGACATCGGAGACGAAATGGGTTTTGCAAATCTCAATCAACCCTGGAGCGCCACTTGGGGGCTCCATTGCCGAGTACTTTCCTGGTGACTTCAATGGTACACATTTTCAAGCCGTCGACGCGGTAGCAAGGATCGCCGATTTCGGCAAAGACAACTACGCTGGTCAGTTTTTCTACGGTACACCAGCTGGTCAAGACGCTGTCTCCATTGCATGGGCGAGCAATTGGCAATACACTCAAATCACCCCTACAGGGCCAAAAGAAGGCTGGCGAAGCTCAATGTCTCTTCCGCGGCGAAATTTTCTAGTGAATACAACACGAGTCGGCTGGGATATGGTGTCTACCCCCTATGACATGACCCCGGTCATTGGAGATGAGCTTGCTAGTAACTCCTCCTTTGGTAATGGAACTCTATTTGTGGACTACCGCGAGGTGGAATCGAATGCCCTACGATTCCAAGTTGATGTAAGTGGAATCAACTCGTCTACGATTTCTGGCTCGGCGACTTTGAACTTCACCATTCGCTCCCCAGTATCAAATGAGTACCTCGAAGGTGGCTTTTGTAGGTTCCATTTACCTGTATACTTAAAGCACGCATGCTGACTACCGTAGACTTTGGCGGCGACAACCCATTCTTCCTCAATCGAGGTGGCGTTCGTGGTTTTGACAATGTATTCTTCACCGATAAATTCTCCACAACGAACCTCATTAAGGGCGACGGGACTTGGTCACTGGTGGGTGTAATAGACCGTTCTATCCTTGAAGTGTTCCTTGATGGCGGAGAGAGAAGCGCGACGACAACGTTTTTCTCTAATGAGCCATTAACACAGCTTATCGTGAGTGCTGCTGGTGTTCAAGAGAGCATGACGATTGCTATTACTGTGTATGCTATCAATAGTGCGTGGAGTGAACAGGCAAACGCTCAGGGTACCGTAGTGGGGAACGTTACCAGTAGTTGATGGTGAGAACAAGTCGTTTACTCCAGCATCGTAATTTTAAAACGGATCCCGATTTACCCCTCAAGTTTTCAGAAAGCCTATCGCTAGAATTCTAGGATATAAGAATCTTCGTAGCTATATTAGGACTATATTTAAATTACTAACGATTCCCGGCTTTGGGTAAAATATCTACAATCAGAGTCGGCAAGTACACTATTTCCGTTTAATCATAGTTGAGCGAATTGAAATAGTCCTACGAGTAAATACTGAATTCTACCCGGCTTCACAAAGTTTGATGAATAATCACAATTGTTTCGTAAGAATCTGTTCAACACTGGATACGGTTCTGTTTCTGAAGTGGGGGTCATTCCTGACCAGGACGTGATGTACTATGACTGCTGCAGTTTCTCTATGTCCGTGTGGCTGTGGAATCGAGGAGATGCGATCTAGTCGTGCAATAACCTTGATATCGAAGATCCGATGGTACCCGATATACTGCACTGGCCAAGGTCAAAAACTGGGTAGATGACTGTGATCATACACGCAAATGACATTGCAAGATGAGATGCATATCTCTGATTGTGGAAAAGAGCTTAGAGAGCCTCAATCTCAAGAGATGTTGAGGTCAGCCTGGTGCCACCTATGCAAAAAAGGCTAGACCAAATCAAGACAGGCGTCACTAACGCGTTCTCCTCTGATGTACTCCGAATCTCCAAACAACGTACAACTACGACGCAAATTCGATCTCAGGATCTTTTAAGCCTTTATAGGTCATTCCATACCTTTCATTCGCTCAATACGTATTTATACTTTATCCTCACCCATGAGAAGTAATCCTTTAAATCAACACCAAAAGCGAAAAGTCTCAGATTGGTAAAAAAAAAGCGTTGGATCTGGCCTGTAAAGATCAATAGATTATAAAAAGCAATTTAGCACGATGGTAGCTCGCAGCAGAAGGGGAGACGACAAAGCCAACACTGAAATGGGTGAATCAGTCCAACCAGAGATTGAAAAGCAGTCATTCGAAGTTCCATTCACAAAAAACTCGATTTCGTGCGTTCGACATCATTCATCCGCCGCTTCTCCAGGGTTGATCTTCACTCATGGCGCTGGTGGCACACTCAATGCGCTTGCAATGGTCAACTTCGCAGCAGGTTTTGCACCACTCACGCCGCTTACATTCTTCCAAGGAAGCATGAATCTAAAGTCACGAACCAAAATGTTTCATGCTGTTATTGAGCATGAAAAATCTGGCAAAGTACTTGGTGGCCGCAGTATGGGTGCTCGTGCTGCAGTTCTTGCAGCACATGAAGATCCGAGTGTCAAAGCCTTAGTCATGGTCAGCTATCCTCTCAAAAATGAAAAGGGAGATATCAGAGACCAGATTCTGTTGGATTTGAGGGAAGATATTGATGTGCTTTTCATTAGTGGAGATGGGGATAGCATGTGCGATTTGGCTGACCTGGCAAGAGTCCGGTGGAAGATGACGGCGCGAAGTTGGCTGTGTTGTGTGAGAGATGCCGATCATGGTATGAACATCAAGCCGAAGAAGGCTACAGACTTGGTCGGGGCATTGACTGGTGAAATCGCTGCTAAGTGGTTGGAATATCACGACGCAGAATTGACAGAAGCCAACGCAGGTTGGGACTTGGAGAGCGAGATAGCGACTGTATCTGCTTGGAGTCAAGATCAAACCCAAGCTCCGAGTACTAAAAGTGATAAAAACCCTCCCAAAGACGACACCGCAAACAATGGGAAGAGCACAAAAGATTCCCAGAAGTCATCTAATGGCAAGCGCAAGAGAATTGCGGAACTACCGAAAAAGAACGACACCAAAAATGCTCCCAAACCTCAATCGGAGTCGACTGTACCCGATAAGACAGCGACGCAGAGAGAGACTCGTTCTATGAGACGTAAGCTGCAAGATACGTCTTAAGCAGGGCCAACATTGTCGACCTCGTTGTCAATCTGCATGCCTTAATCGAGTGACTTTTACTTCACCAGAATACCCCGATCGAATATGAAACAGGAATACCGATTAGCCGTTCGAAATCACACAAATGGCGACAAGCTACTTGAAATCATATAGGTGCCGATAAGTTATTGGATATTATATGAGTTCTGACGACCACGAGATCAGAACATCACATCCAAAAGTTGCTCAAATCTTAACCTCATCCGACAATGATCGTAACGCCAGGAAAAATGTCGAAACACCTTTAAACAAACAAACACCACTCATAAAGGAAGTTTATGGAAAAACTTGATGTTTTGTAGCCGTGCGCATACAGCGCATACAAATTATCTCATTTCACCTAGTTTCGTATGCACATGTGGCTGAGCTTTACTGAGGCTGCATGAGTTGGATATGGTGACCGCTGCGGAACACCGCGGATCAGCCGCTTAGTGTACTGGTCAGGCACCAGAACTTGATTAATACTTGGACGTTTCTCACGACATCTCAAAAGTTGGAGTCATACCATTTGAGGCCATTTGAGCGCTTCCATCCCTCAAATTTCTTTTACTCCACTCAAACAAAACTTAAGACGGAAGCATAAAATTTCTTTGGTTAGATTTTGCTACTTGCTCAATTATCAGATCATCTGTATTCTAGCGATTTGTGACGAAAATTGCACAAAGACGTCAGCTTGTCGCAGAAAGAGAAAACTTGATCATGTGGTAAGTCAATAAATTTGTACTCTGCTAGTCTTTCTCTTGCCCTCAAGAACACGTCAGAATAACTTGAAATTTCCGAATGGCTAACTCTTTTCGTAGGAGACTGAAAGTAGCCTTGTGGCGAATGGGCTCAAAAGAAACAACCTCACCATCCAAAAAGCTCACACGAAATACCACGTCTAGCAAGGAGGAAGTCACGATATCAGCATCTAATGCCGTTCTCAAAACACCAGAACTCCTAGAAATGATCCTAATCCATCTGGACATGCGCGAGATCTTCTCACTACAGCGAGTCTGCCACCACTGGCATGAGATCATAGCGCAAGACTCCCTAATTCTGCGACGGAAACTGTATCTCGCACCCGCATTGAGGGAATCATTAGACTATCCAACCGACAATCTATTTTTGAAATCTCATTTTCCGAAATTATCAACGTATTTACTGCAAGGAGCCGTGAAGTGGCGTCCCAAATGGGTGAAAGCTTTGGATGAGTCCGATTTAGAGGCACTTGAGCCTGGATTACTGGAGTGTGAGAGTGCTAGTTGGAGGAAGATGTTATTGACGCAACCGCCGATTAAAGAAATGAATGTTTATGTTGCGCCTACGATTGTGGAGGGGGAGAAGGGAGTGCCTAGAGGAGTCTCGGACTTGATGGATGCTCAAGTTTTGATCAAAAATGACAATGGGATCACTATAGGTATGATAATAGAGGCAGGAGAGAAAGCCCGGAGACGTAGTATTGGGGTAAAGAGAAACGATAGTGGGTATGCCAGCGTGGATGTTCAGATTGTTGCAGAGGGCGAGCCGGTTGATACGAGTTCTAATCCGATGGTTTCCTAAGCGGAGCTATCTAATACAGCTAATCTGTTTCACCTTTGCGCAAGCTCCTAATTGGACTAAAGCTGTGGACCCTATCTCCATATCTATATGTGGTAGTAAGTAAATCAATCAAGGCGAGACAGGGCATTTCAACTCCACGACCACATCTCTCTATGATCATGGGAAAGAAAAAAACGAACTCTTGCTTCTGATCGACGTTCCTGAAATACAAAAAAACCATGATCGCTTCCAAAGTTTTCTTCCTTTGCCTGCAAGCCCTCCTTGTCGTAGCGCAGACTCCAGCCGGATTCGCACCAGCAGCAACAGAGCCTTTGAAGGTCACATTCGCAGCGAACGAAGTCAGTCCAGCTGGCAAGCAGATCCAGCGTACAGGTAATTATGTTCTCCATTCCCCACAGCAGAAAACTATGCTAACCTTGAGGTCAAGACACAGCAAACACACCAACACTGAACATACCGAAATCCCTAATCTCCCCAACAACAAAAGGTCTCCTCATACTCATAGACCCCGACGTCAACATCCTCGGCAGCAAAGTCAACTACCTCCACTGGTTGATACCCAATATAGACCTCTCCACCGAAAAACTTACGATACCCACCACTGGTAGTAATATCGTTAAATACTTCCAGCCTAGTCCTCCCATGGGGGATCCACCGCATAGGTATACGTTTTTGCTGTATGTTCAACCTGCCACTTTTACTATTCCGGCCCAGTATGCGAATCTGCAGAGTCGGGTTTTGAGTTTTGATGTCAAGGCTTTTGCTGGGGCGACGGGGTTGGGGGAGCCGAAAGCGGGGAGCTATATGTTGGTTCAACGATGAGTGGGAATGGATGAGTGGCTGCTCTGTTGTCGAGGGGGTCAAATAGCTTACCTCAAGTATGTACACAGGTGAGGTTGTAGGTAAAAAGCACTAAAGAAACGCAAGCTCTTTCTATTACGCTGAAGCTCTTTCTATTGAATCTTGTAAGAATCATGGCTACGAGCAGAGTTTACAGTACACCTTCTAGATCATGCCGGGGCCAATAATGGCGTGATGTATGAACTGATTTGATGTGATGCTTCAGGGAAACAATTAGAGCTGAGACGAAACTCCATCAGCGGTGCCCAATAAGGTGACAGTGGCGGTGCTCCAGGAAGCGCAGTCAATCCTATCAGCCCTGCAGCAATGAGTCTATCCTGTATGGACATGGTCTGAATGTTCAAGATGGAATTTGAATGTTTAGTACTCCAGAATTAGAGTGAAGAGTAAGGGTGGGGAAACAGCGGAAGATGGCTTCGCTGTACAAATCTTGAACGCTCGAAAGCTCTTCGCCGGGCCTGCACCGTGAATCGTTCCTTTCCACCACATGTATCCAATATGTTTGATGTTATTTTGGAAGTAGATTTTCGTGATTTTGATGAGAGGGATTTATTTACAACCGAGAAATGAGACAGACTATTGCGCCTCAAAAAATACGATCACCTGCCAAAAGCGGCTAGCATCCAAAATCGGTGCTGATCCCCACGCTCCAGCCCCGCAACGAGGCTTCAAGCAAGCCGAGTATACAGTACCCGCATTTTCTTCTTCTACAGCTTCAGGTTTCACACAATTGAACCAAAAAATCCGTCTTTACAACGCATGCCTAAAACAAGAGGATAATTTGGACTGGGATGGTGCGTAAGCAGAGGAAGCGCATCTCTTATGGTACGTTTCATAGTCGGCCTAATTGCAGTGGAGACTATTTATGCTGACAAGTTTACTCCTTATAGTTCTTCCGCTTGCCAATTCGACTGGTGGACATAGACTAGGTGTCAATGGTTTAGCTGTAGATTCCCAGAATTCCATACTGTAACTCTTCTCCGCATCTTCCCCGCCTTCTATATATACCACTCTATGCTGATACCACCACAAGCTATTCCGGCGGTCGCGATGGTGTCATATGCGCCTGGGACTTGAATCTTGACCTCTCTCCTTTCTCAGATCCATCTCCCCAAGGTTCCTCCTCCCCGCCATCTACCAACAATGCCCGCTCGTGTGTGTTCCGACAACAAGCCCAGGCGCATACACATTGGATAAACGATATAGTTCTCGCGCAAAGCAATCAAGCCCTCGTCTCGGCATCCTCTGATATAACAGTTAAGATATGGAGACCTTATGCGCAAGATCCATTGCCACCACAAACGATTGGTTTACACGCAGATTATGTGAAGACGTTGGCTAGTCCGGGGAATCATGCTAATTGGGTTGCATCGGGAGGCTTGGATCGGAAAATCTACCTTTGGGATCTTACGGGTAAAGGACAACAATTGCAGATTGATGTTGGAGAAGATGAGAATACAGCAAAGGGCTCTGTGTATGCTTTGGCTGTGACGTCTACGCTGTTGGCATGTGGAGGTCCGGAAAGCATTGTAAGAGTGTGGGATCCGAGGTCAGGCAAGAGAGTCACGAAGTTTGTGGGCCACACGGATAATATTCGCGATGTGCTTATAAGTCTAGATGGAGATACGATTATGACCGCTTCTTCAGATCAAACTGTCAAAGTGTGGAGCATGACTGCTGGACGGTGCATGTATACGCTTACTATGCACAATGATAGCGTCTGGTCATTATACTCGGATCATCCGCGGTTGTCCGTCTTCTATTCCAGTGACCGATCTGGCTTGGTCGCAAAGACTGATACCCGGGGTGTTCATGAGATGGATGAAGGCATTGCAGTTGCGGTATGTCAGGAGCACGAGGGAGTGAACAAAGTTATTGGAGCAGGTGATCACGTTTGGACTGCCACTTCAAGCTCGAGTATTAACCGGTGGGCTGATGTGGATACCGAAGCGGAAGTACAAGCACCTGAAACATATTCTGTTCATCGATCGAGCATAGCGACTACAACCCAGCGGTCGCGGATACCATCACAATCTCAGACGGCTCCACCTCATACAAACAGTGTCTCGTCGAGGCAGATACCCCACAAATCACTGTTGCGTCTATCGAATGCGGCTCCATTCTATGTACGGAATCGTGAGGAGTCCATAGCTTCCTACTCGGGAGCAAGCCTACGAAAGGCTTCGGAAGTGATCAACGACTTAGACACGGGCGGAGTAGTTCCAGTACGCACCACACCTGAACATACCATAGAAGGCCAACATGGCCTTATTAAACATGTCACCTTGAACGATAGGCGGAGAGTTCTCACGCTTGACACAGCAAGCGAAGTCGTGATGTGGGATCTCTTGCACTGCGTGCCCGTCAAGTCATTCGGAAAACGCGACTTGGACTCCGTGCTCGATGAAGTCAACACCCAGGAAACGGTGGCGCATTGGTGTGCAGTCGATACCCGAACAGGAAGTCTCACATGCGTGTTGGAGGAAAATACCTGTTTTGATGCAGAAATGTACGCCGACGAATTGGATATAGAAGAGAAAATTGATTTTCGAGAAGATCAAAGGATAAATCTTGGGAAATGGGTATTACGATATCTCTTTTCAAATCTCATTGATGAAGAAATAAAAAAAGACGAACGCTATAGACAATCTCTCCAAGAAGTCAAAACGCCATCTATAGAGCGTGCAGGCGCACCGACAGCCATCGCGATGCCCACTCCAACAATGTCGAGTTGGCTAGATACTTCTTCCGCACCTACATCAGCGTCTACGCTGAAAGCGACAAATGGATTCCATTTCCCTATGAATACCCCGGGTCTAGCAATCGGCCTTGCCACACCGGCACCTCTCCTCCCAAACACATCAACAGCACCAGCACAAACCGGGACACTATCTCCAACCGCAGAAGAGACCTCAAGCAACCACGCTCGAACTCCCTCAGACGGCCGCTTAAGCAACGATTATTTCTCAGCACACCGCAATGATAACACTACAGCCGGCGGAACCGCAACAACTCCAGGCGCGACCGGACAACTCGCCACCCCAGAAGCAGGAGCTGATGAGCAAACCCCTACGACCCCCGATGCTTCTGCCATACCCGATACGCCTTCTGCAGAGAAATCGGGCATGTTCGGCAAAAAGATGTGGAAAAATTTCGGAATGAAATCGTTGAAGAAGACTACAACGAAAGACGCCACCGCTGCTACTGTAGCCGAAGAAAAAGCCGAAGACAGCGATTCGAGGTCTTCCAAAACAGAGGATAGGATCATTTCCGACAATTTCTTCGGGGCGATCCAGAAATTGCGGCTGGAGTATGATATCGACCTCCAAATTTTGGATAAGAGAAGGAGTAGCAGTAAAGATATTGAAACTGAGGGTGACGCTGCGGTTACAAAATTGGAGTCTAAAATCCAGCCTTCTTTACCGAATGATACGCCCGTACTTAAACCACCGAATAATACTACCATTCTTATTCAAGAGGATAGGGTGGATAGTGGTGGAGTGGCAGATCTTTTCGAGGGTACGGTCGGGAATGTTGGCATACAATCTGATATTGTCGAACGTGTCGCGCCGGTCTGGCTCGCGGACGTGCTTTTGCGAAATTCCATCCCACCGAAAGAGATTGTCAAGGTTTCGTTTATATTGGAGCCGTGGCAGGGTGTTTTGCCTAGTATCGCTACTGATGGGTGTGTTTTCCCCCCAATTCTTTCCTTTCTGTTTCCAATGTGGTACTGTAGGGTTGGAAAGGGCTAATGCTTGATTATGCGTGCAGTGATAGCAACACCCGACTCAATGCGAATCGGATGCTTCGCGCAAGGAAAATCCTCTCATACGTTGCTGAGAGGATAGAACCGCAACAGGCTGTACCAGAGAAAAGTTCAGACAGTAGTGAAGCCCTGCGACCGGAGGATTATCTAGAGTTGTACTGTCAAAATCAGGTAAGCTCCTTCTTTCCACCCGACCTTTCGCTCCCCACTATTTGAGATCTCCATTACTAAACACATCTATCCCCAAATAGCTCATCCCCCCAACAATGACCCTAGCCACAATACGCGCACACATTTGGCGCGGCGGCGGCGACGTTTTACTCTACTACAAAGCCAATGGCAAAAAAGAAATTAGACATGTTAATATGCCGCTTTTGGGACCGGTGATGAATAGTGATAGATTGGATGATGGGCCTGGTGGTAGTGCTCCTGCTGCCGCTCATGCTTCTGTTTCTCATCCGTTTAATGCTCCTAATGTTGCTGGGGGTGGCGTGGGAATGGGAGTGGGAGGGAGGAGGACGAGTGGGGAGGAGAAGATGGCGGCTGGGAGGGCTAGTGGGGAGGGTGGGTTGGGTGCGAAGTTTTAGGATTATAAGGGTGTTCGCTTATTAGGATGAGGGTTGGATGTCTCGTCTTGGTGTTTTGTATGGGCAAATCCTGCCACTAGGCAGAAGCTACATGGAGACATGAGCACTGGGAAAGGGCGTTGTTGTTGATGTTTGATGTTTGATGTTTGATGTAGTTGTATGTAGAAAAGGTATCTTGTGGTCATACTGACTGTTCACGGACTTGAATTCGAAACTCGTCTTTTGCTTGTTTTTTTCTTGTTCTTTCCAAGTTATCTCCTCTAGTATATAAGCCGATGTTGGAAACTGCAGCGTTAAGTAAGACAAGTAGCTCATGTAAAAGGCTCTGTCTTCGGCTACCCCCGTTCTGACTGTTCGCGGACTTGGGTTCGAAACTTGTCTTTTACTTCTTTTTTTAATTCTGAAAGGAATCTTTCGGCTATTCATGGCTTTATCCGCACGATTTTTTCTCTACGTCCACCAGCGGAAGAGACTCGAGGCATGACACGTGTCTTTATTCTATCTATAAGATATAGCCATGCCCCCAATGCTCCCTCTATGGTGTGCATTTCGCAACGCCTACCATTCCCGTCCAACCCGTCTATATC
Organism: Tothia fuscella; assembly: GCA_010583015.1. Lineage (NCBI taxonomy): Eukaryota > Fungi > Ascomycota > Dothideomycetes > Venturiales > Cylindrosympodiaceae > Tothia > Tothia fuscella. Next base: position 29,323 of record MU007054.1, on the reverse strand, counting down.
TATATCGATGAACACAGTCGTATCGCTCCATCAATGCAAATCACTTCCGTGTCTTTAAATCTCATCCTCAACCCCACCACCACCAAGCTGATTACTTGCCCACTGATAACTCCCCAAGAAAATAGCGCCACCGGCACTAATCCAAAAGATCCTAGGACCAATCCCCGCAAACAGCGCCCTCGGTCCATTTTCCTTGAGGATCCTACTCAACATCTCCAGCGCACCGACTTTTTCCCTCGCGAGCATGAGTCGAGTTTTTAGCACATCGAGGGGAGTCGTTAGACTCGCTGCTACGGCTCCGGCTAGGGATCCGAAGAGCGCGGAGAGGGGTGCTGAGACTGTTGTTGGGTTGGTGGAGGAGGAGGAGGATTGTCGGGAGAGGGAGTAGGTTTTCATGGCTTCCCAGAGGGGGAATTGTATGATTGTGAAGGGGACTTCGCGCATGATGGTCATGGACCACCCTCTGTACATTTCACGCCATACACCCGCTATACCGATACTACTCCTCTGTCTTAGAATAAAGTTCAAAGCTTCCAAACTGGAGGGATGCTGCAACGCCTGCGCCCTTTGCTTCACAACCTCCGTTGGGACCCTAACAGCGCAAGCGGCGACCTCTCCCGCAGACGCAGCTGCCATATGCCCCAATGGCGCTCGCCATCTATCTTCACCCTCTCCTTTAACTGTGTAGGGTACACCGGAAGCTGTGTACGCGGTTTTGGGGACAGGGGCTAGGAGGCGTTTCATGGAATCGTAGGTCACGAAGAATAAAGCTGCGCTGGGGGCGGAGCCTACGATCGCGGAACCGACACCACGGTATATGCCTGTGAAACCGCCGGAGTTGGTGAAGCCGGACGAGGATTGGAGGCGCGTTTTTAGGGTGTCGAGGGGGTAGAGGGTTAGGTCTACGGTTGTGCCGGCGAGGCCGCCTGCCTTTTTTGGGAGGGGGGATGTTAGTATAGTTGGGGGGGTTGTATGGGGGATTGATGGCCGGTGAAAGAGGAATTGGGGGGGAGATTAAAGGGCAATCGGCAGGATGGAACCTACCAGGAGGGGGCGTAGATATGGGGATTCAGCCCATGGTTGTGACATTGGTGGATGAACTTGTGGTGTTACATCTTAGGGAAGGGAAAAGTGTCGTGTGATGCGGGATGATGGGTTGACGTCGAGAGGTTGTAATTCAAGGGAGCTTGGACCATGAGAGCTATATTCCGTATCCGGACCTGAACCTCGACCTCGAGATTTCAAACCATTCTTGAGACTCTTGTTACAAAAGAAAATTCTAATAGTACAGATCTGCCACAGCTTCATAGAGCTGAGGGAATATTGCCTGGAGCTATAGTGTCGCTGAAAGTGTTTGAAATATACAACAGGAGTTCCTTTTGCGTCAAGATTTCGCAGCAAGTCCTCCAAATTGATATCTATCGCCAGAGGAAGATACAGCCTTTCATTACAGAAGTCTGCCAAGGATGATAGCTGCTATCGAGATAATATCCGCGCCTGAAGTATTCATCATAACCGTAGAAGAAACTGGCGAAGGCTACAATTCAATTCCAATTGAACAGTCATAAGTCAGCAACATGGAAGCAGCACGAGCAAAACTACTAGATACTCTAGAAGGCGTATCGACACTCCCAAAGCTAGAGTGTATAGCTTCGTACAACAATCCCAAATCTAAATCACCAGACTACTATGCACGACCTCTATATCCAAATCCACAAACCCCACGTACAGCTCAATGGTCACCAGATGGAACGTGTCTCCTCACAACATCCGCAGATGGTACATTGGAAACATTCGTACTGTGCGTATCTTCTATCATTCCAACTCTATGACTACTTACCAACGCCACAGAACCTAGACCCTCCGATCTTTTAACATCAGAAACAAAACCCCTAGAATTGAAACCATACTCCACTCTCTCCAATGCCGAACCAGTATACTCAACAGCAGTATACCCACACTTCCAACTCGAAGACTTCTCAACAACATTGATATTAAATGCGAAGAAAGAAACGCCGATCCAGCTTACGAATGCTTTAGCTCATGACGCGGGCATATATGCCTCCTTCCCGGTCATAAATACAAAAACAGAAGAATACATGCCAACTCACTCCATGATCTTCACACCAGACTCCAATCACTTCATCGCAGGCGGCCGCTCCATGTACGTAGTATTCGACATAAACCGCAATGGTGAGCCACCGATGAAACGCCAACGCACCGGCCACAGGAGCAAAGGATTAAAAAGCATGGAAAATGTCACGGGTCCTAAAAGTGTTATTTCGACTTTGGATATTAGTTGTGATGGTGTTCTTGCACTGGGGACGTTCAATAGAGAGATTGGTCTCTATGAAGACGGTGGCAAGGGGCAGAATATTACTTCTTTCAATGTTAGGGAGGTTCCGTCGCAGCAGCATAATGTGCTTGGGCATGGGATTACGCAAGTCAAATGGTCGCCGTGTGGGAAGTATCTTTTTGTTACTGAGAGGAGGGGGAAGGGGATTGCGGTGTGGGATGTTAGGACGTTGCATAGGAAAGTCGCTTTTCTTGAGGGTGTACCGGGGAAAACTAATGTTCGATCTGGATTTGATGTTGTGCGGAATGGTGGGGGTTGTGAAGTTTGGGCTGGAGGAGAAGATGGGAAAGTGAGGATATGGGGAGATGCCACACAGAAAGAAGGTTTTGTCAGCTGTGATGCCAGTTGGGATGTCCACGATGGTAAGGTCACTGTGCAAATTTTAACGGTAAGTATACTAACATGTTGTAGGTATTGTTGCCGAAACTCTGGTCCATCGCTCTGGTTCTGTTCTCGCCACCCTTTCCGAGAGAAATCGTTCTGAGCAATTGTATGACAATTCTGAGTCTCCCTCGAGTGGGTCGGATTGCTCCACGAGTAATGATGAAAGGGCAACGGGAGACGGAAATAACAAATTGTCGCCTCAAGCCGATACAGCAAGACAAACGCAGAAGGCGTCGCGTGAAGACGCTATGCTGAAGATTTGGTCGATAAAATGATGTGAGAATCCATATGCCACGTTTAGAACGATAAGAAGATGTATCAAACCGGGCTTTACATGCGAAATGGAATGAGGCGTTATCACGAATGGGAGGTCACCAAAGGGACAAAAATCTCAGATGGGATTACTCATGTCAGAGCGTGGGAGCCATGGAGGCACTCCTGCGGGAATACGAGTCTTGTTATAAGGTCCTGCTGCGGGAATTTGGGTCTTGTTAGAAATGAGTTGTTCGATCCTGTCCAGATGGGTTCCGTCAGTCGTTCCATTCAACACCATCGCAACTCCCATTTTTAACACGTCTGGGACTTGTTCCTACTCCAACATTGACTGACGAAGACAAATGCACTATCGTGTATCGCGATCCGTCTCTCCCGTCCTCAACTGGTCATACACCTCAGCTCATTTCTCGAATAACCCCTAGTGAGATCGATTGCCTCCATTTGCAAACCTCCTAAGTTATTCCTACAAGAGCGAAACTTTAACGATAGATCGCACTGGCACATGATAGCAATGAACAGAAAAGCTATACCCGCACTGGTGCTGAGTGCGCCGCGCAGTCTCGTCTGCCACTACAACCCAGGCATGGTGGCAGCAGCCTTGATCGTCTCACTCCTCGGATCGTTCACGTCAACTCAGCTCATGAGCCAAGCACGCTCGGCCCGTACCTTGCCTGCCATCCTTATTTGGACCATACTGGGAAGCCTGACCTTCGGCTTCTGCGCTACATGGTGCTTACACTTCCTCGGAATGCTGAGCTGCGAATTCGATGTACCTATAGGCCTTGACCCTCTGCTCACGGTGCTGACCGTCGTTCTTGCCGTGTTGTTCACTTTCGGTGCACTCTCCACAGACCTCATTCAGCAGCATTGGTGGAATCCGCGTCGTGCAAAGCTTGATGCCGAACGAGGTCCGCCCGCCCTCGTTGATGATTCTTTGTCTTCCGACTTGGGGTCCATGCATAGCACAGAACCGCTTCTAGGCCCTTTCCAAAATCTTTTCCAATCCCCTAATGGCAGTAATGCTAGCACAAGCACTCCTATTAGATCGCCGAGCATAGATATGGATAGATATACAAGCACAGATACTTCAAAATCGGACGCGAGAGCCACACGGCATCCAAAAGGCAAGCACCGAAGCGAGAGCATGATTAGACGAATGCTTGATCCCCTTGCCAAAACCAACACTGGGCGGTTTGACTACACTGAACCTCAATCAACGACGGAGCCGCCCGATCGATTCTCGCGCGAAAGCACCCTTTACAAAATAAGCACGGTAGGAGACGAAAGTCAATGGGGTGGTCCATTCTATGACCCAAATCACGCACCCGTAGGCAATGTACTGGTCTCTACAGCCCAAGCTGTACTCGGCGGCTTCACACTGCCCAACATGACGAAAGCTTTTATATGGTCGCTCGGGCTGACTAATATGCATTTCATGGGCGTCAAAGCGCTCAACATACCTGGCGGATATGTATCACTTGATCCGTTACGCGTCATCCTGTGCGGAACCATAAGTTGGTCTGCTTGTTGCACGTCATCACCACCGCTCTCTGCGCAATCACCAAGCTAACAAAGATTTATAGGCGTGGGTGTGATTCTGATGGCTGGAATGGAGGTCAACATCACTCAGCAACTCTTGTTCTCCGTCATTTCAGCAGCCGGAGTCGCCGCAAAGCATTTCACAGGTTTGTCGAATGTGGTTGTTTTTGGCCATGCTTGAAGCTGATCCCAGCTCTAGGCATGTATGCATGCTCCTTTTGGTCTTCGGAAGCTCCGTCTTCGAAAAGAGGCTACCCTATCGAGTTGCCTATCGTCATTGCTTGTGTGGCCGTTTTCACCTGCATGGCTTCTACTGGCTTGCTAGCACATACCGCAACACTTGCCCGGGATAAGCTGGCTGAAGTGTTAATTACAAGACGAAGACTCTGGGCGGCCATTGCGCAAAAAGAGAACGCCGAAGCCGCCGCCGCAGCGAGGAGTGAGTTTATCGCTTCAGCGTCTCATGAGATTAGGACACCACTCCATCAAATATCGGGGTACGCCGATATCCTCTCGAAGTCACACCTTTCAAAGGAAGACCGGCAACTTTTAGTCGCCATTCAACATGCCACTAGATCGTTGACTATGAGTGAGTGTTCTGTGAACGTTAGATTCCCAAACACGTTTGTTAATGTTACCTAAATAGTCACAAGCAACGTCCTAGACTGGTCACGGATTGAAAAGGGTGAAGCTATTTGCCGTCCTGTCTCAGTTGATCTTCGACAAGCCTGCGAAAGAATCGTTCATGTCCTCCCGAATTGTGAAGACAATATGGAAACAGAGCTATTCGTTGTCGTGGCACCGGAAGTGCCGCCGGCCGTGCTCATCGACGAGACATTTTTACAGCGCATTTTGATGAACTTGCTCTCCAACTCCTTCAAATTTACAGTGTCTGGCTACGTGATGCTACTGTTGAACGTAGACGATGGCATTCTCCACGCCACTGTGCGGGATTCCGGAGCCGGGATACCCACTTCCTTCTTGCCCCAGCTTTTTGAACCGTACAAGCAGGTGCAGGCCAGAGGGGCAGAGCGTGGGACTGGACTGGGCCTTAGTATTGTCAAAGGTCTGCTTCGTCGAATGCAGGGGACTATAGAGGTGCATAGCAAGTATAAGCTCGACTACGAGGTTGGTGCTGCCAACAGTGGGACCGTGTTCTCCATCACCGTACCTGCGCCTGTCGCAGGGCATTCTTGGAACCCAACGCCCGTCCACATTGAGCCGCCTTTGAGGATCACCATTATGCATGACGGAAAGAAGCGAGCTGTGGAAGGTCTTACCAACGCCTGGGTATCATTCGGCGCAGAGGTCTCGCACGCCAAAACGATTACAGATGTCACATACGATCAAGAGACCATCATCTGGGTGGATTTGGTCTTCCTGCGCACTCACCCGGATGTGAGTAAGTTCATACTAGAACAGCAGGATAGACTGGTCCTCGTAGCGTATAGAAACAAAGTCTCTCTAAGCGATATTATCGGCACTACCCCTGCGCCTAACTTTATTCCGATACGGAAGCCGCTCATATGGCATCGCATTGTACAGACAATCATCGATGCGAAGAGGGTCCGACTTACGCCTGATTCCGACAGACTCACGATGGGATTCGACATTGTACATGCTCCAACAGCGGCCGAAAGCGCGAGCCAGACGCCGAAAGCGAAAATGAAGACAATCCTACTGGTCGAGGACAACAAGGTACATCAGCACCTTCGCATGACTTCATCTTATCCATCTCTTACAAAAACACACAGATAAACCAGAAACTCGGCGCCAAAATGCTAAAAATGCTAAATTACGATGTCCTCTTCGCCGAAAACGGACAAGAAGCCATCGATATCGTCCTGGAGCACGGAGCCACCATCGACGCCATCTTAATGGATCAGTGCATGCCGCGCAAAGATGGCATAGCCGCTACAAAGGAGATCCGTGAATTCGAGGCTAGTGGACGGCTGAAGCAGCGGCAGATTATCATTGCTGTTACGGCGGCGGCAGGGCCGGAATCTCGTGCGCTTTTTGAGATGGCGGGGGCGGACGTTTTTCTTGCGAAGCCGCTGTCGTTGACGAAGCTTGAGGAGACGCTGGCGAGGTATTGGGACCGGGTAATTTGAGAAATGGAAGGGACCAGGATATATACGTCTGACGCTGTTGAGTTGTAAAACCTTGAGCCAAGCATGCTGCTCGACATCTTTCCAAGGCTCATTTGAGAAAGGACTGACAAGAGCAAGCAGCGACGCTCATCTGCACGAGCGAAAGGCAAAAAATGGTCCTCTCGCATCCAGTCGTTGGTTCTCTTCGGCCATACCTCCGTTCGGAACGCTATGTAGCTATCTTGGAGTTGCGAGTTGACCCACTGCACTCGTCGTTGCGGAGGAAAAGATGAGCTGGTCGGGGCTGATTGCTGTGTATTCGCATCCCTATATCGATTTTGGGAAGTAAAGCATTCATACTGCCCAAACCTAAAATCTATCTATAGCAAGTTTTGTTTTCTCTTTCGGGTAACGAGACTCTCCACTTCTTTAATACGGAAGATTTCGTCGAACAAGCTCTTTTTCTTTTCAGAAGTTGGGGCCTCGGCTTCACCACCTGAAGTGGCCATGGCGAATGGGGTTTTCACTCAGTCCTTCGAATCATCCCTTGAGAATAAAAATTAGTAGCTATAGAATGTGGCAGCCCTCGAATCTCCCCTATTAGCACTTGCAGCTGACAAACAAGTCGAGCAGCATACTGACTATTTCTAGCCTTGCGCTTCCCACGGTGGGAAGGACCATACAGATCTACGGGCTTACATGACTGTGGCACCGTTCATCAGAAGATTTTTGTGCTATAGTTCAAATGTCTTTGGCAGCACAGTGAAGATCCTTAAGCTACCGATATGGATCCTTCATAGATCTTGAGTTCAAGAAACTTATGGTCCTCAAACAATGAGGAGCCTATAACTATAAACGAGTCTCTTGATTAGACTTTGAGGCGAACTTGTTTACTTTCATCAAGACTTTGAACGAGTCCAATGCTGTTGCTGTGCCACTAGACCTCGACCATTTCATATCGCTCAGGTATATCCGGATTATTGTAATTAGTTACACAAAAGCACGAAATGATTAACACCGTTGAACCTGGTATATGTGATGCGGTATTTGCAGTTCGCTATGCTTCTCAAACCTTACGGGACTTTATTGGATCCTCTCAATTCCACTGCTTAGATTTTTTGAAAGCCGGATAGGCCGTTATCGAAATCCTAACTTATAGGCTTTAGAATAGCTATAATAAAACTATTTCAGTATATCCACGACTCCTAGTACTATTAAACTTGATAAAATTAGGGTATTTCTATATAGTTAACTAGATTTGGTATACTAGAATAGTGCTAACTTCTATAAGATCCTGGATCTTATCCGGCTTTAAAAAAACTTTGAGGAGTATATACCTACGCTTATATGGTACGATCAATAATTGCTCCATACTTTTCATTGCTTGCGTTGTACTCGTCTCATACACAAGCAAAGCTACCAAATGTCGTCCGGCAGGCCGTTTCCAGATGATGAAGTGACAAGGCTGAGGTGGCACGTAGTGCGTCCCTTATCGATCGCCGGACTCGGCATATTGTAGCGCGCGGTACAGAGGCGATGCCATTCTTTGACTCGCTGTCACTGACACGAGGGATCCCAGTGCGTCAGCAACTCAGCCACACAAAACTGGGAGCTACATGTGGAGATTATTTCCATTTCCGAGGCTCTGCCCCCGCAGGAGACGCATCTCCATATCCGTGTCTACGCTGCTATACATATAGAAAGCGTCCATCATGAACTTGTGAGCGAGAAGCTCTCCACACCTCCTTCACCATGTCGAAAGTGCCTTTCTCCGATCCAGCCTGGCTTATGGGCCTACCTTCCCCGTATTATAACGAATCACATCGAAGATGGCAAGCTACCATAAGACCATGGCTAGAAGAAAACCTGCACAAGAATGCTTTTGAGTGGGATACGGCTGAGCTATTACCGGAATCAGTGTTCAAGACATTTGCAGAGGCTGGTATGCTCATACCATCTTTGCCATGTCCACTGCCTGTAGAATGGCTCAAGAGAGTGGGCATAAATGATATCATGGGAGTCAAGGTCCAAGACTTTGATTACATGCATATGGCTATATACAGTGACGAGGTTCGTAATACATTCTGACCGAAAATGTCACTCCAGCTCAGAAGCATATAGATGAGTCGATCAGGTCTCGCTGGCCCGCCTGGCTCTCTCACAACCGGCATGTCATTTGGTGTTCCTCCACTTATCAAGTTTGGGAACAAACAACTCCAAGAGCGGTTCCTACCCGATGCCCTGACCGGCAAAGTGCGCTTTTGCATAGCTATTACAGAACCCGAAGCTGGATCAGATGTCGCCAACATCGTAACTACCGCTAAGAAGTCTGCAGATGGAAAGAAGTACATCGTAAACGGCAGTAAGAAATGGATCACCAACGGAATATGGTCTGAATATGCGTCGATGGCTGTGCGAACAGGTGGACCCGGGGCATCAGGACTTTCCATGCTCGTCGTTCCGTTGAAAGGGCACAAAGGCGTCACGATGCGAAGACTCAAGGTTGGTGGTCAAATATCCGCTGGTACCACTTTCATTGAGTTGGACGACGTTGAAGTCCCTGTGGAGAATCTTATAGGAGAAGAGGGTATGGGTATGAGATATGTGATGACCAATTTCAACCACGAACGTCTGTCAATTGCAATTGGCGCAACTCGGCAGGCTCGGACAGCACTAAGTGCAGCTATGGCCTACGTGATGAAGCGAGAAGCTTTCGGAAAGACATTAATTGAACAACCAGTTGTTCGCCATCGACTAGCCAAAGGTAAATAAAAAAGGATACGATCTACAAGTGTGACTCACATGCTTATCTGTAATTAAGCGGGTGCGTTACTGGAGTCGCAGCAAGCCTGGGTTGAGTCCTTTGTATACGACATGGTCAAGCTCACCAAGGCTGAAGCTGATGTCAAAATCGGCGGCCTTACTGCTTTGGCAAAGGCTAACGCCGGTATGGTGGTCAACGAGTGTGCACAATGTGCCGTCCTACTGTTTGGTGGCGCAGGCTATACCAAGACTGGTCAAGGAGAGGTTGCGGAGAGTAAGTTGTATCATATTGTTCCTCGCCAAAAATTGTCTGACTAGGTCGACAGGAATATACCGAGAGGTTATGGGAATAAGGTAAATCGCACAATTCAGGCTGATCTGCCTCCGTGCTAACTGTCATTCCAGAATCCCAGGTGGTGCCGAAGATGTTATGCTTGATTTGGCCATTCGACAGTTGGTAAAAAATTATCAAAACGAGACCAAGAAGATGGAGAGGCCACAAGGCTCTTCTAAGTTGTAGGGGGCTGCGATAACCCTCGACGACGTAAATTTTCAAACGATTATCACCTGGCAGGCTTTTACGCTCAGGCATGTGCAAAGGGCTAGCTATTTTCAATATCTGCATGATCCGCAACAATATGAGCATAGTAGCAACGAGAACTGTAGCACTATAACAATCACCGGTTAACGACCTTTACGCATCAGGTCTTGTCTGGAGCGCTTGAGTTGGGCGTTCGATATCATCATGAGGCCATGCCTGATGGGTGTGCTGTACTCGAATTCTACACTCCTCAAAACATGTCACGCCCGAGAATTCAGCCTAACATGTGGTTAAGGCGTTATAGCATAAGTAAATCAGGTGGAAGCGGAAGTATGTTGATCTTCAAGGTCTACAAGGTCTACAAGGTCAACCCAGTGAAGACCTCTCTCTCCGCAACATTCTTTCAACCCCCTCCAAAAGGAAAAAAAAGAAGATCGTGACATCTTTTTCAAAAGGTGGCAAAACATCCTCTCGCAATATGATCTCTTTTCGTCTCCTGTATAATGTACGAAACCCATTTCGTGCTATCTTCACCGCCTTTTCAGCCTGCATCGTGCATTAAGGCTGATGTTGTACGCAGATATTATCTGGGAAAGTGCCGCGGTAACTTGCCTTCAAAATTTAACAACACATGTGCCCTGCATTACCGAAAGTCTGGAGAAGGCTGTCATGGTTCTGGTCTGCAGGGCCCGTTTCTTGGAATGTCCTGGCTTGTTAAGCGAACTCAATTACGTGTCATAGAGTTTGGTAAAGGTCGAGTCTACTTTTTGAGTCTCAATACTGCGCTATTTGTTCTTATTTTCAATGGATTCCTAGTGTATGTGCAGCACTCTGTACGGATTGATCTGTTTGGGGAATTCAACTGTATGCGAGGCGCCAGAATTAGCCTGACCGTGCGCCGTATTGTATTTTGATCAGCCTTGTGAAGATTGGACCAGACGTGGCATTGAGATTACTGGGATGATATGGGTTTGCTGAGAAGGCACTACGAGAAAGCTTTTAGGAGAAAGGTAATTAGTTTTAGCACTTACATACTCTCCACAGTTTCAACGAGAACCAGTTGATACTGGGCGTCAAAAGAAGGATGGTTCTTGTCAGGACGTTGGAGAAGATGGCTCAGAACTCACAAATACCTTAACGTAGATCGGATTAACTATTTAGTGAATTTCATTTCACAAAATCAATCTCCGCGTAGCTAACAATCCACGCTCTGAATTCGTCGTAATTGTCAGTTTTAAAATATAGTATTTACATTGGCATTATCCACGCTCAAGCACAAGCCGAATTACTGCTCGTCGCGCCGCATCCGCGATCCAGCATACCGTCTGGTTTTTTCTGTTACAATAGTGGAAATATCATGCACATGATGTCTCTGGAATTCCCGCGTACTTTTCACATGCAGCATATCCATGCAGTCGGTCTTGCAGCCCGATCACGGGCCGATAAAAGCTATTCTCGGATTAAGAATTGAAGCCGTAACTTTAGAGTAGGCATTCTTGGACGGAAAAGGCAGAGACCGCGATAGATAGATAAATCTGAGCCGTTTCGTACTTCCATTCACGACCTTCAACGTCAAACCAGAACTTGCAGAGGTGTTGTTTTTCAAGCGCCTGAGCAGAATTTAGGTAATACCGAGGACATGGGAAAAGTAGAAGCTCTATCTTAACATGGGAATCATACCACTATGCCATACCACAGGCGTTTGCTGTGTTTTGTTAACACTTTTAGGTGTAGGAAAGGAGGAACTGTAAGCGGCGCTGCAATTGCCTCTAGGGTCAGACCCGAAAACGACGGGAAGTCTGGAGATCTCAAACGTTGCGGGGTATCATTCACGAAATCTTGAGGTGTAATTGATATGTCATCACCAAATACACTTTCTCCTCATCATCATTCTCAAAACTTGGAGGAAGATGTTGGACACAGCTAAGCGACGTCTCAGAATGTAGAGGTCGATGAGGCCCGAGAATCTCCCGTAAGGAGACGACTCGTCGCTCAACCAGCTTACCACGACAACCTAATAAGCTCTACTTCACAGAATGTTTTCAGTCATCTCCGAACGTCGGATTTTGGTGATGCATACAGCCATCCACATAGGGCGAGTTCCGCAGGGGAGGCTGACGCAAATGTCCGTGGAACCGCAAGGTTGACGGCATGTTCACGCATTAAAATGGGCGACTTTGTGAAGGCAAAATTGACGATGTCAGAGGATTTCTGTACGCTTCAATTGGTTCACTTCATATCCAGGGACCGAGAACGTGACAGCTTTGCTGCTAGCTCAGTTTGATGATGGTCGACAATCACGGCTTCAGAACCACCCTAATGATTCGGTCTGAGCATGACAAAATTCGCTCCAATTCATGACGACCCCACTCGGAAAGGCACTACTGTACTCGAATTCTGGACACCAGAGTCGAGGCACTAATTGGTGCAGAAATCTGATTCGCTGAAGATGTTCCTGCGAGCAACAGTCGCTTGATCAAACTCCTCGGTTGTTTCCGTTTCTGGAAAACACCAAGAAGTAGAATTTATTTCAATAGAACTCGATCAGCAGCAGGGAAAGATATTGGGTGGTCTCAATTACAACATGAGGTTCAATAGTATTGCACTTTTGGAGTGGACCCGTTTGTTCCTCATAAAACGGTTCGTTTTATGTTTGAGCCCGGATCATGGCTTCCGAGGATCAACAAAGACCTAGACGCCAAGAATCGTCTAGAGTTATTTTGCCGTCTGTTCTCCGTCGGGGGGGCAGAATACGGGGGTTTTGACCCCACAGAGCGTGGCCAAGTCAGTGCGAACACTTTTACTGACGATCAGATGTGGAACTAATCTAGTCTGGTTGAAGGCTGGCCCAGCTTGAGTGCCCGCAATAATGGCGATTTCCAAACATTTCTGGTCTACTTATAATAAGCCATTCCCTGCATTGCGCGCAACGATGGCCCCGCGTGCTCCTCATGAGTGTACTGATAGTTCATAACATCCATCCTCCACGCCTTCTCACCCTCCCTCTGGTGTGTAGCATCACTGGCTCTCAATATGTCAGACAAATCGACCCCACCTGCAGAAATGCAAGCACAAAAGCGTAAGGCTGCCCAAGCTGGCCTCGACGGTCATGTCCAAACTCGTTCGGTCAAACGGAGAGCTTCCAAAGCATGCCAATGCTGCCGAGCTCGCAAAGTGAGGTGCAATGTGACCGAACACGGTGCTCCGTGTACGAATTGCAGATTGGATGAGGTGGACTGTATAGTCTCAGAGTCTCGCAGGAAAAAGTCAGTAGCCTGATGTCCTTTCCTTTCACTTCGCATGTTGCGTACAATTCTCTAGAGGCATGTCTTGGGGATCGTGCATCAACCCTCTTTCAATCTATCCAACAATGTCAAGCATTAAACAAAATTTTCCTCATCGAGATACTTACGGTTTTTAGGAAATGGAGCAAGGATGGCGAGGTCCAAGTAGAGGTCGAAGCATCGAGCGCAAAGACGAACACTCGTAAATTGGCTTCGAGAAATTCCATGGATGGAGTATATCCTGCTCCGGCTTCGGCATCGCGCAGATCACATGACCTAGACTCTCCTTTGAATGAACATGTTCCTCATTCGATTTGTCAGTACTTCGGGAAGCCTATGGAATTGGATTGGAGCTCACAGATATGTGTAGATCAGACGACGGGGCACCGATTAAATCTTAGTTTGCATTCTATGAACCGGAGAGTTAGCAATCCTGCAGCTACATCACCGTTTCCCATGCTACACCATCATAGCCCAATATCTACAGATTCCGTCTCTGGCTTCTTTCCACCCTCTAGAATTTCTGGCATCTCGAATATCCCGTATTTCATCAAGCCTCTACCACCTCGAATCGGCCCCGACGAGGTTTCGTATCTTGAAAAAAAGGGTGCACTCACTGTACCATCCGTAGGACTTCGCAATGAAATGCTCAAAGCATATATCGAATTCGTGCACCCTTACATGCCCCTTATTGATCTGTACGACTTTGTCATGATTATTGAGAGTGGGAATGGTTCGCTCGGTAGAATTAGCTTGATTCTTTACCAGGCCGTGATGTTCGCTGGATCAGCTTTTGTAGACATGCACCACCTTCACAACGCAGGATATCTCACCCGCAAGGAAGCCAGAAAGGATTTCTTTCAGAAGACGAGGGTATGGTTCTTGTGATGAGGCGACCTTATCGTAAAGTTTTAACTGACTCGCTCCAGCTTCTATACGACTTTGACTACGAATCCGACCGTGTTTCTCTCGTTCAGGCACTTCTTCTCCTTACGTATTACTATGAAACTCCAGACGACCAAAAAGATACATGGCATTGGATGGGGGTCGCCACTTCAGTTGCTCATACGATCGGCCTGCACCGCAATCCGGACAAGTCCAATATGAACACCAAGAAAAATAGGCTCTGGAAAAGAATCTGGTGGTCCACTTACATGCGAGATCGACTCATCGCACTCGGGATGCGGAGGCCAACACGGATAAAGGCAGAAGACTACGACGTACCTATGCTTACTATGGAGGACTTTGAACTTGTGGCGATTCCCGACAATGTAACGTGCGTACCGGCTGATTGTCTTGTGGGAAGGGACGTCGAGCTTCAGAGACAAATGGCCGTCATGTGCATTGAAAAGGCCAAACTATGTCTGTGTATCAGTCACGTCCTTTCCAAGCAATATTGCGTCTTGAACAACAACCAAGGCGCCGTCAATGACCGAACCACCATGATGCTTCTCCCAAAGAAATTAGATCCCGATACTTGCGAGGTCAAGACTTGTGACAACGAGTTGCAACGATGGATGGAAGGACTTCCTGAGGAAGCTCAACATCCGGAAACATTGACTGGTTGCGCTGCAGTTGATCTCAACCGCGCTCTGTTGCACATGGTGTTCTATACTACACTTTCGGCTTTACACAGACCACAAGTCCTTCCCTCAGCGCCAGCTGCTTCACCATCCAGCTCAGATGCTTATGATCTACTTGAATGCTCTCGCCGAAACGTTCGCCGTGCTGCTAAAGCAATCACATCGCTCGCTCAGGCTCTAGATACGGCAGATTTGGTCAAATACCTTCCAACAACTGGAGTTACTGTTCTCCTTCCTGCTATCATCATTCACCTGCTTGATATTAAAGCTCCAGAAGAGGACACGAGGCGTAACAGTCTTCGCGGATTCTGCCAATGTATGCAAGTGATGGGCAAATTGCGTGACCTGTACGCAGCCGCAGACTACAGCACAGCATTTCTTGAAGCTGCAATCCGTAAAGCTGGCATTCACATCGCTCCATTCCCAACAGGCGTCGAGATAACAACAGAGGAGAATATCGGCGACGAGAAAACTCAGCCAATGACCACGGTGGAAGATCTGGTCGATGCAGGACGCCGAATGGATATGGCACAAATGCTGCCTCCACCACCACGTACTCTTACACCGCCACCTGATTCTGCTCATGGCCTTGACGCGAATGGCAAGCCCGTAACAGACGAAGAGGTCGCTCGCCGACTAGAGACCTTCCTCGCATCTACACCCCCAGAAAGCGATCACGCATCAGATCACATGGTGGAAGCCGCATCTGCAGTCATGGATCATCACCGTCTCCATGATACAGATGACGGCATTCAAAATGTACAGGACAACGTACATGCTAATGCAACCATTACGAAAGCCGAAGACTTCAGGCTGTTCTCTACAGCTGTGATGCCCGACTTTGAGCAGGACGATTTTGATGCCTTGCTTAATTTTGACGCTGCCGCTGATGGAAGTTGGAATTTCGATGATGGTGGTATTCATGGATTTACTGTCGATATGGATTGGCTTGGTGCGTCGTCTTCGTCGGCCTCGGCTTCTGCTTCCAAATTGGAGCAGATGGAGCAGAGTCAACGAGAAGCGATAACTATGGTTGCGTGAAATTCTTTAGGGTTGGAGTTGGGCAATTTTAGATTCAGGCGCATGATGTAAATGTTTGGGAGATATAGAAATCTGGTAGACTTGGAATTTTAGAGAAAAATATTGGAGGAGTACGGAGAACAGTCTGGGAGGATTGAAAGCAATTCTTTAGATGCTTCTTTGAGAGAAGTTGAAATGATACCAATGAAAGTTTGTTCTGAAACTGTCAATTGAGTGCAACACTTCAATTCGATCGATGGTTGCTCAATTATCTCAAGGTTTTATTGCGGAATACCTGAGCTAGTACATGTTGATCTCTTTCCAAAGTTGACTCATCTTGCCTATACTATTCTTTTCCTCTGAATGAACACATCCCAATAACAGCCGCACTATTTGGGTATAATGTCGTTGAAGACCCAGAAATGCCGCCAAACAAACGCTTCAATGACGCTTAACGTGAATAATCGCCGAGCAAAAAGGGTAATGAAAGTTTCGAGTGCGGTTGTTGAATCCCGCATGGATAGAAAATATTACCACCGAACGCTATCCATCCTGACTTTGATATGAGGAAGGCTCCACAGCGGCTGTAAGCCTCTTGGGCCATGTTTTGTATTTTACCCCTAGCAAGCCTGCAGACCAAGACTACTGGGAAAGCTCAATCTTCTTCTGTTGCCCAACGGGCTTCACGTATCGGTATCTCGGCACCGGGAGCTCTCCCCTGAAGAGCATCTTTCCAGTCGAAATACTCACTTAGTCGTATCTCCGCATAGCTCGCATAGTCGAAATCAATCTGACTGATCGTAGCCTGTATCAGCGCCCAAATCCCCCAATAAAAACCTGGAGCGCCACGGAAAATATCCACTTCTTCAAAGAGCTGATCGAAGTCTTGTGGGTCAGATTCTCGTCCCAACAGACCATTATATGCGTTGAGGTAGGTAGAGAGGAAATCATGGCGTTGTGAACGGGTCGGTAGTTTAGTGAAATCGCAACCGAAGCCGCCCCATTCTGCAAAGTGGTTTGCAATGTCGAAGGCTTGTGGTGAAGGCGTGGCATATTCGTAGTCGATGAAGCTCACGGGCGCGAAGGGAAGCTCAGATGACGCGGCACTTAATGCAGGCGAGCTTGACGTTGAACTTTCAGATATAGAGTCTGAATGTGGGAGCACGATCACATTCCCACTCAGCAGATCACAATGTCCAAACACTAGTGGTCTCCCACCAATACCAGGTGTATCTCCCAATTCTTTCACCAGCCATTCAAGCTCTGATTGCAACCGAGTCTGCCGCTGCTTCTTCTCATCGGTATTCGTTGGCAGGGCCAAAATCCATTTCTGCATCACGGTCCAGACGTTTGGAGATGGCTTCCCAGGTGCAATTTCGTTCGCTGTATCAGGCCGTATAGCAGAAACGGCTGATATGGGTAGCGTCGCATGATATTCAGCTATTCTACGTGCAACTCCTCGCCATATTTCTGGCCGGCGCAAATCTTCTGGAGAGCAGACCTTGCCTGCAATATATTTATACAGCAGACCATTGTTGAATCGTGCGAGGAGAGGAGGTGCCAGCTTATAGTTGGCTAGCACCGAGTGTGAAGTGGCTTCACCTACAGAGCAGGGAATCAGCAAAAGTGCGACATAAGGGAGAACGGCCTATATACTCACAATCTCTATCTATCAGAACTTGTGTCCCTCTTCCATACGCCCGTAATAAAACGGCCTCTTGGTCAATTTCGTACTCAGACAAGCCTGGAAGATTGTTGATGGCTTTGAAGAGCTAGTTCCGATGAGTTATTATCTTACTTCTCTATATTCCCGCTGACTGGGACACGAGCTTGCCTTCAACATACAGTGTTTGTGATTCCATCCTTGAACCGTACGAATTCCACCGACTCTTTCGTCTCTTCCCATTCGGGCCGCAATGCAAGTATTAGGGCGAGTGCGGAATCGTGCGATTCGGCGTTGTCATAATACAGATCGATAAGTCTGATATGTTCCGCCATGATTTCGAGTCTCCTCGCGATTTTTGTGCTTTTTTGTGCTTTTTTGTCACCACTCTCGTCCACAAGGACGGGACTGCCTTCGAAATGACGTATCGGAGGTCGTGCTGGTGTATCCTCGCAGTCGAGACGAGTTGCTTAGGCAGGTAATGACTTGCCCTGGCGAGCAAAGCCACAAGCAATACTAAGGTTTGAAGGAGGAGCTGTGCTTTATTAGAGATTTCGGGATTGTCTAAAGAAAAAATTCGTTGTTCCCACTTGTAAGGTTGGTCGCGTGCCGGATTTCAAGGTCACTTCAAACTCTAAATTTCGTCGCACGACCTTGGGTTGAGATGAGGTCCGATCTCGGACTAACGTAAATCACAAGCGAGTGGAGCACACAAGCGAGTGGAGCACCCAAACATTCATCTCATCTTTTTTGAAGTCTCAATCCACCACAAAACATTTTCATTAATTAAGACTATTATACATTAATTACTTATATTTAAGACACTCGCTGGCAGCATGATCAAAGCCTTTGCAAATAAAACAGCTTGGCAATCCAAAGCGATTGGCTTGAGCCACGTCATCTGACAACGCCTCACCTAGGACTACTACTGGTGCTACTAGATCACTAAGAGCCTGAGTAGGCCTTTGATCAGGCCCTAGTATAAGGTATTGGGCCTCAGCAACACTGAGTGTTTATTGCTTTGAGATCTGCCTTCTTATTGTTGTTTTTTGCCGTTTTCGTCTCTCATGAACAGTCCTCATCTTCTCAGCCTCATCCTTATATAATGTAGCCGTATGCATAGCTATTTGAGCGCCTTTAAGCAATTGCTTAATTGCAGTATCTACAGGGCTTGGTGGGCTTCTTGAGCGACTGTGTAGATAAGCCTTAATCGCCTTATATTGCAGCTCTGTTTTATCTGGATTTTGAGGTGTACCTGGCTGCCACTGGTTGAGATAAATAGGTGCTTCAGGTGTATTTGGCCGAATCTGGAGCGTTGAAAGTACCTGTTCTGGATCTAGTAGGACTAGGCCAGTAGCCTTAAAGCCGCTCTTAATATTTTGCTGAGAAAAAGCCTGGATCCGGGCCTGCATAAAGACTGGAAGGAATTCAGCCTTGTCCACATGGTGGATGCCAAGACGAATATATTCGCCGATTTGAGTGCCGTACGACCGTTTTAGTGGTGAGAAGCAGCCAACGTCGAGTGGTTGAAGTAGATGAGATGAATGTGGAGGCATACAAAGTGTTATAATTGAATGATCTTTACAGAACTTATCAAATTCAGGCGTCGCATGGCTCCCATGGCCGTCAAGGATGAGGAGTCGGTATTTCCCAATAGCCTTTGAAGCCGTGTAAGGCTCAAAGACCTTAGAAAGCCACTTAAGGCCTAGCTCATTATTTGTCCATCCGTTGTCACTTAGGCCGATCACCCAATTAGGCGGTATACCAGTTTCTTGGTACTAGGTTGAGAGGTGGACCTTGGCCTTGAAAATAACCATTGGAGGTAGAAGCCAGCCACTTGCATTGATCGCCTCAATTGAGGTAACCCACTCACGATTGCCTGGCTGTAATTAAGGTGGTTTACCTCTTCGATCTGAAGAGGTGACAACCCTTGAGGTGCTTGCGATGCCGAGTGCAAAACCAGTCTTATCAAAATTGAATATATCCTCTTTCAGAATACCATATTTACCAATTGTATTATAAACAAGCCGAAACCAGGCTTTGATTATAGCTGGATCCTCGCATTGAGCGCGCTGGTGATCGTATTTTCGATTAAATCGGGATCGTAGGGTTGGGATTCGCTTTATGAAGTTGGTAGGCCAGTTTTTCCCAATCAAGGCGGAGGCTCCGACACGTTCAGAAAGTAGTAATCTGGCTGCATCTCGGACTGCAGAGACTCGAGGAGCATAGCCTCGATCATCCATAGATGTAATCCACTGGATTAAGGCTTGTTCCTCTGTAGGAGTGAGTTTGTGGCTATTAGCGCGTATATTGACGCGTGCAACGCGTCTATTGAGGCGATTCTCAAGACTTCTTGGTGGGACATTATAGGTTAATGCAGCTTGACGAATGCTTGAAATTTGGCCCTTTTGATAGGCTTGCATAGCCAAAAGTAGGCGGCCTTCTTGCTGGTCTTTGGAAGCCATGTGGTGGTGGATTATAACTCAGAAAAGATGAGATGAACGGTTTGGGTGCTCCACTCGCTTGTGTGCTCCACTCGCTTGTGAATTACGTTAGTATGCATTTGCACGTGATGCGATTCTCTCCTCTTTCGTCAACTACTCCTCCAATTCTTACCCATAAGACAAGCATTTCGCATTGAGTCAAGCTATCCATGCTGAAGAGCTTACACTAACATAGCTATGACCTTACTTTCTCAATAAGCATTGTATCACGTTTGTACGCGTGTGGAATTTCTTATCTCCCAAGACCCAGAATGATTAGCCCTGGAGGCAGTCCGCGTCTTTGATAAGAGTTTTTATTCCAATTTCGAGCTTCTTTCTATCTGCACTATTTCGTCATGTCTTTTTCCGCGGGCTCGATGCCTGTATATTCGATGATTTCTCCAATTCCTTCATTTTTCGTGTCTGAATATCACCTTTTCGTGCTGCTTTGAAGACAATGTCTCCGCCTTCTGTAGATCGGACTGAAGCCACCGAGAGGACCCATTTACTATTGCAAGTAGCTAATGATCGACGCCTGAGCGTACTGCAACACGAACACGATGAGGAAGCAGCTTCCATAGTCACTTCTGCGATAACGAAAGAAGAGGCCGCTTTGGCTGGCAGTACTGTAGGAGAGCGACTGCCGTACAATGACTACACCACAATAGACTGGCTTCATGATCTGGTACTGCACTCCGAAAGTCACAACTCCAAACGATCGACCTAATCGCAAATCTAGGTTAAAGACTCCTACCGATGGCGTTCAGTCCATACACGTAAAGGAATTCGTCATGAACTCTTTTCGGCTTTCGACTCTTGCTCTAGCTGGATAGCGGTCGCCATCATGGGCACATGTACCGCAATTGTGGCATGGATTGTCGATGTGGCAGAAGCAACTGTATCAGATTGGAAGTTGGGATATTGCCAGTCCAATCTGTTTGTCAGCCGGGACAACTGCTGTAGGAGAGCCCCAGAAGGTGCCAATTGCGACGACTACTTCTTGGCATATACGGAGAATTACTGGAAAACCTTTGCCATCTATGTGGCATTCGCATTGGCATTTGGTATCATAAGTTGTAGCGCCACAATGATGACGAAAAGCTCTCTTCCTGCCGTTTCGCCTGGTCAAGGAGATAAATCAATGGATTCCAACGCAGCAGAGCCCAGAGCGGGAGGAAAGACTATGTATATGGCCGCTGGATCTGGGATACCCGAGATCAAGACTATTCTAAGCGGGTTCGTGATACCAAACTTCTTAGATTTCAAAGTCCTATTTGTGAAGGGCTTTGGGGCAGTGTTTGCGGTCGCAACAGGCATGTGCCTTGGGAAAGAAGGACCGTTCGTACATATATCAACCTGTGTTGGGTACCTCGTGGCCAAGCAGTTCCCAAAATACAGGGATAACGGTAGAAAAATGAGAGAAATGCTGTCCGCTGCATGTGCTGCCGGGTTAAGTGTTGCATTTGGCGCGCCAATCGGTGGAGTACTCTTCAGCTACGAGGAAATCAGCACCTACTTTCCTAGGCCAGTACTATGGAGAGCGTTTCTCTGCTCACTGTTTGCAGCCATGGTTTTGCGAGCCCTGAATCCAACAGGAACTGGAAAGCTTGTACTATTTGAGACTGATTATGGCACATCATATTCGCCCGTCCATTACCTTGTGTTCGTGGTTCTAGGCATTGCTGGCGGGATTTTTGGCGGTGTATTCTGCAAGTTGAACTTCATGTGGTCTCAATGGTTTCGCAAATTCTCCATCATCAAAAATCACCCGGTCTTCGAAGTCTTTCTGGTCGTCCTTGCCACAGCTTTACTGCAATTCCCGAATCCTATCATTCGTGAGCCAGGTGATATCGTCATCAAGACCCTTCTTGTTGACTGCAGAGGTTCAGTGGGGGCTAAGACGTGGGTATGCCAAAATGAAGCTCGTACCGATGGAAACGCCAGCTACATTGGGTGGCTAGTGTATGGCTGCATTGTCAAACTCGTGTTGACCATCATTACCTTTGGAATAAAAGTCCCTTCTGGTGTAATCATACCAGCTTTGGACGCTGGTGCTTTATTCGGTAGAATCATCGGACAATGGATTGGAACCATTTCGCCAGGCATTTTCGCTATGGTCGGAGCCGGGGCTTTCCTTGCTGGAGTTTCCAGAATGACACTTTCTCTAGTAGTGATCATGTTTGAGGTAGGTCGTATCAGTCTTTCAATAAATCAGCCAATCAACAATTAGACTAACGTTCTTATCTATAGCTTACAGGCGAATTGGAGTACGTGGTGCCCCATATGATAGCGATTCTCACAGCGAAATGGGTTGCCGATGCTATTGGCAGAGAAGGCGTTTACGATCTGGCTCAAACCGTTCTTGGGCATCCCTTCTTAGACCTTGATCACTCGCAACAGCTTGTCCGCAAACAGAATGCACTGGTTGAAGACCTAATTCCGCCTAAGCAAACGATGAAAGAGATTACAGTGGATGTACCCCCAAGCAACAAAGTAGCTCGGAAAATACTCCAACAGAAACTCGAGCAACTGCACCGGAGAGGACTACTCGACGCTGGCCTCGTGCTTGTACAGAATGGCCTTTTGCAAGGATACATCGCAGAAGGTGAACTCGATTTTGGCTTGACCAATGTCGGTGTTGTCTACCCACCTGAAGTAGAAGTTCGACTTTTAGGTCACGCAGAGGAAGGAGATTTTGATCTCACAATGTTTGTGGATAGAACGCCATTGACTGTTTGCGCAAAGGCGCCTATGGAGTATGCAGTCGAGATGTTTGGCAAATTGGGTTTGCGTCATTTGTGCATCGTTGAGGAGGGATCTGCGAAACTTGTTGGAGTTGTTATTAAGAAGAGGATGGTCAGCTATCTGGAAGGTTTATCGGACGAACAACATTGATTCGTTTGGCCATGAGTTTTGGGCAGCAAAATAATATTTGTGAGTACAAATCGTGAGACGAGTACTGATCTGGATTCTAAAAGAATGCTATTTCCTAAGTTCACAAATTTGCAAGGCTTTACACGGCTTGTTTGAATGTGTTTGATCTCTCCGTTTGGCAAACTCACACCAACAGCTTCCAAACCGGCATATCGCAGCCCAACCAGATGCCAGCCGCGCAGTGCAAAATTTGGGTTTGAGATATGCAGATAGACTTTGATTTGTTTGCTAGACCACTTGAGGTGTTTTTTTCCTGTCGTCTCAAAATAAAGCTGAGTACGACATTCTAGAACGGTTACACTTATTCTTTTTGACGGGAATAACCTATGCACTGTCCCGCTCGGTTCTGAACCCGATAACGTTCACCACCACGTTGCGCGCGGCTTTGTTTCATCCAGATATACTCGTACATTAATATACGGGATATTGATGCGCTCTTTTTGTGGCCAAATTGTGTGTGTTGCCATATTCAGCCTCTTTGAGACCACAGAAGCACAATAGGAATCATGGTTCGACGGTAATCACTAGTTACGATATCTTTCGACGGCTACCCAAAGCATCTACCCGTTCATTGGAGATCCCCAGAGAATGCGCATCGACAGTTCGGAAGTTCTGGCGTCACGCCAGACGATAGCCTTGAAAGGACACAATAGTGTCGCAGCCCAACTTTGGAACTTCTCGAAGCTTTCCGTGCTCGATGATAGCTTGCAATCGACCTGTTTGCTACGTTGAACCGCGCTGACCAACAAAAATCCTTCCGACCTCCTTTTCGTAGAGGTGAAGCATTCCAAATTATGAGTTTGGAATCTTACCGTCTTGGACGGGCGGCACGGCTCGAGAAGCATGATTCCATGCCCAGCTGCAACGTCGGATGTGGAATGTCCTATTCCACTTGCAAGGCTTGAGGGAGACAATCATGGTACTGCCGGTTTGGGTATCAGAAATGGTATACTTCTATTAATGCTCAGAGTATAAATATCGGTGGTACATATGGATTTTGAACCGATCATATGCTCTCTATTCCTTCAACTTCCACGTTTTTCCGTATTCGAAATTTGCACCAGACTGGAACTAGGCACATCAATACTCGATTCATTGGCTCTCAAGACATAGTTAACCTATCATTCCCATACTCTCCGAGACACTCTAAGACACAAACCCTACGGCAACGACCCAATCTCGAGTCCGAGGCCGTTCTGCCAGAACCAGGTATGCCCAATTTATCTACTTGCAAGATGCATGAACTCACTCCTGAAGCAGTACATTATCGGTCTCGCTCTTGACGGGAGTTAGTCGAGATGTGCCCGTACTACGCCTACACGTTTTCATGCGGACATACGCAGACAGTGTTTGCAACCTGGTGCGCCAAAGCCCAAATAAGTCAGCGGCGTTGCAATACAAGAACATCCAGCGCAACGATTTCTGCTACACTGAAATTCGAGGAGGTAAGCAAAAGGGATATGCTGTTTGTCTCAACGGGTACTAATGCATGATCGTAGAAATGCCCTGATTGTCTATCGATGGGTGGGAGTCTTACTGTGGGTCCCGGACAGAGGCGTTGATCCGATTAATTCCTTGCACTGTGTCCGAGATGCTTCAGTCCAGCAAGTTTTCCTATTATGTTTGTTTTTGTCTTACTACTCGGATGGGCGGCTGATGCGATTCTCGATGATTTCAATGAAGCTTATGGACTATTATTTGATGGATGTTCACTGCTATCTCTCTTATGCCTTGGTTTTTGGACAGTCATTGCTACTCTAAGGGCTTCCGTCGCGGGTTTTTCTTTCGAGCTATTAGTTCCATTGTCATATTTAATTACCTTGGGTTTGACGACTCGGGCAGTCTTGTTAATGCTTAATTCAGGTTAGATTCTTCAGTTCTGTAATAGTAGGGAGCCACATTGTGTTAATGTCCTGTTCTTACGTCGGTTCGCTCTACAGTAGTTAACATCCTTATTATTTTTCCGGAGGGACAGCTGAACTCCATTTTGAGTAGGGCTGGCAGAGGAGACACGTGAGAAACGTGCCTGTTTCAAGTCCAAGCTTACTTACCGTCAATAACCCCTTCCAATCACTTCGATCTGCACGTTCAAGAAGGTTTACGTCTCCAACTTATGGACCAGCAACTAAGGCATCTAGAAGGATTCACAAACAGTGATGATCTCATACGCAAATTAGCAGTGTGTTGTCCTCGTTCTGTCAAGGATTCACGTCAACCCGGCTGGAGATGCCCGGTAAGCGGGTTATAGATTGATTGAACTCCTCGTCCTTGTATATTGACCCTGCAAAACGACAAAGATCATCGCGTTCCATTTATTTACGTTCAATTGGGCCCTACATCAGATCTTCCATTTCACCTCTTTTGCTCGCCAAGTCTCCTCAGTCGCTTGTTATTATTCTCACGTCAAATTTCATTTCATAATTTTATACTTGTCACTCGTTTGTTCTCTTTCGATTGCTGGCCTCAAGATGTTGGTCAAGACGGTGGTTAGCCTGACCTACTTGGTTTCAGTGGCCTCTGCTACGTTTGGTCCATTGCTGGAAAAAATGCCGCATTGCTGGAAAAAATGTGCACGTCAGGCTGGACTAGCATGTCACTGGGAGGATGTCGCTTGTGAGTTGATCTTGATCTGAGAGATTAAGAACTGTACTCATGTTCATAGGTCTTTGTAAAGCTGCCAACAATGGTTTCCTAGTGAAAGCAAATACTTGCGCTTGCTCAACATGCTCGGACTGGGCGTTTGGCAACGATGACAAGGCAAAGGTTCAGCTTAAGGGATTGGCTGGTGTATGTAAATTTACAAGCTCGCCTTTGGATCAGTCCGTAACGTCTGCGGCATTTCAAGCAGCGACCTGCGAAGGTTCGGGATCCTCTTCTCCACCATCACCACATCCTCCGCAGGTCGCTCCTCCACCCGCATGGCCGCCGTCCACGGGATCACTCGCTCCTAAGAATCAACCAGATTCTCATCCTGCTCCTGCCAATGCTCCAGCAGGTTCGAGTTCCTCGGGCTCTGCGGGTTCTTCAGGCTCTTCAGATTCCCCTGCGTGGGCTTCGCCTCCCAGT
The DNA here is from genome assembly GCA_010583015.1 of Tothia fuscella. Taxonomy (NCBI): domain Eukaryota; kingdom Fungi; phylum Ascomycota; class Dothideomycetes; order Venturiales; family Cylindrosympodiaceae; genus Tothia; species Tothia fuscella. The sequence goes on along the minus strand of MU007054.1, from coordinate 3,341 downwards.
GGTTCGCCTCCCAGTGGTTCGCCTCCATTCTCTTCAACTCAGCCATACTCCGCCACCCTCACTATTTCACTTCCTGCGAAGCCAACCATAGCCCCAGGACCGCCAGCAGCCGTTATTCCACCACCCGCAGCCGGTTCCCCTTCGCGCTCTTGGACCAAGCCTGCTTCCGCGGGTGTGTCCTCGCCGTACGCGTCAAAGACATGGGTCGGAGCCGCAGGCAACGAGTACGAATCAACGGTCGTACAACAATCCACAGTATTGGTTGTTCCAACTCCTGTTCAGAGCGTAAGTACTATCCAAGACAATGACATGTATTTGAGCAGAACTAACGAAGTGATTAGGGTGCTTTGACAGGCGCAACAGCAGCAACGAAAGCAGTAGCAAGTGGCAGTAAAACAGGCAAGCCCGCTGCATTCACAGGAGCAGCAGTAAGACCAGACTTGCGGTGGGGAGGGTCGATGATGGCATGGGCGGCAGGTCTTATAGTGGTGGTAGCATAGGCTACCTTCTCTTATCTAGCTATTGGGCGCAAAGGTACACGATATTACGTGCAAATGTTTATTTATTGGGTTTAGTAAACAATCACCCATGCTGTCCGGGACAGCGTTGATTTATTTTCGCATTGTGCTTAACTATATTATTTACATTTGAATACCAGTAATCAATGGTGCTGCTTGTGAGCCAATACAACCAAACCACAAAAATGCAATACTCAAAGTCTTGCTTGCGTGGTCTCATAACCGGTAGAACCTTTAACTATCCCATAGCAAGGACCATTTCTTCCAAACATTGTCTTCAGGTCTTTGGCAATTACTTCAGGGTGTTCCCATGCAGCGAAATGGCCGCCGTGGTTATTGAAACTCTCATGAGCCACAGGACCTAACGTACGAGCGAAGCTTGATGGCATCACGGTTAACTCTTTTGGAAAATGAGCAAGGCCGAGTTTGACTTTCGGTATCCATTCGTGCAGACGATCTCGATGCATGGAGTCCGCGGGTGAGGGGTGTGTGCCCTCGTAGTAAATTCTGACGTTAGCTGCAGGGCCTGCAGTAGAGAACCAGTATATGGAAATCCAAGTCAGTATCTCATCATCGGTCCAAGGATAGGCATCAGTCCAGTCGTGTAATTTCTACGATTTGAATTAGCCATAGACTTGTTGTGCACTACTTCATCAAACTCACTTCGTAGATCCAGGCCAGTAGAGCCACTGGACTGTCAGCCAAAGCGTACCCGATCGTCTGAGGTTTTGTGCTTTGCTCGAGGTTATAACCACGCCCTTCGGTTATAAACCAGTCGTTTCTCTTAAACCCATCCTTGTCACGATCAGAGTATGGAGTCAGGGAGTTCTGAAGTGCTAAGATGGGGTGTTTCTTGAATTTGGGCTTATTTGCTCGTATCATATTGATATGGCTTGCCTTCACTCGTTCAGGAAACATCAGTCCCATTGTTCGGGTGACATAAAATCCCCAGTCGCCCCCCTGGGTTACTGTATTCTGTTAACAATAGCTACGCTGCAAGAGGAGGATACCCACCTACCATATTCTTTGTAGCCGAGCTGTTGCATCAACTGATCACATACCTCAGCATACTGAGCCAAGCGAAATCCTGGTTTCTTCACCACATCGGAGAAGCCATAGTTCGGCAATGACGGGGCGACAACGTGAAAAGCGGGAGATCCATCACCACCTTTCAAAAGTGGTAACAATTTTTGGACCTCAATGAAAGAGCCTGGCCAGCCATGGCAAAAGAGAAGAGGAATGGCCGATTTTGATGGACTCTGTTGATGAACGTAGTGGATGTCTAAGAAACCGAATTCCTTTACTGCTATCGTCGTCTTGAAATTAGGCATGGAGTTGATGTTTGCCTCAGCTTTCCTCCAATCGAACCCATTTTTCCAATATTCCACCAGGCGTTTGATGTCCGCGAGGGGTGCGCCATAATTCCAGGGGTTACTGCTTTCTAGCTCATCTGGCAACGTGGTGAGCTGTAGCTTCTGCTGGAGTCTTTTCAGGGCTTCGTTCGGAACTTGCACGTTGAAAGTAGCCATTGTGGTAATGATAAGGGAGAAATTCGGACATCCTGTCGCCTTTTATGTACTACTATGTTTATCCATCTAGTGTCGTTGACGTCGTTGTTTTGTCAGCCTCGGACCTCCACTTTGACCCCACACCATCATCGCGCCCTTCACTCTTGCAAAGATCAACCTGTTCACCTGATTTCATGTCATTCTCGCGATCACACCATTGATTAGACCGTGAACTTTATGACTCCCACTATGGAAGGGTTTATAAGCCGTGTCCGAGATTCACTAAGCATGCCCAGAAATACTCCTCGTACCAATTGAAACTCGGACAGGCTCCATAAGTTACCAAGTTAGAGGATCTATTTGTGAGCCTTGTAGCATATCCAGAGCTTCTAGGATTGAGCTTCTGATTCGAAATCCGGGAGCTAATAACATAATAAAGCTTTTCTAAGGTTCTCAAATTGGTCTGTAGACCCCAAGGATCCTAGCTACATCCGAGTTTCAATTGGCAAGAGGGAGTAACTGCGGTGAACGAGCACCGCCTGTCGGCGGTAGACCATAACGACACTGCGCCATTTCCCAAAAAACACGAATCTAAATTGTAGAAAATTAGAATCTTTAAGAGTTTTCTTAGAATAACTCTTTAAGTACTATAGCTATAGACCTAATTTTCTCTATATAAGTATATATAATATATACCTAGAGGTTTATAATATAAAAATATATAGTTTACTATATAAATTACTAATAAACTAGACTTTTATATATTTTACTATTTTACTAATAACTTCTTTAAATTAAGAGATATAAACCTTTATTTTTGAATATAAGTAGATATACTATAAATTTATCTTAAATAACTATTTTTATAAGTATATTACTTAGTAATAGGTTTAAAAGAGATTCTAAAAAGAGAATTAGATCTTAAAATAACTTTATTAATAAAGTAGGTATTAATATAGTATCTTAGATATAGATGGATATACTAAAGATCTAAAGACTAATAATATAAAATAAATTATTTAATAAAGTTATAGCTAGAAATTCTATTTTTAGTATATTCTACTTAATCTTTAATAAATAAATATTTATAATATATAGAATACTATACTATTAGATATAGATATATATACTTATATTCTAGCTTACTAAATAAAAAAAAAATCTAGAATATTAGTTACTAATAAGTCTAAATTTAGAATCTAAGAATAGTTTTTCTACTTAGAATTAAAAAAATTCTATTATTAGAAAAGTAATTAGAGTTATAACTTATTATCTTTATAATCTATACTAGAGATATAGTAAGTTATAGAGAATT
>MU007053.1:225793-272040 GCA_010583015.1 Tothia fuscella | reverse complement strand
AGATCTGTTGCTTGTTATTCACCCACCACAGAGCCCTAACCTAAATCCCATAGAGGCTGTTTGGCAGATCATAAAGCAACGTTTGCGTGGTAGAAAGTGGAAGACAGTGGCAGAGTTCAAAGCGGCTATTCAGCGTATATATGATGGTATTACACTGGCACAAATTCGCCGACGAATTGGCGAGATGCCCTGGCGATGCAAGCGAGTGCAGGAGCTCGAGGGTGGAAGAATTAGAAGCAAGTTGTGGTAGATAAATGCAATAATATCGATATGTTCAATGTTCCGTTTTGGGCCTAGCGCCCCTGCGCGCTCAATTCCTGCACACCCTGTGGTCGGTAGACGTCGACATCGACAACGAAAGACTCCAATTTAGGCAGCTTGACGACTTTCTCGGAGTAAGTTTTTCCAAGTAATCCCTTGAATGTGTTCAACCCATCTAGTAAAACACGGATTCGTAGCAGGCGCAAGTTGCAGCAAAGCTCGACAATCTGGATTGCGCGGTGGAGACCATCGTCTTGTCTCACACCTGACGTCCCACATGAATCTATCTCAAGGGATCGAACCAATTGGTAGGCATCATTGCGGGCGAGAAATTGATCAAATCGGTTCCCGGCCTGGAATATGTCGAACTCGTGCTTTTCAAAGTACACTTCCAACACTTCACGGCCAACGGCCCTATTGACACGAAGGAGGGCTGGGGCAGAGCTATAGCGGACGACGATAGGAACCGGGTCGTCACAGTGGTCGTCGTTGCGGAGAGCTTCTTCCCAGATCTGCAAGCGAATCTCAGTAGGAACTTTGGCGAGTGTACCGAACTACAATAATTAATTTTATGTTATCTATGATAAATATATGCACACAACTTACCTCCTTCGTTAATTGCTCTGATTGCAGGAAAACCGAATCGCAGTGCGAGAGTGTAGCAATTTGAGCTTCGGACATCTTGCGAACAAGTAGCCGTTAGGTTTGTTTTCTGATGAGAATTGGAAAGTGTGGGAGATTCGATTATCAGGAGCTTTCTGACCTTAAGTGGTGGATCTCAAGCTTCTCGCGGTGAAGTTAATTGGTGTTTGAGATTTGGGTGGGGAAAAAGTCTGTTGGCGGAAGTGACGCAGGGAGTTCCTTCCAACTTAGGCTATCACGGCTCCTTCCATTTAACTTTGGTCATTCGGAAAAGCTACATGGGATTCGGGTGACAGATACTTAGGTCAAGCAAAGTCGAAGAAAACAGTCTACCTCTTATTCACTGGAACTCCAAACCGGCTGGGTATCGATGCCGGTCTTCTGACTCCTTTAGAACGAAGCTGCCGCTCAATAACATTATGCCTTATGGATTGCTTGAATCCCACAAACACATAATACTCCTGAGATTCTAGGAAGGATGTGATATGATCATATCTACGCAGGATTATGTTTGCAAAGTAAGTGTGGTTGAACTTGCCCTTTTTTGTAAGCTACAACGCCGTTGGACTTGAGGAACTGTATGACTCCTCAAAAACGATATCTAGAAAAATGTAGCAGTAAATGAGTGGGATTGTTTGGCCTTGGATAATGGATGGAGACACCGAGAATAATTCTACTCGTTAGTCATACTCACAATTGAAGCTGAGATGGTTTCGAGTATGAATGTAAGAGCTTGTGTAGTGATCTTGAAAGGAATATTTAGAAACTGATTGTATATCAAGCAGTGGAATAAATATGAGGGCCCGATAATAAAAATACACTGCAGACGGACGCTGCAAGTGGTGGAGATACTAAGAATAATGGAATTGAAAATGAACTATTTCTTGATGGATAGAGTACTAGGACTCACAAAACTCAACCAGCTTGACAGTACAAAGGTCTACTGATCCAGTGTGTGTATCTCACTCTGACGTACCATAGTCGGCAACAAGCGGTATCTGCTCAAATATTAAGTCCGTACATCCCTGTAAGCATTTGATACCGTGGCAATGACATAGCAGTAGATGAAGTAGAAAAGCTGGCAAATAGCCGTAAGAAGACTCGTTGATGGCTCCTAACTGGTCTAAACATCTTACCCATCCCCAAAAGAGGTGGTGCGGTGTCGTGGTGGTGTTGTTCAGTGCGAAAAAAATATTCTGTGACTGTTCTGGGTGGTGGGGCAACCGAGTTCTTGGCACCGTCCACAAGTTTAAAAAGGTCGAAAACTCTTGACTCTCACTCCTCCCACTGTCCTCACACCGAAACACGCAAAGCTGTTCCACCTGAGAAAAACCTCTTTCCCTTCACAAACAATCCTCCAAAAAACCTTCACCAAACCTTTTACAAATACATTACCATCAAAATGGGGTAAGTGACGTTCCTGCGAGCCTGCTGCAGCGCTTGCTCATCCACCGCTATTTCGAAAAGCACACACTGACCTTGATGTCCACAGTAAGGAGAAGTTCCACATCAACGTCGTGGTCATCGGCCACGTCGACTCCGGAAAGTCCACCACCACCGGTCGTAAGTGCTCTCACTCCTCGTCGCCGTCTGTGTTTGCGCTGCTTTTGCGGCAGCCTTCTCGCGGTGATTTTACGGCGGGCTCTGGCTCACATACAAAACAGATTTGATCTACAAGTGCGGCGGTATTGACAAGCGTACCATTGAGAAGTTCGAGAAGGTAAGACAGACTACGTTCTTCACTGCACAAACTTTCCAGCCTGTTTTCGCAAAATTTTCACTTCGCCACTTATCTGCGACGAAGCCTTGGAGGGGTACTTTAGCGGGGTACTTCGGATTGGCTTTTGGGCCTGGGCGCTAACTACCCGGCGCCTCCACTGCACGAACCATTTTCTGCCCCAAACCACCAATGGCTTGTGCATCACCAAATATCGGCGCATTTCTAGCAGACCAAAAAATTGACCTGTCCAAATTCAAATGCTAACGCACATTCCAGGAAGCCGCCGAGATGGGCAAAGGTTCCTTCAAGTATGCTTGGGTTTTGGACAAACTAAAGGCTGAGCGTGAACGTGGTATCACCATCGATATCGCTCTCTGGAAATTCGAGACCCCCAAGTACTATGTCACCGTCATTGGTGTGTTTGTTGCGAACCTCAATTCTCGTGCATTCCTCTAACAGTACCTCCAGATGCCCCCGGTCATCGCGATTTCATCAAGAACATGATCACTGGTACCTCCCAGGCTGATTGCGCCATTCTCATCATTGCTGCCGGCACTGGTGAGTTCGAGGCTGGTATCTCCAAGGATGGCCAGACTCGTGAGCACGCTCTCCTCGCCTACACTCTCGGTGTCAAGCAGCTCATCGTCGCCATCAACAAGATGGACACCACCAAGTGGTCCGAGGATCGTTTCAACGAAATCATCAAGGAGACATCCAACTTCATCAAGAAGGTCGGATACAACCCCAAGCACGTCCCATTCGTCCCTATCTCCGGCTTCAACGGTGACAACATGATCGACGTCTCCACCAACTGTCCCTGGTACAAGGGATGGGAGAAGGAGACCAAGACCAAGAGTAGCGGCAAGACCCTTCTCGAGGCCATTGATGCCATTGACCCTCCATCCCGCCCAACCGACAAGCCCCTCCGTCTTCCCCTCCAGGATGTGTACAAGATTGGTGGTATTGGAACTGTACCAGTCGGCCGTGTCGAGACCGGTGTCATCAAGGCCGGCATGGTCGTCACCTTCGCCCCAGCTGGTGTCACCACTGAAGTCAAGTCCGTCGAAATGCACCACGAACAGCTCGTCGAGGGTCTTCCAGGTGACAACGTCGGATTCAACGTCAAGAACGTCTCCGTCAAGGAAATCCGTCGTGGTAACGTTGCTGGTGACTCCAAGAACGATCCCCCAAAGGGTGCCGAGTCCTTCAACGCCCAAGTCATTGTTCTCAACCACCCCGGTCAAGTTGGCGCTGGATACGCTCCAGTGTTGGATTGCCACACTGCCCACATTGCTTGCAAGTTTTCCGAGCTCCTCGAGAAGATCGATCGCCGAACCGGAAAATCCACCGAGTCCTCCCCCAAGTTCATCAAGTCTGGTGATGCTGCCATCGTCAAGATGGTGCCATCCAAGCCCATGTGCGTTGAGGCTTTCACTGACTACCCACCTCTCGGACGTTTCGCCGTCCGTGACATGAGACAGGTTTGTTCTTTCCTCTCTTGCTCTGTTATATTCTTGCTAATTGTTTCCAGACCGTCGCTGTCGGTGTCATCAAGTCCGTCGTCAAGGTCGACAAAGCCGGCAAGGTCACCAAGGCCGCCGTCAAGGCCTCCAAGAAGTAAACAGTTGCGATTGGTATGAATTAAAAAAGGGTGTGATTTGTAGTTTCTTCAGCAGCGGATCGTTATTGGTCTTCGCTGGCTTTGCATTCTCTGGTCACTTCTTCATTCTATTCCCCCAATGTGCACTACTACTTTTGCTATCTCCCCTTTTTGCTGCTCGGTCAGCGCCCATGGTCATATGGGTTTTGAACGAGATAACGATATTTGCGATGCGATGGATGGGTTTACGGAGATCATGATGGATGGTTTTCTTCCTTTGAAGGAGTCTGCTCTGATGAGGCTTCTTAGATTCTCCTATTTTTTCACTTCTACTGGTTCAAACAAAAATAGAAGCGGGTGTTCTTTCCATGATTGTCTTCATTTTGATCTGCTGTGATATGTCTGAGTTTCTTGATGTAGTTTGCGATACAAAAACGCCTCCGCCAAGTGTTGGATGAAGCTCCGAGACCAGCGTCACGAGAGCACCTCACGTTCCAAGGAACAATAGCTTCAGCCTCCACACTATAACTCTACAAATATGGCTTGATACCGACGCACCCTTTGTCCATTCGTAAAACCCCTTAAGTCGTTCTTATCGACTGTCTTTAGGCTGCGCAAGCTCCGTCAAGCTCCAGGAGTTGCCCCGCTGCAGTATCACCCAATAGTTCCGTACAAGCTCCGCGCTCCAGCAATTCATAGCGATGGCGGTCAAAGCTGTGGTACCATTCTTGGTGGCTATGATGTTGTTCACTGGAGTGTGTAATACACTTCTTACGAAGTATCAGGTAATTCTGCCTTCTCTCTCTCTCTCTCTCTCTCTCTCTCTCTCTCTCTCTTTATTTAGCCGCCTTGGTGCTGGCTACTTCCAACCTCATACACCAAGTCGAAGAACCCTCATCACGACTTGTGAAACGCAGTATATCTAATAGTAATGTCTTATAAAGGATCTCCAATGCGTCCACAACTGCTTCGACCTCAACCCCTCCAAACGGCACTACTTCGAACAACCTGTCGTCCAAACCGCGCAAATGTTCATAGGCGAAATGGGCTGCTGGCTTGTAATCTTCGCATTCTCCCTCTACAAACGCTATCAATCCTCCCGCTCCGGCGGCGCCAGTAAAGACTCTTATTTCAGTAGTAGAGGACCTACAGTAACATCACCTTTACTCGCGCGCTCTGGAATCGTAAATGAAGAAGAGGAGGACGATGGTGATGATACACTTAGTGAAGATCCATTAGCTACGTCTTTGACGCTACCGGCTGGTGATGAGAGAGCGGAGTTGGGAGGTTGGAAAGTCACGTATTTGGCGCTGCCGGCGGTTTGTGATATTTGTGGGACTACGCTCATGAATGTGGGATTGCTGTTTGTGGCGGCGAGTATATACCAAATGACTCGCGGGGCATTAGTGCTCTTCGTCGGACTCTTCAGTGTGTGGTTCCTCAAGAGGAGATTGGGATTGTATAAATGGTTTGCGCTATTTGTGGTTGTCACTGGTGTTGCTGTGGTGGGTCTTGCGGGTGCGTTGGCTGAAGTGCATCAACCGGATAGACCGCCTACATCTCATACGTTGAGTATATCACATCTACGGGCACAACTCGTTGGAGATGTTCAGGTCACAGAGGTTGATGTGGCGGTACAAACGATTCTGGGTGTAACGCTCATTGCTCTGGCGCAGATATTCACGGCTACGCAGTTTGTGCTGGAGGAGAGTATTATGGAGAAATATGCTATTGAACCACTGAAAGCTGTGGGTTGGGAAGGTCTGTGGGGATTTATTGTCACGGTCATTGGGATGGTGATTATGCATTTTGCGTATGGGAGGACGCCGGCTGGGAAGGGTGGATACTTTGATGCTGGGGAGGGGTTGTGGCAGATTACGCATTTTCCGAAGATTGCGTATAGTTCTGTGCTGATTATGATAAGTATTGGGTATGTCTCCTCCAGTCTTCTCTCCCTTTCTTCTCTCCAACCTCTCTCCCTTTTTCACTAACCTTATTCCTCTTTTTAAGTGGCTTCAACTTTTTCGGCCTCTCAGTAACACGAACCGTATCCGCAACATCTCGCTCCACAATCGATACCTGTCGCACTCTCTTCATATGGATTGTTTCACTGGGTCTCGGGTGGGAAAGTTTCAAGTGGTTACAAGTTGCTGGGTTTGCACTTTTGGTTTATGGGACTTTTTTGTTCAATGATCTTGTGAAGCCGCCTATGAAGGCTTGTTTGGATGGTGGCGTTGAAGAGGAGGATGATGAGTTGCTACCGGAGAGGGCGTGATTTAGGTGAGACGGACACATGGTGGGGAGAAGATCTGATTTTGGACAGGAACAAGGGAAGATTGTTCGAGAAGGAGTAGAGCATGAAAATTGGGAGAGGCAGTGTATAGGCATTTAGGGATTTGGCATACGGCGTTTGAATCAGTGCTGTCGCATTACTGATGTTAGATTAGCTTAATGGATGCTATTGATACCCTTTGTGCTAAAGAATAAGAGACATGGGAGCGTGTGTAATCAAAGTGGTGGTATCCCTTTCTCTGGTTGGATCGGCAGTGTACTTCGTTTGTCAAGGTCATGGAACTACCCCAGTCAGGTATAGAACTAGACACTCAGAACAGCCATAGAGTAGAGGGATAATCAAGCAGATAAACTGGTAGGTTAATAGACGACAACAAGAAGGGGCCCTCTTTTTAGAAGCTTGAGTTTTGGATGCTTGGCTGACCTCTCCCTTGGCAAAGTCAGCGGAGTGGAATTCTTGGTAAAAGAGCGTGAATACTTGGCTAGAGAGGCCACTACCTCCCATCCAGAATGTACACAATAATAAGCAACAAATCGCCCGACTTCATCCAACAAAACCGATTCAGTGTGATGATTTTTATGATTGATATACACATACTGAACGCATGAGCAAAAGAAACAAACAAAATTTCAATTACTTCCAAGCATCAAATGTGAGTGACAGCACTTGGAGCAAGCCTTGAGGAGGGGGAAGGGGAATAAAATAATCATGTCAATTCGTGTGAAGGACGAAAAAGAAGATCCTCCGAGGACAGCACCACCGTTTGAACGCCCATCAACCTTTGTTTTCCTCGTTCCAAGCAACTAACTAGATGCACAATCATTAGCACTAGTTATCACCCTGCACGTCCCTTAGTACGGGATATAAATTCTTAGCATCGACATCCTCCTGTTCCGTCAGAGGGATATCCTCATCCTCTTCGTAATCACCCTTTGACAGTTTCTCTTGGACAAAGTTCCGTAGTGCTTCGATGATCCTAACATTTTCAATCCACGACTCTTGCGCCTTGTCCGTGCCGTCTGAAGATTCAGATTGAGCGCCTGGAGATCGCAGTGCAGGGTCCACATTCTTCATCGAGGGGGACTTGACGCCTAACCTCTCGATCTTGGGCATCTTATCAGCGCGCTCGGTCTCGGTAGGTGAAGGAGTCTCATCGACATCCATGCGATCGCCTGCTGGAGCTTCCTTTTGAAGTTGACCTCCAGAGTAGCGGCGGCGCATATCGGCGTCGAAGGCGGTGGCGAGTCCGGATGGTGGTGCGCTGCTTGTTGCGTAGGCACCGGAAGCGTCAGCCATGGCGCTGACGGTGGGCAGAGTAGGATACATTGTTGAGCCGATGTTGTTGGGCCTTGTGATTGGGGAGATTGTGTGACTGGAGTGGACAGAGCTGGGGGAGTGCCCGGAAGTGTATGAGAGGACGCTTGAGGCTGGTGTCAAGGCTGGTGTTTGATCAGCAGCAGAAGAGACTGCTACGCCTTGTGCGTGCGCTGAAAGGTGAGGGATGTGAGGGAGTTGTGGAGGAGAGTTACTGTTGCGGTAGGCTACACCACCGTGGACGTAGGTACCATGTTGAGCGACGCCTGCAGCGGCGGCCTGGTTGGAATTCTCGTAGACTGTAGATTGGAGTTGCTCAAGAAACTGATCAATGTTGAGCAGGTCGTTCTTTGTTCGGGCGTTTGGGAGTGGTAGCGAGTATTGCGGCTGGAGAATCTGATGTTGAGAGGCAGTGGCGACACCTCCTCCTCCACCAGAATAATCGGAAACGCCGCCAGTAGAGTAACCACCGCCACCGATAATTTGGTTAGGTGCTGGTACACTGTTGAGAGCCATGAGACGATGACCAACATCATAATATGTGGTTGGGTCAATACGGCGTTGCTTGGCCTCACCAAAGAATTCGTTCAAAGCATCAAAAGCCGCACGTTTTCGGAGCTCATACTCGGCATTGTTAGTCTGAGGTTGGCTGACAGCATAATAGACTGGACCGTACGCTGAACTCTGCTGGGTTTGGCCTGGGCCATGATAGGCACTTGGGTTGGACGCTCCGTTTTGATAGTAAACCGGTTGCCCAGCAATCTGGTGGTGATCGGGGTAGTATCCACTTGCTGTAGCAGCGAGGGATTGCAAGTCAGCGACTACTATTGCAAGTCAGGACACGACTCGAGAAAGAGAGCACAACGTAGACTTTGACTCGAAGAGCATCGAACGAGAAATACATAAGCCATACATAAAAGGATAGAGATAAGTCACGTGGGAGAGGTAATTCACTCACGCTTGCCAGCTTGTGCTGAGTAGCCGCCACCGCCGGCGCCTCCGCGAGCGGGTTCAGGCGATCGCATGAGAACGGAGTCGTCGGCGTGGGTCTTGACATGCTTCTTGAGATCCTGAGGTCTCTTGAAAGCTTTGCCACAAAAGTCGCACTTATGAGGCTTCAATGGGACATGTACTCGAATGTGCGATGTGATATGATCGCGCTTCACTGTTGTAGTCCTGCAATTGCCCCACTGACAAGTGAGGTTCAAGTTGTTGGTGGATTTGCGGCCAACGTGGCGCTCGCAGACATGATCCTGTACTGCGGATCAGCAAATGGTGGAGATCCTGGATTTTGTGGTAATGCGGGGTGTGAAAAATCTTTTTTTACTGTCGCGCCAAGTAGAAAACCAGCGCAACTTCAACATACTGATCTTGCGCTGCTGTTTTCATCCGATACAAACGAGTAATAAAGAAGCCCAAGGCTGATAAAAGGGGTGAAGGTCGCGTCTTGGCGATCATGATAAGTTGCATGTTTGTTGGAACTTACATAAAGCTGTTCAGCAGTCGTGCATCGCTCGCCACAGTTGGACCACTGGCAAGTGAGAGAGTCACCGCCGACACTCGACTGTGCGAGGGCCTGGACATTATTCTGAGTCTGCGATGGTGACGGTTGCTGTTGAGGCACTGCTTGGCCATTTGTGGCTACGCCTTGGGACGCGTTCTCGTTGTTTGACATCTTCAGTGAAAATGTTTAATCAGGCAACAACGATGACAGAACAAGAGATTCTGAAAAGGATCTCCGACTGGTGACCGAAGTCGATTTATAATGAGGATCGCCTGATCACGCTTTGAGAAGGTGTACGGCCTTGTGCTGAGGGTTGGTGGTTGACGGAGTTGGAAAATGGGAGGAGCGGAATCCAAGAAATGCTGGGCAGGCGCGAAGGGAGGGCACTCCAACTTAACACAAAATTTTCACACTCCAGCACAAAAAGCACAGCCTTCGAACATCAGCCGTCGACGAAATCACCCTTTTCTTCGCCTTCCTGAATTTGTTACTGTTAAGACATGCTAAACTCTGGGCATTACTTGGCGAGCTCAATAGTCCCAATGATGATTCTTTGATTGGCTATCATCCCTACTCGCCAAGTCTTGGCTGCATAACAGGGGTCGGGTCGTAAGAAGTGAGCGGCAACAGCACCAAGATTCCCGAGTCTCCTCCCTCGGCAACTTTCAGTGGAGTTGCGGAGAGGACTTGGAAGAATTCCGGGTTGCATGGCACTCTTGGTACTCGTCGCAAGCTCCATCTACTTACATTGCCTATGGAGGTACCGTCATCCCACTACCTTACCCTGCTCCCATGGCATATATCTGCGACATAACCAGACCGGGGAGCCGCCAGATGATGAAGCGTCAAGTGTTCTCTCGACGATCTGGTGCACTTCGATATTGCAACAAGAGGTTTCGATCCCAGGGGCTGGTTATTTGCTGATGGACCAACTTTCAAGCCTCATCCGCCTTCAGAGCCCAGTTCAGGCTCTTATAGACCAAAGAACACCATGATCAATGGCCTCGTTGGTATTCTCGAAGTTTGACTGACATTTGTACTCATCAGTGCTGATGTAGGTAGTCCGTCCGTCTCAAGCCATATTTGAGGGAAATAGTAGCCAAACCTGCAGCCGCAAGCTTCCTCTAATATGTACTTATTTGAGTACTGCGGATGCGATGTTCCAAACACCCGTTTCTGCTTATGGCAGTTATCGCTGTCCTCTGTTGCATCTGGCCCTCTTCTTATGGGACGATTAGTTTGTCATGTGCAGAACCCGAAGTAACACATGCGACGTCCTATTTACCTTTCATCATAGCTTCCGGATGCCACCGATTTATTCATCATAAAAAAAGCTGGCAACTCAACAGCCATTACCTCAACACCCCAATACCACTCTTCGGAAGCTCTAGGACTGCCGAGACTGGGACAAATTTCAGCAGTGGTGACAGCGATACATTCAGTTAAGGTCTACAGTCTTGGTGTCAACTAATGCGCAAAATACCAAGTACTACTATTAAATGTTCTACTTCTGCATTTCTCGGCACTCAATCATCCTATTACACCCTAATTTGCCATGCACCGTTCCATTCCGCAATACTATTCGTGTCCGTGGAGATAGTTCTCTCTCTTCTTTACTTTCCAACTCGATAAAGTAGACGGTACCAAGTATCTGACAACGTTACTCAACGGCAATACCTAATCTTTCAACCACCAGTACTGACCAGCCATGATCGAGCAAACGAGTTCGATCCGGTTGAGAACTTGGCTCCTCAACGTAGTGACCTGCGATAACTAGCGGTTCTTCTTACAATCTCTTGCATTTATCTCCCATCCCTTTCCACAATCATTCCCTCCTCAACGCCATCCCCCTGGCCTAATGCTCTCCTATCTACAACAAACACAACTTGACAAACATGTATTTCTCAAAAATCTGCTTTGCAATAGCCTTCGCATCTCTGCCATCCTTGGCCTTCAGTAGCATGAGTGGACATATAGATGACCCAGCAGCACCTATAGAGCGGTTGGGCATAAACTGCAGAGGCGGGCCGGCATGTGCTTTTCAGAAAGGTGGGTGGCAAGCTGAAGAGTTGTTGACACACCTAGCAAAGATAGACGACAAGCGCGTGAGTCTAACTAGCTTTGGATATCACAATCACTGTATGAGATGGACGCTAATCGCAATGTAGATTGTACGCCACGAAGTGATGTAAGCTTGCACCAAAACAAAGTACCTTTCTAATCGTATTTGCGCCCTTATATCTTGGCGCAATGGGGAACTTTTGAGAGACGGTGTAAGTGGTGCAGATATCAAGAGGTTGGCAAGGGAAATTGTGGAACATGGTTGCAAGTGAGTTTAACTCCATTTTTAAACCTCCTGATTGAAAGTATTGCTCCCACAAGCGGAGAGTAACGAAGACATCGTTTATGTACAGTGCTTGAGCTAATGACCTTGCTCGTGGTGTAGGGGTTGCGGAAGTGTTCCTCTTGATTACCCATACACCAATGATGCATATAAAACTGGGGAGCTAACCTTCAATGCTATGAGAAATGGGCATTGCAACGCGTACCAGGGTAGGCTTTGCGATTGAGAATGGTTGCAATTGAAAACCTGGCAGCTAATGCTGGGCGGAGTCAATTTTTATCTATGTTTCCAGGGGTGGATGCCTGAATGATAGAATAATTACTTCTGCTGACACTAAGTGAAAACAGCTATTTGTGGTTCAGAACACGGTTCAGAATCTCGATTTAGTGTCTTAAAGCCCGAGTTTGATTGTGGCCAACAAGCACGTCGTCCGCTTCAGCTTTCACGACAAGAATACCATTCACAAAGACTTATCAATTCTAGTGTGAGATTGTTGCCATTTTTACGCCGGCCTTCAAACTATTATTTTAGAGAAATAGCCTCAAACTTCTTGCTCTACTAGCCAACCATGACGGGACTGTCTTTCTCAGCTTCCCTCAGGGACAAATCTACCAAATGCCAAAACTTATCTGCTTGACAAGCTCGAGGTATCCGAACACCTTGCTCACCCTTGCTCAGCAATTTCATCATAGTCCTCCCACATTGGCCTGCTTTGGAAGCGTCCCTCTCTCCACTCTCGGGGTTTGAATCACCTTCCTTAACAATGTACACCCCAAACCTCTCGCCGTCCTTGTCATCGAAGGAAGTTGGGCAACAAGCAGCCAACACGGCAAGGGGATCGTGTAGTGGAGGTCCAGTAGTCATGCCGAACTCTCTTGCGTAGGTGGAGGTAAAGTAAGTTAAAATCTCGTGGAATAAATGGCGGACGCCGCTTGGCTTTTCGTCCTTGTTCTCGGATGCAGGTTGGGCAGAATGGCCATAGTGAAGCATTCTTGTCACGTCATTCGTTGCTAATACTTGATGTGTTATGTCCAGGGATATGAGTGTGGTTTTGGCAGCGAGAGATGGCTGGGAGAATATTGAAGCGGCTGCTTCGGGGTCACACTTTCGGGCTTGTTAGTTTCTGCGATTTTACAGTCGTTCGTTAAGATTGACTCACATAAATCTAGGAAGCTTGTCAGTCCAAAGGTCAAGAAGTAAGGTTGTTTTCAAGGCAAGATACGTACGTTGAACTCGGCAAAGGGAGTAGTGTTTCCGAAACCCTGTTTAGTCACGTTGTCTCCCATCTCCCATCCATGATACGTGCTCTGCTCTTTCGATATATTCTTATTGAGGCCCTGACTCTCCTCCAGTTTAGCTTGTTCGTCTGGTCTGTCTTGTAGCCTTCCCAGTGGTGCATCGGTAAATCCATTCCCAACGACACCGCCCATAATACTCAAACCGGCGATGTGCTTGATAAGAGAAGGATACACAGCAAAGAGTAGACCGATATTCGTTAAGGCGCCGGTAGAGACAACCCAAGTAGTTCCTGGTGGAGTGTTGCATATAGCATTATACATCGCTTTCAGAGCGCTATCATCGCCAGTCATTTGCGGAACAGTTCGGACTGGTTCAGGCAGGATTGTGGTGCCATCGAGCCCGGTATCGCCATGAATTGCCTCTGCGTGAACAGCGTCACGACAAAAAGGCTTCACAGCTCCTGGGAACACAGCAATTTCTCTTTCTCCCAGGGCTTCGAGAATGGAGAGAGTATTACGGGTTGTGTTTGCTAAAGACGCATTGCCATGAACTGTGCTGACACCTAGGAGATGGACTTTTGGAATTTTAGATGCTAGCAGGAGTGCAAATGCGTCCTAATGCATCTATTAGAAGTGTTGAATTGTGTATAAACGTTAGGGATGACTGCTTTACATCATGTCCTATAACGTGATATTAGTAACGTTGATGATCCAGCATTATAACTAAATGCTACCAGGCTCTTTCTATTTATAGAACAGAATTTGCTGGAGGCCCCAGATTGACTCCGAGAAAATGTTCTGTAGGCCCACATGAGTTCCAGAGTTTCGACAAATTGAGTCGTGGATCGTACCATCCTCTCCAGTTCAGTTTGTCGTTGCTCCCAAAAATAAAATTCAACTACAGCATGTGATGGAATAAACAGCACAACACGTACCAGAATCGCAATCCAACCATACGGAGATGTGGTCACCCTTCCCATTCCAATACTCCTCAGCAGCAGCTCGAGCTGCCTCGTCCGTAATACTCATAATTGAGTGGTTTGAATATATTCCGGAAAATGCAGAGTTGTTTGTTGTAGTAGCAAGAAATACCGGCCTCCGGCTTTTATTTACCATTTTGGACTCCATCCATGCCGCTCAGACCACCAGAAAGCCACGTGGGGGCTTGAAATAGGAGTCGGAGGATCACGATCTTAACTCCTTGAATTCTCCTCGTCTTTTCATTTCATCGTATTGACATATCTTTATCTATTTGTAGTGTGGGGCGGAAGAGGATATATATTGCGGTAATTATCTTGCGATATGCGCACTGTTTCGAAGTGTATGCTCGAACACAAAAATTTCATCGGCTCACCCGGACACTGGAGAATCTAGATCTCAAGTTTAATTCTTAACAGCAAAGATATTCTTCTGATTAGGATAGAATGGGACTTTTTGGTTATGCATTTGTCGACCTCACACACGCCCAAAAGGAAGCCCGTCGAGATTCTCTAGATCTCCACGCGGCAATAGCACAAGGCTCTATTGGACTCGTATTGGTCTTCATACAACTTTACTTCCTCGGGAGATGGTTATCGGAAAGGTGGTCGAATGGGGACGAGGAGAGACCCAGCTCTCCCTATGCCAAGCATGAGGAAGCAATCAGGAAAGGAGCCTTGGTTGCTAAAATAAAATGGAATTGGGCAAGGCTGGCCTGGTGGTGTGGTGAGGAGATTGGGTGGGGAATTGGGAAGAGAGGGGAGATCATATTTGGCGGTGTATGGTTTTTGTGGTTGATATTTTTATGTATTCAGGGGACGGGAGATGGTGAGTGAATCTTGAATGTGAAATTGACATAGTAAAACAGAAACTAATATATACAGATTACATGCATCTCACCAAAAGGTTCGGAATCATCGGAGCTTCTCAATTGCCATTTCATTACCTCCTGGCCATGAAATCACCATATTCGCCAATTCAACTACTAACTCGAATGTCCCACGAGCAACTCAATATTGGACATCAAATACTCGGACGAGTCATTCAAACACTCCTAACCTTACACGCTATTTTCTACCTCAACTTCTTTGTTCTTGTGGGGTTGCTAGCTAAGCGTGTCAAAGATAGAGATGTGATCATTGGATTGATCTGTATCTCCACTTTTACTGTTTTGGGAACAGCTGCTGCTGGCTTGATCCGCAAGTGGAACTACCGGGTTTTCTACGTAACACATGTTGTGGGAGCTAGTGCACTATTGCCATTGCTTTTCTTCCATGTTCACCACGTACGACCGTTTGTGGTGGAATGCGTGGTCGTCTTGATTCTGAATGTCGTTCTGCGGACTTTGAATACAAAGTCGTACACCGGAACGTTATCCCTCATCCCAGGAACCAATCTCATCCAATTTCTTATCCCACTGAGTGGGACAACACGTAAATGGAAGGCTGGTCAGCATGTTTACCTTCTTCCACCATCATCGCTCAGCTCCAAATTACCCGCTCAGCTCCGGAAAAATCCATATACCATAGCATCACTACCAAAAAAGGATGGACAATTACTTCTCGTAGCGAGAACGCTCAATGGGAATACAAAAAGTTTAGCGGCAACGGCACGAGCAGCGGAGATGGCCGAAGGAAGCAACAACAGGACCTTGTCAGTGGAAGGCCCTTATGGGGTATCGCCTCACTTTCCCGATTTCTCCAAATATGACAGGATACTGCTGGTGGCTGGCGGTGTTGGTGCGACCTTTATCATTCCACTCTGGCGAGATATTCTCGAGTCCCGCCACAATGGAGGTTTATTTAAAGATGGCGATGTTCGTCTCATATGGTCAGTTCGTAAACTCGCCGAGACAACGTGGGCGTTTCTGCCTACAAAATCGAAATCAACATCTGATGCTGAAGAGAAAGAATTGTATATAACAGGTGGGAAGGGCGACGTCGACGGATCAAATGATACCATGGAGATGGCTGAAACGGACACTTTGGTCGGTGCGGATGAAGAGAAAATTCTACAAGAGCAAGGTATGATAATCAAGCATCAAAGACCCAATCTGAGGGAGATTGTGGATGAGACATTTAGCGGACATGTTGGAAAGGTTGCTGTGTTATTTTGTGGGCCTAGTGGCATGAACGTACAATTGCGCCATGAGGTTGGAAGATGGGTGAGGAGAGGCAAAGATGTTTTCTATCACGCTGAAGCCTTTGGATTATAAAATGCAGATTTTATTGCTTGTTAATTAGATGGTGGCTATTCTGGATTTTCAGACTTTACGTAGCGTGGATCTCGCGATAAATAAGTCCTGATCGATAGTACCTGGATTGGCATCGTTGCAACAAGAAAATACACTTTAACTCCTCAACGTACGAATTCATCGTTGACCCACGACCTTTTTCTCAATCTATTATTGGAATAACCGTCCAAGTACGACATGAGAATGCTAGAGTAAGATTGCGTAGAGATTACAAAGAATGTTCTCGTGAGGTCTTTTCAAAGCCGGTCAGGGTCGAAAATTCAAAGTGGTTCAAATGTTTTTCACTTCAACAAAACAAACAGAATTTTCCTACCTGCTCAAGTTGTAGGTACTAGAATTCGTGAGGATACTTACTTTGATTTTATGAAGCTACTATGACAAGAAGACATCAGGATTCCGGGGTTCACCTATCCGACTTTCAAATCTATGAGGGAGTCCAGGGGGGATGAAGGAAAGGAAGAAGTTGGAAGTACAAAACTCAAATCCTTTAGGAACAGCGTCCGCAACAACACTCCACTCAACCACAAACCCTTAATCTATGGTCACAACTATCTCGGATGATTCCCGCTAAATCTCAAATCACTTGCTGGACTTCCTAAACAAATCATCGAGAAACCACTACAACTCTTCCTTAACTTCATATTCAAAGACAGGCCGCCGATCTTCATCAAGCGAACCCTCATCGCCTTCACTCACATCATCTTCCCCATCAGAAGGATGCATATCATACTCCTCCAGATCAGCCGCATCCCTCCCATCATAACCCCTCCCATCATCAAACACCATCATCCGCTCCAACAACCAAGGATTAGAATATTTCTCCCCTTTTGCTAGCGCAAGACCCAAAGGGAACACCACACCACCAACCTCCATCCCAAAACGTATAAACTCGCCAGTACGTATCCACGCCGACCCCTACATGACACAATCACCAACATTGATATGCCAATCTACCATCTCCATCGCCCTTTTCAAGAACCGACGCACGTTGCCTATGGTTATCTTCTGTCCGGGTTTACCATGAAAAGTATACGCGTACCTTTTCCGATCTGGGTGGTCCAATTCCGGTCCTGCGAATTCATCTCGACGGTACCGCCAGAATTGCAATTTTCCACCCCGCTGGTTTAAGATATGGAAGAGGAGAGGTGACCAAGAGCGGTGGCAGAGGCAATCCCTAGTGAAACCTTCGTGGAGGGATAGTGTGTTCAGTTGTGGGCATTTCAGATGGAGAGTGGCTAAAGTACTTCGTTCTACGTCATTTACGGGGGCTGCGCGGTGTTCATTGTAATATTGCTCTTCATCTGGGAGATGTAACGCATTTTCATGCTCGTAACCGCATGTGGTGATTGTACCCCTTTTACTTAATTCTAGCATTTGCTTCATGTTGTTGAAGCGGAATGTATTATTCTTGTAGAAGAAGGCGGAGGCATCGGCGTAGACTGCTTCACTTACCAGCAGGAGATTGACCGCATCGATTAGGTTCTTCTTCTGCTTCGAGAGCGGTTTGAGGAGCTGATTTGCCGGTGGAATTGCGTATACCAGGATTTGTGCGTAGATTTTCTCGCGGAGTTCTTTGAGGGTGGTCGATATGTCAGATGGGGTTGAAATGATTCGTTGAGCTGATTGAACGACTTACCTAGGGGTAGAGAGATAAAGTTCGTGGGACTGTTATTCGTTTTCGGCATGGCTTTAGAGGCCACGTCTGCCCGCTTCTTGTGCTTGGTGTTTGGCAAACGCGACCTCGAGTATTGTATTGGAGATTTTACTTTGTGGCCAGCGGTTTAGTCTACGATTCAACATCAGGACAAAGAAAAGAGGCAATGTCGCCACGTTCGTTTTAGGGTATTCCAAAGAATTGGCTCTCCTTTGTCTGTCATACTCCAGCGGTTCATTGATTGTGGAGTGAGTTACCAATGTATATACTAACGATAAAATTCAATTCATCATCTGCTCATTTGTGCAATACTTTAGTCGCTCGATATTTTCCTATCATTCAGCGGATGTTTCAAAGAATAGGCCGTGGCGTTTTTGATTACGCAGGCTTGTAAACTTGCTGCAGAGTATATGGAAACCAGTGAAGACGAGCATTCGCAAAACTGTACACAAGGTGCAATTCTGACGATAGGAGACTTGATGTGCTGGGAGAATAGTGAGAGCTTTTTCATCGTTATTAAATGATTCAACTTTGCTCTCTAAAAGGGACCGATCCAATAAATCCTATATGTGACGTTAAGCGTTCGCGATCCGCCGAATTTATAGAGTCGCATGGGCCAATGAAAACGGCTACGCCGCATATGTTCAGCGCGACAGGGCGCTGGATCCATGCGTCGGAGAATAAGTGATTGGCATCGAAGGTTTTGGTTCGATAAAAAGGTAAAAGGCACCATGCACAGTACCTATTCGGAATGTGAAGAGATTGAGCTCGACGAGTAGAATGTTTTGAAAGTCAGCGAGTAGAGGTTGCGTGGAGAGGAGAGAAGGGTACAGTTGTAAAATGGTCTGAAGTTTTAAGAGACGGCGGGAATACCTGTCTGTAACTCTGTGGCATACAGCATGGAAGACACGCTTGCGACATTTCATGACCTGACCTGTGTGTGTGGTGAAGCGGGAGTGTAGCTCTAATAATGGCTTGGAGTTCAAATTCCATCAGCCAGAGACTCATACTCGAAGCAGCGAATATAAATCATCGAAGATATGGGACATGACTTAGAACAGTTGATTCCACGATAGCAGATGAAACCGCGTAAAAAGAAGGTAACCCAGCTCAAATTAAAGAAATTTGGCAGCGTGTATCAGACCTGGAGTTGCAGGGACACACTGACGAGGCGTTTCACAGATTTCCTGCTTTCTTACCCGCATTGCTGCACGGCGATCGAGATATCGTGCGTAACGTGCAAAACGGGTCTGTGGGTCTGTGGGTCTGTGGGTCTGTGGGTCTGTGGGTGATCAGTGGAGGTTCTGCGGTGGATGTTTCAACCGCATCTTGGTTGAGATGGAGATAAGCTCTTAGGACAATTGCAGATTTTAGTGACGGGAGATTGTTTTTGATAGTGTTGTTTTCTTTCAATGGGTGCGGCCCGCGGGACCATTTCGGTGTAAACCAGCCCGCCGAAAAGCGTCGAGCTCGGACCGTTACCTTTTTGGACGTTTCCCCTTGATCGTGAGAGAGTAGATGCGAAGAAAACCAATCCATAGACACTACTGTCACCAAACACACACCAATTGCTTCTTCTTCTCTTCTTGTTCTTTTTGTTTTCCAATTCTGTTCTACTGTATTTCACTTCGCTACATCATTCAATCAGACCCGGGTGCGCTAGAGACGTTAACCTGTCAAAAGTCGGACGTTAAAGTAGCGTACCCTTATAATTCCTCGATTTGCAACCACAAACCAAATATTTACCGGTTACAACACCGGCGAAACGAATTGCAGGGCAATAATCATAATCACCGCTCCCTTCCTTCGACTCAAGCGTTCCTTATGGCCTTTCCTTGATGTTATTTTGCTAAGCGCTATACTATCCATACACTTCGGCGTCAGTGGCCGGACGTGTGGTGGTACAGCGAGATTCTCCGTGGGCAGTCAAAGCACTACGCATCCATTGTGCGACTCCGCGACCGCGTGAAGAGACGATATCGGTACCCCAGGTTCTCTGGGTTGATCTTTTTGCAGGAGAGAAGGGTGGAAAATGGCTACTATTTCTGCGACGCAACCAATCCGGACGATTACCCCTCCCAGTAGTTCTCATGGAGTTGAGCCTCCTTCCTGGTTCAACATTGACAACGAGGTATGTTTAGATTTCTTTTAGCGCGCGCAGGAGGTGTGAAAGACTTCGAAGGTGCTTCTGGATTGGATTATGACTGCGTAATCGTTTGAGACAATCGGAAAATGAGCGGGTGGCTTAACACGCTTCAAAGCTGCCGGGCACCCTTGCAATGTCTTCACAGAGCCTTGTGCAAATTCCCCAGACGTGGCATAGGAGAGATTCGAGTAATCACGGTGGACGTAGAACAAATTATCCCCAAACTCAATTTTAACGATATACGGCCAAAATATCAAACTGACGAATCATGTAGAAAACAAATCAAACCTTCAAACCCACAATCATCAATCCAAACTCCCGCCAATCGCAAAGTCAACAAACGAATGGAGTGTCAAAAATGATCCCTGAGACACGAGAGGTAGAGCCACCCCAAAAACCAGCCTTCAGCGAAGAAGACTACCTCGCCATCGCACCGGGCCGCCTCTCACGAAAAAGGAGCAACATTTCCCGCGGTGAGTCAGACTGCGAACCTTACAAGACAGGCCCAAGTACGCGGGTCGTTTCCAATGGCAATAAAAAGGGCGCTAAGAGGAGGGTGTCCAATGGAATAGGCAGTCCGGAGGAAGATGAGGAGAATTGGATACACAGAGACAAACTTGCTGCGATTGAAAGTCGGGAACTTGAAGCTGCTGGATTTCCTGTCGGGAGGATAAGTAGGTCTGGCAGTAGGAAGGCGGATGTGGAGCTTGATCACAGTAAAGCGTCGGCAAATCGGGAATCGAGTCTTGATATTCATCCTGAAGGTGACGAGGCTGACGACGAGGATCCCTACGCCAAATTTCCAGATGCATATCCACCGCGGGGGGAAAACAGACAGAGGCTTGTGTCGCCGCTTCCACCAGCAGAAATGGATGGGGGAGGTGATGCGGCCGAGACGAGATCGATAGATTTTGAATTGCGCACCCCAGAAGAGGTTGCCGCAGCAGAAGTGGAACATCACGAGCAATACTTTAGACTACCACCTCCAACACGACCGAATGGTTCAAGACTTCCCCTCCCACGATCGAGCCCGGTCCCAGTACCTATAAAGATAGTAGAGCGCGATTCACCACTAACACGCTCCCACAATGGGAGCGCTGCAGATGGACCACCGCACCTCATACAGCCACGACCAATCAGCCGCAGTTCTCAGTACATGCTCGACGATGAGCCGCCTGTGACACCCACGCATGCCACGAAAATGAGTATTTCTGGCTCCGAATACTCACCACCCAAAGCGCGAGTACCCAAGGGCGCGCCAACTTCTGGCGCGAGGAAAGCTTCTGGGGCGAAACCTCGTAATTCCTCACAACAGAACAGGGAATCTCCGCAGAAGAGACCGGGCACGAGTAGTGGAGTTGGCGGAGGTAGACCGTCTACAGGGCATAGACCCGAAGGCGATCCACCATGGATGGCTACGATGTACAAACCAGATCCTCGCCTACCACCCGACCAACAAATCCTACCCACCCACGCACGGAGATTAGCGCAAGAACAATGGGAAAAAGAAGGCAAAATAGGCACAATCTATGATCGGGAATTCCGCCTCCTCAACACGGAAGAATTCCCCAATCCAGATCTACTACCACCACTGGAAGATCCCAAAAACAGGAAAGGCAGTGTCCCCGGTGACGGTATCAAAACCACCCTTCTCAATGGTAATGCCCACGGGAATGGTTCACCTTGGCCCCTCCAGACGCCACCGTTGGGATCGCCGAGGAGTTTTGGGGACAGGCCTGGTACGAGTGGGACGGATCATGGGGGTTATAATGTCATGCCTTCTATTAAGCCGAGTGTGAATGGGACGCCGGTTGCGAGTCCGAATAAGTCTGGTCCGCCGCAGAATGCTGTTAGGGTGCCGGAACCGCTGGAGGTGGAGAAGGGGGAGGAGAAGAAGGGGTGTGGGGCTTGTTGTGTTGTTATGTGAAGAGGAGGAAGTGACTGTGGGGCTGGCCTGGGATGGAATGGTTCCCCGGACGATTGAAGTCGGGATCCGCGACACGAAACTTCGCTGGGGGCAACGAGATGGAAGCCAGATAGTGATGGAGGTGGAGGAGGAAAGGTGGGAAGCATTTCACATCTGTCGTATCGTATGCCTTTTCTTTTGTTTATAGGCGGACGGCGTTTACATGTTGGGGTCACTTCCTTCTACGGCGAAGCGTCTCGGCGATTTGCGCGGTGTCCCTTCTTTCTGCTCCTGTTTTTGTACTGTTTCTGAGAAGCGTAGAGCACAGCGGCTTGTTGTATATATCCTGTTTACTGCATCCCATCATCGGCACATATACTTTCTATCATCCAAGCCTCGTAGCATTTGAGCTTGGTTTTTCTTATTTCTGTTGCTGTCATGAAGTCGATTTTTCATTAGGTCTTGTTTTCTCCAGATACGGATATCCAAATGCGAGTTTTGCGTTTGTGCTTTGTTTTCTTGTCTTTGTTTGATTCTGGAGATTCTAGTATGGAGAGCCGCGTTTACTGGCAGGTGCTACTTGTACAGAGAGTGTCGATTGTGTATAGAGACTGTATGGTGTAGGGCGAACTGATGGGGAGAGACGCAGAGAGGAGATGAAATTTGAACAACAATTTACTATCAGCCCCGTTCCGGTGCCACAAAACAATTTCTTGTCAATCGACTAGCTTATACGCCCAACAGGAGTCACACCCCCGCCATGCTCGTACCTTGACTCCCATCCTTAACAAAGCTCAGTTGCGGTGGATGTCGGAATAGGTTAGTAAGGGCACATGACAGGAGAATATGTTTAAATACTAGGAGAGAAAGCTAAACTTTTCACAGCAGGCAAAAAGAACCAAAACAAATTCTTGCGTCAGGAACGGATGCGGAGAATTTTCTCGGATAGGGTTGGGGAATGATGGAGGCATGTTTTCAAAACAATAAAGTGGGGTGTGCGGTGAGTTTTCCGGTCCAGAAGTCGCGTTAATGTGGTGGTAAGCATTGGTATTTGACCCGTGTTGGCTTGTGGTGGTGATGGTGATTCTCGCAGTAGGTTGGCGATGATTCACTCCATCACTGACTGTTATGGAGACTGTTTGGAGTTGTGGAAGAGCTTGGATTGAAAGGCATGGCTGAACGTAGTTCACATGGATTACAACCTTATTCACAAGCGGCCCGGTTGCACTCTTATTAGTATGTTGAGACCGCGCCCGTGCCATTAAATCGCTTAAAGAGTTGTCCTGGTTTCACGCTTGTAGGTCAGGTCGAGAGGCTTTATACCTCTCAGTTTGACTTCGTCCTCAGAAAGTTCTCCATGTCGAGGGGTACTGACGTCCCAGGTTATGGAAACGTTTCCTTGGTGTGATGTGTTAATTCTTTGACAGTTCTCTTTCGGAGTTTGTGGTGGGGTTTGAATAGGAGCTGTAAGTACAGTCAACTGCGATTGATGTGGTTTGGAAAAGCGAGATTTTTAAGCTGCACCCGATGCAGGGAGATGGTAAGGAGGTGTGGAGGTATAAAACTACCAATGTCAGCACGGTTGAAAGCTAGCACATTGCAGATCAGTACAGGATCGTCAAACTATGGTCGACTCCCACTGCCTGCTTGACCTTCAGCATAACCTGGAACGTAAGCTCATAACAATATCTTTCTGTAGCCGGGATATTGGGTTGGAGGTTTACTTATCCGTTCAAAACATCTCTTCGACAGGTCTGATTGCATATAGTGCTGCTCATGTTCAGTACATGATGACTCTCATCATCATCGTGGGACTGAATGATATGGCTATCCTTAGCTGATAGTGCTACTGCCTACCATCATCACTTTGAGTGCACAGCGTGTACCAAGAGCTTGGAATCGGCTACTACCGCGTATTGAAGGGTTGACGTGACATCCGGCTAAAAATGGAGTGTCGCTTAGTTTGGCTATGCTCTGCCACAACCATTAACGATGGTCGAGCTACTTGAGACATTTGCGTACACTTCTAGAGCTGGCAGATTTAGGATAATTTATATACAGCCTAGATCGTTGTCATGAATACCCGAAAGACGAAAGTGTTGGTGGGGAGCGTGAGACTGTGTCGAACTACAAGTAGGAGGGTAGCGCTTGGTTAGTCAAGAACGAAGGAAGAGTGATCAATTTTAAACTTCCAAAGTACCGCTCTGCTCCCGGAATTATAGGTTGGGACGACGGCAGCAAAGGTCAATGGCTTCGCATTCGTACATTTACAGCGCCTAGTTGTCAACATTTGAGGACGTGTCAGGTTATGGGTGTACGGATTTCGGATCGATGTCTTCAATGGGCAAATGAGGTCTCTTGCGCCGCGGCAACGTAGGAGTAGAAGAAGAAAGTGAAAGTATATAAACGCTGACTTCTTTAACAAAGTCTAATCTCTAGACTATGATTACAGTGTCTAGAATGTCTGTTATGCGAGCTGTGTCTACAGTTATGGTATTGCAGCTTCTGCCATCTTCCTTCTTGTTCAGAATCGAACATGCTAGATATGGTAAAAGCTATGGGTTTCTCAATTTGTTCAAAATGCCCCGCAAGGAAAACGCTTTTTTCTCATCGATGATACACATCACCACCATCGTAGACTGTAGAGAGCTACCATTGCTTGAGTGTGGTGCCATACAATATCATCACCATCAAGCCGCGAATGGTGGAGGGTTTAAACCATTTGACTCTGACTAAAAGATTTCGGCACTGGATTTAAATTGACAGAGAACAGTGTCAGGCTACATACAAATTTCCATCCACCACCTCACCCATAGATCAATCCTGTTGCTAATTTTTCCACCCTAGGATGCGAATATTTGTGAGATCTTTCAGGCATTTATACTTCACGATGCGCCATACTTTCTTTGGATTTGCAGAAACATACGCACAAATAGTTGACGACCGCTGACACTTTCGAGACGAAGGCAATGGAAGAGATGGAATCCTCGGCACATGATGTCGGGGACTGTTCTTACGCTTCAGCATTGAAAAGGTGTAGAAGTTATGTGGAAGTTTAGGGACAGCATTCAAAGAGTGGAAAGAGCTAGGTTGATAGCATTGAAGGTGGAGGAGGGCAGCAGAGAAGGTTGGATTGGAGTCAAATCGCGTGCGAACGCATGGGGGAAATAAAAAAATCCAAACAGACGAGGATGGCAAAGCTGACACTCTATACGTGGGCTACTCTTACGACGCAGTGGATTGTCAGGCGCAAAACAATTACAACAGCGCTGGATTTCAGCCACGAATCCCAAGAATCAGCAAGCCAATACTCCAAACGAGTGTATGTTGATCTTTATCACTGTGGGGTGATAAATCATCTCTTCAAGCTACATGGTACTAATTTCGGCACACAAATGAGACCTTCGCTCGATAGTTTGAGTCCAAGAAGTAACCCAACTCTCATGATTGTCGTAGCTTGCGTTTAAGTCGACAGAGCCACCTCTAAACTCGTAGCTCAAGTTGAACGCTTTGTCCTAGACAAGTTCCCGCAAGATTCTTAATGTTTTTCTTTGTTGTAACAAACCCGCATTGAGCATAGTAGATCTAAGATTCTATTCTCTTAGCTCACAAGTCGTCTTTGCATGCTTTGTGCTCTTGACTTTCTCATATACTACGAAAGGTGTCCTCAGCAGGGCCACAACGTTTCCTAGACTCAGTCATTAAACTACACTGTTTCATCATGGCACCATTTAAGAGATCGAATGCAAGCATGGGTACCGTTACAGGTACTTGTGATTCTCCGCTCAATCGAGCTCCCTACGATGAGTGGCCAGAGGCCGCCGGCGCCGCGATTGGTCTCCAACAGCCTCTACGACTTGAAGCAGACGACCCGGATACAAGAACCATATGCGGCAACAGACAGTGGAGTGGACCTTACCGGGGCGGCAGCGATATGGGCGCGGGCGGAACAGTGGAGCGCTGCGCCGTCAGATTTGGTCGCGGCCAGTGCGACAACATGGTCTGCACTGACTGTAACCGTCGAAACCACCGGACCTACCAACGTATGGTTCATTGGTGCCGAGCTGGTGTATGCGTCGACTGCTTCCATAAAGAGAAGCGAAGTAACTACGGACCAGGACCTTTGAACGATATATGCCGTTGTATCATAAACAAGAGCCATATTAATCCCATCTGCGAAGAGTGTATCCATAGATACTGTCGAAACCTCCTCAGAGACTCGACAGCAGAGATCCTCCGAAGACGAACGCACAAGTTTAAGCCGGTGAGGCATCGTTATGATCTTCGAAGTGGGACGGGTACGGCTGCAGCCGTGAACACTTCAACTCTCGTACCTTGTCCACAGCGGGCAGTACCTCTATGTGTTTGCGGGAAAGGGGCAAGGCATGCAAGAACGGGAGCAGCTAGTTTAGTAAGGCTCTGCACCATTTGCTGTGACATCGATTTAACAGCACAACCTCCTGTTGTAAATCATGGATGGATTCGCCGCTAAAATAACTGTTGAAGTAGTCGCAACGTCCAGGACCGTGTTTATCTTGAAGACTTCCCTTTATTCGCATTAATCGTCTATATTTAGAATCACATGCCAATATTGCGGCCACTCGTCTCTATTACCAGATTATTAGGTATATAATATCTATTCTTTAGCCACAGCACCTATGACAATACGCATTCCATCTTCGCGGGACTTCGCCATGTGCCTTGAATTTTTTTCAGGATCTTGATATACAGCTATCAATGGTATTCCCTTCTAGTTGATCGAAAACACTTACACTTTTGGTTGAAGTTACGTAATGACCAGCAGAGGCAGTGATCCATAATTAGCTGAACTCGGAGTATTGAAGTGTGGTTTTGATGATGCAGCGACTGACCTAAAACAGTGTAGAGAACCAGGTTACAGCTCGGCTGGCATCAAAACCTCGTTTCGGTATGCCCAAAACCTCATTGACTCTCCTCCTTCCATTCACCGCAAAGCACCTTTGTCCATATACATGCGTACCCCCGAGCACTTATGTCGGGTTTTCCCATCCAATACACCTACAAAGCAGCCGAAGCTTTTGTCTTTTGCTCGAACAGCAGCGATAGTTGGTGGCTGAGCGAGGATGATTTCAGCTGCGCACCAGATGTATGGAACTTTTGTTACTGCCCTCGACTTTTGGGTGAACCTGATATTGCTGGAATTGGCGTAAGAGAAACCCGATTTAGAGGCTTCCATGGCTTGGGTTTACAGTGTGGCAGGTTTTAGTCGCTTTCATAACCTCAGCTGGTATAACTTTGATCGCCACAGGTTTATGCCTCTTGCTCAGCCGATCCAGTGAGAAGACTACCATCAACTTCTTGGACAAATTTTGCAGACGTCATCTATGCGAGAACTTCCAAAGTCTTGTCGGAGACGAAAATGCCGAATTATGGCTCGGCTGTTTATTCGATCTCGTTATGTCGTTCAGTGATCAGCAACTGGTCACCGGTATTGCCGTACTAGTTGCAGGTATCAAAAAGCTCGCTGATGGCAACATTACCATCTACCACTTCAGTCTTGTAACAGATCTAGCTTGGTTCAGCTCCAACACCCATCTTCTGTCTCTCTTAACAATTCGGGATTTTTCAGAAAGCGTGAAGCCATCCAAATCGCCTACGTTAAGTCATACGCAGGTGCGTATCAATTTTCCCGGACCTAGAATCCTCCGTGCGTTCTTAATGGTGCTGTTAGCTGCGTTACTTCTATACTGCTCGTATGTAACTGGTTATGAGGATTGGTATGAGAGTTTCCGGTGTCCCGCACGCTGCACATTAGCAGGTTCAAAAGGTGGTAAACCACTCGACTGGACGATCATGAACTTCACGCTGATTTTGTATGCCTATCCTATCGCGATGATACAACTTTTCCCTTGGAGCCGGCGATTCTGGATTGAGAATCTAAGGCACAAACTCATCGATGACAAAGGCTTACTTCCGCCGGAGCCTCCTTCGCCGATTTCACTGCCACATAATCATGCCAAGCCTCCGACAAACCTAACAAAAGCTACCGCGGCTACTCCTTCTACCCCCGGGGCAACACCACCAGGGCCCTTAACGGTTATTTGGAAAGCCTGGTGGAGCGTGTTCCTCCTCATTTGGTACACGATGAGTTCCGAAGTGTTGACGTTTGTGGTACAAATAGTCTGGTTCAGCTTGGGAGTGAAATGGACTCTTGAAGATCGAGTCAACGGGCACAGTGCGATGGAACAAGAGGAGATTGACGCTGAGAATGAATGGGGATTCGCACAACTGGTTCCTATTCTGTTGCTCCTACTGCCATTCTTGCAGCTAGTCCAATCCT
Organism: Tothia fuscella; assembly: GCA_010583015.1. Lineage (NCBI taxonomy): Eukaryota > Fungi > Ascomycota > Dothideomycetes > Venturiales > Cylindrosympodiaceae > Tothia > Tothia fuscella. Next base: position 243,867 of record MU007053.1, on the reverse strand, counting down.
ATAGTGGTGAGTGGTTCAATTGATTTGATGACGACTGATTTGCTTATAATGTTTAGCACAAAAAGAGAAATTGCGGAAGAAACGAGCAAAGACACAAACACAGGATCAGAACTTACCAATGGCTCTTTTAACACCGTTAACTACTCCGTAATGCTGCTTTTGGTTTCGAACTATCAGCCCACTCAAATTTTGTTAAATGAGTGTACTCTCGGCGCGAAGTCTTTGAGCAATGTTCCGGCCCAGTGTTCCCATACGCGGGCCACTAAAAGCCCATTAAAAATTGGAGGGGTGCCCTAGAAAAATTACTTATGTAAGAACTTCTCAAAGCAAGAGAGCCGAGCTTGCGAGGGAAGTGAGTACTGGCTTTCCCCCCGCAGCGAGCCTGCGAGCGAAGGGAGGGATGTACGATATCCGAACGCGTGAGGCACCTTACATTTGAAAAAGATAGCTAAGTTTTGAAATTGCCCCGCAGGGCCATTGGGAAGCTATGTTGGACAATAACTGTTACTGTTCCTTTGGGGTGGGGGACCCTGAGATGTAGAAGGTAGGTCCCCTGTAACACTGGGCCGGAACACTTTGCTCAAATCAAGAACTGTCCGTCGCCTTCCGGCTTGAGCGATTAGTCTCTTCAACTAAGCATCGCAGGTTGATGAGTTGATGAGTGATACTACAGCCATGTGCTTGCACTTTAAAAGCCTGCATCATTTATCATTCCTTTGGCTCTTGACAGAGACGAAAGAACAGACCACGTTGGCAATGTGTTAGCTACCGTTCTAGAACTGGAGACTTCCAGACTAAAGACTTCTACGCTTCTGGGGATCAATCAAGAGCGTAGCAGGAATGACACAAGTACGTGTGGTATCCGTTGCTGATGCTCTTCATCAACCAGTGATGGCGATGGTCTGTGTTGCATTCCTAAAAACCATCGTTAGCTAGTGGGAATCACTACTATGTTTTCAGCACTTACTGCAAATCGAATCGTTGCACGAAATTCGCCATTCCAAACGTTCTTGTTTTTTAATTATGCATCTACAGCCCAATTACCTAAACCAGTACGATACTCATAACTTTCTTTAAGCCCTGCTCCACGTGTGGAATTTTTTGAGTTCTTGCCTGTTTATAGGTCTGGAAATGAAAAGCTGGCATATGTTTTATTGTAATCAAGGACGAATCGAATTTAGTGGAAGGATCTCGATGAGATCGATCCTCCAGTCTCCGTAATCAGAGAGCGATTCCTTAGATATGGCCCACTGCCACTACACTTACGTGGGTTCCGCTAAGCTTAAGGGCCTTGTAGACCCCTTGTATAAAAAAGAACAACCTTGGTATTCCAAGCTCTTTATACAAACCGAGTAACAAAGGCAAAGTGCTAGGCGCTGGTCTTTCGGCTGTTCCTCGACTATTGACAATTACTTACGACAAGGTCCGGGAGAACGTTCCACTACCTATCATCAATATCAGCTTTCAACTCATCGAAGCAATTCAAGGGCAACAGTAGTTGTGCATGCTATCATCACTATACCTCACAATGCCGCTGAATACTACATGACGTTAGCGACCTTCATCATTACCAGAATATGCTTCTACTCACCATCACTGCTCTCCAGCGAATGTACACCTTATATAGTTGGAGTAATGTAACCATCGTGTAAGATTCAGCGCCAGCAACCGAAATCAAGGTTTAAGATCTCCTCCAAGAGATTTGCAAACTAAACGAGCCCTCCCAGACATCCAGGCAATTCCGTTTTCGAGATCTCGAATCCTTGCTTTGTCAATCCTACGAGAAACCAAGGTCTTTTAAAGAATTTACAAAACTGAATGTGAGAGAGAGAAAATACGGAGCATTTTTCTTGGGCTTGGCCCTTGATGTTGTGCCATGCAATAAAGGTTCAGAGCTTCACTTGTTTGATAATTGACTTCTCCCTTTGTCAGTAATCCGTACTACTATTGATCGCAGCTGCAATGGTCCTTACAGAAATTGTAAGTATAGCGCAGATGTGTTGAGAATGTTGTATTTTTATGCTACCCTCCCAGCTTCAGTTTCGTTCAACCATTAGTATTACGATTTGACTCAAGACTCGTAAATGATCTCCTACAGGTGAAATTGCCGTGCAGCATCTTGATTTCACTTCCCTGGAGGGATATCTAAAGGAAAAATCGCCCAGACCGAGAATAAAGCGAAAAGTTTTGAATATACAGATCGGAGCTGCATGTTAAACAAGATGCTTCACCCATCGACATGTGACAGTCGGAATGATAGTAGCAGCAATGGCTCTATCGACTAGAGGTCAATAACTTCCAATGGGCCATTTTGACAAAGAGGTAGTAGAAGAATCATATAAAACGTCACCGTATCAAAACATCAGGAGAAAAAATTGACCAAATCCGAGAATTGCATTGATTTAGTAAAGCAGTCGCACTGACTACCTTTTTACCGCTCATTCATGAAAGAGGGAATAACAAAAGCACACACGCCATCTGATCAGCTCACCGCAAATCAGAAGACCCAGAACACCTAAGCGTTCTCCTGCACCATACCCAAGAACTTCTTGTTGGCCTTGTCAGGCTTGCCATCATCAACCTTAGTCGAGCCCAACTTGTCCTTCGAGTACTGGGATGCATATGGATTGAGACGAAGCAAGATTTGGCGGTTAACAAGAGGATTCTTCTTCTGTGTAACACCGCGCTTTGTGATTGCGCCACCCTTGACTGGTCGGAGGACCGCCTGGATTTCGGAAGAGTTGATGAGTTTTCCGATATCAGGTTGCTTGACGACTGGGGAAGGGAGGAGGAAGTCCTTCTTGAGGGCTGATGGGTCGGTGGAGGATCCGTAGATCTTGTCGAGAGCCTCGAACGCACCAGATGTCCAGACGATGAAGCGCCCGAGATGACCACCTGGAGCGAGCTGGAGAAGGTTGAGAGAGTAGACTGAGGATGTTTCGACACCAGCGATGTTGCGGAAAGAGCGCACAATATCCTTGCTGTCGGAGTCTGGGTTGTAGACAATGAGAGGTCCACGGCGCTGCCTATGACGACGGCCTCGGAGTTTACCCTTTCCTGCACGGAGCTTCTTCGACTTCTTGACCTTGTCGACATCTGCACCTGCGCCAATTCCTGCTAGGAGAGCGACGGCGCCGGAGGTCTTTGTGATGGCGAATGCGGAGGAGGAAACAACGAGTGGGACTTCTGGGACTGTGGAGACACGGTGACCACGGGCCATGAGGAGTGCGGCGTTGGATGATGCGGCGATGGCAGAGGCAGTAGCGAAGCGCCTATAGTTCATTGTCAATATTCATCTTCAAATTCTCTTTTCAAATGAAGTTCCTCACTTCTGGCCCAAGTTGATCTTCTGATGCCATTTCCTCCAGACCTTTGTTGGAGCGAACATGCGACCAGACCTGCACATGTTGCCAAAGGCAGCCTGACCAGCACGGTGAGTACCACCACCAGAGACACGAGGAATACGGGCGACAGCGCGACCTGTAAGTCATTCAATCAATTCACCAGTTCACCATTTCCATGACATTAAATATCCAATTGTCACTCCACTCACCAGTACCCCAGGACTCGGCGGAAGTTTGATGACCGGCCTTCTCGCTCACAGCATATGGCTGCCTCTTGTTTTTGGCCATTCCAGTGTGGACAGTTCTGCACTTCTATTAGCACTCTGCCCCAATTGCCCCAATTGCAATTGCGCTTCCTATCAATATTTCGTGGTGGACGTACTGGACAATATCTGGGCGAATTGGGGCCTTGAAGACATTGGGAAGAGGGTGGGTGTTCTTCGTGGCGGCGCCATCGGCGCCAATGATGGTGACTGTCGGTCGGCTTGTCATGATTGCTGCTGTTATAATAGTTGTCGCTGGCCGATTCTGCTTTCACGAACTGTTTGTGGTTTTCGGAGGTGTGAAATCGCTTGTTGGAGCTGGAAGAAGGTTTCGCCGTGGATATTTTCGTTGAGGCCGCAAAAGTGGTGCCTTGTCGCCTTGTGATCTTCGACTTCACACAATTTGAGAACTTTAGCTGATTGAACAAGGAATGAAGAGGGCTGATATCGGCTCGATTTGAGTAGTTCATATGAGGTCCATCTACTGTGTTCGAATTCAGGCTTTCAGAGACGATGAATCGATGCGGGAATAATCGTAGATTCTCCTCTGCGAAACTTCATTTGCTCCGCTGCAGAACTCAAAATAGCACTAGAATAACAGCTCCTTCCAAAAGGAGACACCTTTCAAGCACATTCAGGCTGCTTCTAATTCCGTGACGCTCTCATACCACTGCTTCTCCCAAAAGGTGCCTGATCGGCAGTGTTTGCTCCAGTTCCCGTGTTAATCGCAGATTCCGCCAGGCAAAAGTGAAAACTTCACTTGAACATCACTCCAATTTACCCTTTATTCTCCTCTAACACAAGTGTTATCACGCTTGGCGTTCACAGAACTGCCGATCCCTCCCTCTCCCCCAACCCTGCAAGTCCTTAAATACCACACCTCCCACCACCAACTTCCCACAACTCAACAACAACATCCTCACTCCACTGAGGATGAGGGCTTCTTTTCCCTACTGCCACTACCACTGGCCTCTCCCTCTTTTTTTCCTTTCTCTCGCGCATTATGTTTCTTTGGCCATCGGTCTTCCTTTCTCTTCTTACTTTTCTTTTACCTACTAACCTTTCTTCCACTCTTTTTCTCTTCGCTAGTTATCTTGGAACAGGTTGCCTAACCTTAACTGTGCAATCTGCTCCATTAGCCTATACTACTAGATCTTTGATCTATAGTGGCTTCTAACTGGCACTGCACTCCCTCGGGTTTCTTTTTTCTTTTTTTCATGTAAGTTCACCCTCGTCCTTCCTCTTCCTTCACTTCACAAAAGCACGCACGCGACGCGTGGACGCGTCGAAGTTTCCCTCCAAAACCACCACCTTCGACCCCGCAAATCTTGCTTCATTTACTCGACTTTCAAATCATATTTCCCCAATCCCTCTCCCTAAGCACACTTCACCACCTCCGTCCTCAACTTGCGGCACGCTCTCCACTACCACCACTATCCTTCACCCTCCTCTTCTTTACTAATATCCTCACCAGTTATGGCCACGACTTCGGCCTCTCTCTTCCTCTCTTTTCAATTATGGCCACAACTTCGGCCTCTCTCTTTCTACTCTCTTTACGATTTCCTTCTTCCACTCTTTTTCTTTCCTCCACCACACATTCGCACGCCAAAATCGCGCACAACCTTGCGCCTCTCCAGGATAAAAACATATAGAAAGAAAACCAAAGAAAAAAACCACAGAAAAAACCACAGAAGAAATCACGGAAGAAAACCAAAGAAAAAAACCCCAGAAAGAAACCAAAAGAAAAAGACCAAAGAGAAAACCAAAAGAAAAAAACCAACAGAAAAAAACCAAAAGAAAAAAACCAAAAGAAAAAACAAGACAAAAAAACACAAAACACAATGGGGTCATGACTGTATGGGCGAGGTTGGGTCTGTCATGACATGGTTCGCCCGAACGGTGAGTGGGTTTTGTATCCATCTTCCTATTTTCTCCTTGCAGTTGTCTTCTTTTGGTGTTGGGAAAAGGTGAGTACAGGTAGGTCTCCCCGACCATAGCTCATGCTAATATTGGTAAACTCTTGCTCTGTTATCATTTTGAGAATAGGGCTGTTGCAAAAATCAAGACAAATACCAGAGCAAACACCATAAGAAAGACAGTTGGAAAAGAAGAATGCAGAAACGCCAAAACAAAGAATTCAAAGTAACGAGTAATGGGGTCATGACGTTAAAGGGCGAGGTTGGGTTTGTCATGACATGGTTCGCCCGAACGGTTGGTCGTGGTTTGTATCTCTCTTGTTCCTCTTCGCGCCCTCTCGGCTTGTTTGTTACCTTCATGCCTCCTCCCATCACCACCACCCAAACCACACAGTCCCCTGTCACAAACCCTACACACCCGTAGTTCACGCCCGAGGAGCCGCGCTCGGTGACGGAGAATTTTCAAGCGTGGCCGCAAAATGAGATGGTGGCCCACTAAATGCATAGACTCCCCTCCATGGTAGCAGACTATGCAGTATTGCAACTGGAGGAAACGAAGACCGATCACCAATCTGCGCGGGTACACCTCCGTTCCGCCATGTATGTCCCTCGGATGATAAGATCAGGATGTACTCCCGCCTCACTGGAAGTGAGGAGATTACCGATCGGTTGCAAGATAAGGCGATGCCGGTAATTGAAAGCCCCATTTTTTTGGGCCTCCACCTAGGTGCCGTGCTGGATGTTGGGGACGTTTCAAGCGTGGCTGCTGAGAGGCATGGAGGATTGCATGTGGGGCCGCGAGATTTACAGGGCGGGGCGGGTTTCTCGTGGCATGGTCAAAGCCTTGTGGTTGCGAGTGGTCTTTTCCTTCTTGCTATTCGCTAACTTTAATACCTACTCTTCAAACGCTTCGTGTTTGTCCCACGCGGTCTTCTCTCTTAGTCCATTCCACTTTCGCATTCACCAAAACTCAGCGCATCGCCACCGACCACCTGAGAGGAACAGAGATTAGTGATTACCGGGGAGTCGCAAAAGGTGTATTGACAGAATGACCACGCTTATCGAAGGGCTACGGGCACACGCAAGGTCTCATCCAAACCTGGAAATCACGATCTCACACGGAGAAATCTCTCGAACTTGCCGCTTACAGTGGATCGAGACAGTGCGCTTTCACGGCACTTCCACTCCTACTGCTTTGCAGCCTTTGTCACCTGATAGGGCAAGAGATTGGTGGTTTCCGAGGAGACGTAAATGGTGTGCTGCAGAATGACTACGCCAATCGGGAGACTATGGGCACAGGTCTCATAACTCGGGAATCACGACCTCACTTGGAGCAATCTCTGGAGCTTGACGGTTATGGTGGGTCAGCTAGCAAATGCGGTGGGAGAGGATTGCTTCCTACCTTCGCCGGTTTTCATCACCTCTTCGTTATTCGCTTATCTTCCTCCACACTTTCTACTTTCCTTTCCTTTCCTTTCATCATTCAGTAAGCGGGGCCACGAGAAAAACAGGGCGCGGGCGGGTACCTCGTGGCATGGCAAAAAGTCCTGTTAGAGCCGGGTTATCAACCCTTCTCTTGGAGTTGGGTTATTAGCCCTTCTCCTGCAACATAGCAGCCATGTATCAAGCCTCCTTGAACATCAAAGCGTTTATGGCGGACTTGATGCATGGTCTTTTGTGTCCTATTGGCCACTTTGTTGTGTTGCTGAGGCCATGGCCTCCTTCTTGCCTGGGCTCCTCAATTGTAGTCGAAATATTGGGCCTTCTATCCCCAACAAACAATCAACTTCAGCTACTGAACCCATCTCCATGGTCGACCTGACGGCTTCCTCAGAAGATGGTCATTCTCCCTCTCACACCCACCCTCCCTCAAAGTCTTAATTCCGAATCTTTTATCCTTCTGCGGCTCCTTCCCGGCTTTCTACGATTTCCTTCCTGCCAACATGCATTGTTTTTCGAATTTCCTCCTCTTTCGGTGCGACATTCACATTTTGGTCAAACATCATCACCCCACCGATGGAGTCCTACCCGAAGACAGAATCTGACACTGCTCAATTTCTCGAGGGTACTTCGACGAAGAATGCTCACACCTCTACGCGGTGTCGAAGACGAGTACCACGATTGTAGGAAACCAAGATGAGCGTTTCGGGAGCCACGACGACACACAGGGCGAGGTAGGGTACCTCGTGGCTATGGCAGATCGCCCTGTCGAGAGTTGCCAGTTCTTAAGAGGAACCGCTCTCGGTGCTTTGTCACGCACCACTCCAATCGTCTTCAAAGCATCGAAGCATTGTTGATGCACCTACAATTTGTGTTCGAGCGTCCATACACGATGTTTTGTCGACGTGACAAGGCAGATAGCGTTTTGGATAGCGTTTTTGAATAGTGCTTTCTAGTTTTCGTTGGTGGAGGTAGGATAGGTGGTTTTGGCGTTTCTGTCTTCTTTCATCGATTTTCTTTTACATTTGTGGAGGAGGATGGATGGAAATTAATAATGAGGGGGGACGACTTGAGGAGGAAAAGTGGGGAGAAATGAGGAAGGAGAAATGAGGAATTGAGGAGCAGAACTGGGGAGAAGTGAGGAAAAGGAAACATGGAAGGAGGACAGGAAGAAGAGGGGGTGGAAGGAGGACATGTTCCACTGCTGATGACGTTCAGAATCAGGAAGCATGACTCGGAAAAAGGGCCAAAAAGAAAAAGGAAACCCCTTCAAGAAGAAGGAAAAAGGAAGGGTAAAAAAGAGCAAGGGACAATATCCGGGCCGGAGAGGTCAAAAAGAAATAAGGAAACCCCTCGCAAGAGAAAGAGGGGAAGAAAGAGCAAGCAAAAATCAAGGGCCAGAGGTACCACAACGGAATTCCAAAACCCGTCACAATGTCAGACTACGACTAGTTGACAGCCTGATGACGGATTTGCAGACCACGCATCTTCTCGAGGGCCCTTCGACGAAAGAAATGCTCACACCTCTCCGTGGTGTCGAAGACTAGTACTCGATCCTTTCCTGAAGGATTGACGAAGCTAAGATGAGCATTCAAATTACTCCCCATTCTCAGGTGAAGATAAACGAACGCAGAAGCCACCCAAATAATCTTTTTACAGAGAATCAAACCCTGCAGAAACTCATCTTCTATTGAGAATAGGGAGTAGAGGGGGCACTTACCATGTGTCGCCTTTGCCGGGCATGGTCCCTGGCAAAGTCATTGAGGACGAGCTGCTTATCACTTGGTAGTTTCGAAATGAACGTCATTCTGTTGCTCTTATTTTGTGTGGGGTTTGCTGGTATGTCTTCCTTCTTCTTCGGAAGCGGAATTAGTACAATATTAAGCAGCACCGTGTAGTCTCTTGGGTCGCAGGGACTATGCATCGCGATACCATCTGCTGATGGCTGTGACCGCCATGACCTTACTCCAGGACGGAGCCAAGCACGACGTACTGATATCCGTAATAGTGCTTGCAATTCTCGAGAGTTCTGATCACGCGGTGTGGGACTTGGTGATATGCCCCTTTTTTTCTTTCCCGAGTTGGGAGCAGTAGGGTGGGCGTACTAGCATGCACTGCGCATCTAACCGTCTAGGTTACTGACGGCTTAGGGGTCAACCTAGATGCGGTTGCCTGAAAGAAGTTGGCAACAGTGTGGTCACTATTATAGACAGTAACTTGTGAGACATGACTACACATTGCGGAGTCGGCGATATAGATTGGTTGGGGAAGGTCAAGTTAAAGAAGGAACTTGAGCGGAAATCCCAAGGGCGCCGTGGTGATTGAGCTTCAACGTGTGGCTCCTCAAGGTTGAGGGGTAGGGGTGGTGTCTTTCGAATCGCCCATCGATCGCGAGGAGCACGCAAGGCGATACCATTTTTCATGGCTGTGACTGCCATGATATTCCTTTAGGACGGAGCCAGGCGCCGAACTTTACTGTGGGCGTCTGCAATTCTCGAGAGTTCTGATCACGCAGTGTTTGGACATTGTCCCTTAGGCAATTCAATGTGCAATCCAAGTGAGGACTGTGCTTGGCGATACCATCCTTTGATGGCTGTAGCTGCTCTGGTTTTACTTGAGGACGGAGCCAAGCATTAACCGATAACGGGAATGTTTGCAATTCTCGAGAGTTTCGATCACGCAGCAGGTTGGTATTTTAGTTTGTACCTGAGGACGGATATTGGTCTTCGTTAGACTTCCCGAGGGTTTCAAGATCGTTATGACTGGCCGTGGGTGTTGGGTGTGCTTGATGACGGATCTCGGATTACCTTTCCTCTTTAAATCACTTGGATCTTGAAGATTCGCCTGATTGTTTTGGGATTTGATGCCTGCTGGGATGGAGCTCGCTCCTTTTGGCGGGTACGAATTCACAAACGCAAATTCTTGGACATGCCGTTGGTGGATTTGATTTTTCTTCGTGATTGATGACGGATAGTGGGCTCTCGCCTGCTTTCGAGAGCACCGGGAGGGAGCTTCGCATGATTGCTGTACAGCTCAAGTGGCTACCGGGGAGTCGCACTGCGTAATGGAAGGCTCGTCTGGGGGCAACCGCCAAAACTTGGACAGCCGTGACTTCACAAGAGTGACTTGTACAGTATGCCGCTTGCGAAGTTCATGACCCTGCTTGAGGACGGAATTTACGGATTCCCGAGGGCACTTCGACGGTTCGCTCGCACCTTTACGTTGGTGTCGAAGATAAGTACTGGATCTTCCTGATCTGGGAAACTAAGATGAGCGATACATAAGGTTTGTGTCGATTATGAGTAGTAAAAGGGAAACAGGGGGGACTAAAATACTTAATTTTGACAATGCTATGCAAATGGCCTTCGCTCATGCAACCTTTGGTGTAGTCTATTAGTGATTTTCCACGCCCTTTGAAATGCTAACAGTAACGCCGCGTATGCCAGTGAACGCTCAAACATGCCTCCAACCAATAGCAGATAACACCTGCATCTCATCCACCACACACCATGGTGCAATTTCTTCAGTTCCTGTTTCCAATTGCGCCGCTTTGAATACTCTCATGAAGTGCATGTACCTTCCCTTATCACTGTGGAACGCCGCACTCAGAAAGCGTTTGAACCGGTTCTCCCAGAGCCCATAAAAGATTTGTAGCATCGAGAGCCACGGATTTTGTTTATGGACAGCGTCATATGCAGTTTGATTGTAACCGACTCGAACCGCCGGATTCATGAGGACTGGCTTTTGAGCGAAAAGCTCGCTGTCAGCATGGATGAGACAGCATTCTGAGGCTTCTAAATGTCTCGATGCAAGATTATCTGGTAAACCACGGAAGCGAAGCGGATTGTTTTTTGAGACAAAAGGTGCGGCTGGCATCGATACAATTCCGTTCCAGCAGCTGGCGACGGGAACTGGCTGATGCTGTTTCAGCGCAGATCGAGAAGTACGAGAGCGAAAGTATGGCCAGGTTGGGTGTAGATGTGGGTTGCTATGCGAATCTCTAAGTACGAATGTGTCATAATAGAGTGGTGGGTGTGAGAAGTCGAGAGCACAAGCAGCTGCGTAGTCGCCGCCATTGGTCTCCATTAGAGTAAACACGTCTTCGGAGTTGAAGATCACATCCCCAAGAAACAAGACGTAGTCGAAAGTCTCGCCTGCATCAAATAGATCTTGCAATGGTTGCAGGGTCCGATTTCGAATCTTCGATAGGTACGGAATCCTGCGCAACTCTCTGGCTCCTTTTCTAGAAGTAATCCAGCCACCACCATCATGATCCGGTGGTCGAGCGATCAGATCCGCGTGCGTCTCGTCTTCCATAGTGATATTTCTTCTTACTCCAAGTCTGCCAAGCTCTTCATCAAGTTCTCGCAAGCCGCCTTTGGTATCGTCATAACTACCACCCTCGAGAATGGTCAAGTAAACGTTTTCAGTGCCCAAATCGACGATAAGATTCAATAGTGCATTATTCCAGTCCCCATACGGCCCTCTTAACATCGCGTCCGCGTTCCATAATGGGGTTGCAATGTAAACTTTCTTCCTTTGCGGACTCGCTTTCTTCGACTGAAATTCTATCGACTTATTTCTCTCGACATTGGCGATGTTTCGGTGGATGTATACCACCTCCAGGAAATTGACAAGAATGAAAAGGATCACAATGATGTTGCGTGGTCGGAAGCGACGAGATCGTCGAGACAAAGCGTAAATCATGCTTGACAACATAAATAGCCAGGGAGCTAGTAAAGCCGTGACGCAGGGTATCCACACCCGGTAATCATGAATGAGTACTACGGTGTGATAAGGATCAATCCAAATCCTGCCGCTGCGGGACGCCGTCACGTTGCTAGAGTGAGAGTTCGAAGATGCAGGGGTAAGTCTGGGGAAATCCAACGCGTTTTGTGGCGTGGGAATGGTGGCGTAGAAGTCCAAATGGGTATGTTTGACCCAAAACAGACCATTGATTCAAGTCATCGGATGCATACATGAAGCAACACTGGAAGATGAAAAGTTATTGCAAAAATCTGGAGCTGTGGAGTCTGGACGCCACACTGTTCAATTTACCACTGCAAATTGGAAGGACCATGCCCCCGAGGATCGTGCCCCACTTGGCACCACTCAAGAAAGAACGAGAGAACTCGATTCGAGCATCTGCTCCAAGAACGACATTCTTAGGCTGCTCTTATATATACTGGAGCTAAGACTTACACGAAAGCGGCAAATGTTCAGGGGAACAGTTACTGAAACAAGACATGGATTCAATATAAATAGCATTACTTTTCGAGAGGACCTAAATAAAAGGAGGAGATACAGAATGCCCATAGTTAGTAACAAACTTTGTCACCGTTTTCTAGACAGGTTCCGTGTAAATCTTTTTCTCCTTCAGTCCTGTCTTGTCATTCTGCAATTGTACCGCAACGTTTTCAGTCATGTTATGCGAGACATCTTTCACAAACATAGCTGCGAAAAGTGCAATGATCGAGAATGCTATGGCAGCATAATACATGCGTCTAGAATGACTTGTTAGTGGACAGACTTCAATTCCTGGTGTAACGTATGACTCACTGGAAAGCTAATCCCCACGACCACTTCAAGACCTCCCGGGCCGCATGCACAGCTTCTGGAGTCACCCCTTTCAATTTTGCGGCAAGGTCATCTTTACCTCCGATGACCAGCTTGATCAAATTTCCCAAGGAGGATTTGGGGACACCCATGGGAATGACCTTCTTCGCAACTCTGATAGGACCATCTGTCTTGAGAGTTGAGTTGATGATCGAGCTGAATATAGTGACAGCGACACTGCCTCCCATCGCCCGGACACTTCCCAGCACAAGTGTAGCCAGCCCAATATTTTTATCCCGACATGAGAGTTGAGTGCAGACGATCAGAGCTACCAACATAAATCCAACCCCAAACATAGCCACGAATCCGAGGCCAAGGGCCGTTTTGAAGGTATATGGAGTAATTCTTGTGAAAAAGCCGTCCGCAATCAGTTTGATCGAGACTCCGTAGATGAGCATGAGTCTGGAGCTGAAGAATCTGTGCTTTCCCAGCAGCACACCTCCTAGAAAGCCGCCGATCGCGCCGCCGCAACCTCCAGGAATTGAACTAACACCAATCTTGATTGGATCCCGGAACCACATGCCCTGGACCTGTTGAGTCCAGAATGCAGCAGCAGAGTATAAGCTCATCCCACCAACAAAGGTGATGACGAGGAACAGAGAAAAGGTTCTAGCCTGACCTTCGAACAGCTCGTGAGCAAAAAATGGCTGTTTGGCCACCTTCCATTCCCAGAAGCCAAGGCTAATCAGACATAAGACCCCAATCACAATGGGCGAGATAGTCCCTGCACTCCTCCATGGAAATTCCTTATCTCCAAAAGCGATACCCATGAGGAACAAAACCACTCCACTGGCCATGAGGAACATGCCGACCCAATCAAGCTCTTTGACACGCTGGAGTTGACTCTTGCCCTCAATTCGTGATGCACCAGGCTGTCCACAAGGTTAGTGACTCATGAGGAAACGCTGACATTGGAAACCGTACCGGATGATACCATAGGTATATACTCGCAATGCTCATCACATTCAGTATTGCTCCAATGATGAAATTGATCCTGAAACTCAATTTATGGTATTTAACCATTGCATTACCTAAAATTTCTTAGCTCTTGTAAAACATGCGATAATTTTCGCCTTACCTGTTAATGATCCAAAAATAGCCCAAGGAAGTGTGACGATGTCAAGCGCAGCTTGAGCATTTCCCCGATGTTTGTTTGGAACAATTTCAGCAATGGCTGCGAGTCTGGACGATACATGTCAATACCAATCGGCTTGAAAGCCTCCAGAGCTATCTGAACTGCTTACGCGAGCTGCTGGCTACCACTGCCAATACCCTTCAATGCCATGGCGGCAATCATCATTGGAATGTTTTGCGAGCCAATAGCAATAGCAGTACCAATAAGCGATATACAGCATCCTGCAATAACAAATCGTCTCCTTCCGAAAATATCTGATAGACCACCGGATATTGGCAGCGAAACAGAAACGGCAATAGTGTAGGCAGTGAGCATCCAGTTGTAATACGTTGTGGGTCCTGAGGCGATGATAAGTAATGCACATCATTTGTGCCGGAGTCGAACAGCATACCTAAATTTTCATCGATGTGCTTTAGAATTGCAGATGTACATGCATTTTGCTGATATGCCGTCGTGTAGGAAAGACATAGAGCAATGCAAGCTAACCATTTCTCCTTATTCATCGTAGTTTGCGTTCGTTGAAGCGGAGGAACGTCGCTGTCGCTGCCAGAAATATCCACATAGTGAGTTTGTGATTTCGTCAAGTCGTTCTCAAGCTCCACCTCTTCTAACACCTGTCCTTTATTCGAGGGATTCGCCGCCATCGTGATCTGTGTATCGTAACAAGTTATCAAGCAAGATTGAGTTAACTGGTTGAATGGAGGTTGAGCCCTGGAATCTCTGAGTCTTAACAGTCCATAAACGCCGCCGGTTATATCAACCAACAGATTTCAAAGACATCTTGGGATATCTCATATATACACGCCTGTTCCTTCCTTAATTATTACGAGGATGATCGCAATCCTAGCTCTAGGTTACTATGTGATATACCGCTGTCTGCGCAATGCCCAATCGGCGCCCCGTCAAACATCGTAGTCGAGTAGGGATTTAGATCACTGGCAGGCGTAATCAAGACTTTGATGGATGGCATACTTTGAGCATGTGCTCATTTGCGCATCTGGGCTTGTTCAGAAGGCCAAGAATCATCTAACCGAGGAGTAAAGGTAGCCATAATCCTTGCGAAAGGCTTGAACAAAGCATGTAGACAGTGAAAAGCTGGAGATGCTTATTATCCACTATCTAACCCCGCATTAGCCATTGGTTCAAGCGTCTTCAATGACCTGTTCAAGCTGTAAGTTATTTGCAACAAATAAATATCGGTTCTGCGTCCTGGGACAAAAGTCGCCCACCTGCCAGAATTATCTCAGAATCTTTCATTGTCAAATCGACATGTCTTGCCCGCAAATGATAGAAAATTTTGCTTTACTTGCATTACCAAGTTGCCGACAGTTGATGTTCGCCGAGCTTTTGACTGATGATCCTGCACAATATCCTCGCATGGAGCACTTTACTCAGACCTAACCTGAAGCGAGGAATGGCTGCATCTTATTGATCGCCTTGGGAATGAGGTCCTTAAGAATTTCGTAGGCGGAAGAATTCCAGAATCTGAAGGCAGTGTTTGACAAAAGTGTCGTTCAGTTCCCGCAACGATTTGAGGTTCGAAGGTGGTTTAAGAACTGTGTCCCTCGAGGACATATTCTTAGAGGTGTTTGAGAGCTGAGTGAGCTCAAATCAGCAGGCTCATCGTTCGCTGTCCATAACGAAAAACGCAACGGCTCCCAGTCACTTTCGGGACTTGCAAGGAGCCCTTGAACGCTATTATCATGAAGGAGTGAAAGGAGGAGAAGTTGATTGGGAGTTGCGTCTCCGCAGGCCGAAGACCGCGAACAGACGGCGCTAGTGATCGTTCGAATTGACAGCACAGCAAACTTCATTCTATACAGGAATGAAGTGTTATACCTCCAATAATATCCGAAAGTCATTCAATTACTGAAAAGGCGTGGAAGATTATGTTGCTTCCTTACTAGAAGATATTCTTCTGCAACTACCTGCCACCTACTTTAGCCCGGCGACATCCCTCCAATCTGACCTGGTTTTCAAATCACATATCTCTTTCCTAAACACTTGTTCTCGAATTTTATCTAGCGGCTCAACTCCGAACTGGAATCCTCCAAGAGCAATGACACTCCTGGAATTTTGACATGTGCTGGGCCACCTGTGCATTTACTCCCAATCCTGCATTCCTTACGGAGATAGCGTCCGTAGGTCTGTTTGAGAGCGGGCCTTTTAGGTGTTGAGATTACGGACGTACTCTGTTCGTCTTTGGGGTTATTCCCAACGATTATTGTCTTTCTCTCTGATGCTTCCCTTCCAATTAAGTCCAGGTATTATTACATTCCTTTAATATTCAGCTGCTTCAAACTCTATGCATAGTCTCACAACGCTTATCTGGGATCGCTATGCCCAATAAAATCTTGAAATGCAATGCATTTTTATCATTTATGAGAGTTCTCTTCATAAGCAATGTACTCCCTACATGGACGAGACATTGGACCTGGACTGGAAACCAGAATCACCTTCATTTCGAAACTTGCTCAAATTCCAAACTCAAACCCACTTTCCCTAATGTCTCTACTATCTTACATTTCATTAGGCCTCGGTGAGGTTTCCTGCAACCTCATGATTATGTACGCTGTGAACTCGCCGGCCAGGCGCCCTTGACGGATTTTGCATTCAGCTACTTGGGGTTGGCCTTGATCTACAGCATTGAGTGCAAGCCATTGCTCCGATGGAACTATTTTACTTAACAAAGCTTGAGTAGCCCGAGCAATGTTTGGCAGTGGTCAGGAGATCTTACGCTGATTTCTGCCACGCTTGCGACAATGATCTCGGGAAAATTAGCAAGATTGACTGGTTATAGAAATAAGAATTCTCAAGGAACACACAAGGTTATCCTCGTAAAGAAAGTGAAGCTGACAGGATGAAGTGTTTACTGGGAGGAAGACTTGAGGTCTTGTTGGTAAAGACTACAGCAGTGCTTCGGTGTATTTGGTTTGGCGAATTAAGATTCTATATCATGTCAGTCTTGCAGAACAAGCGATAATGTGGTGTGATGTCAAAAGCCTGCAAGATCCGAATTCAAGACTTCTTGTGGTTATGCGAACTGTTCGTAAGTGTCCGCACAGGTAGTCGAGTAAAGCATTTCGTTTCTCAATATGGGGGAGAGATAGCATTCATGGATGAATATCGTCCGCGGAATCTCTACAGAGTTCAGATTTTAGGCTGTCGTTTGGTTTCCCGGAGTTGGCTCACAGACAAAATGAGAGGTAATTGCGGAGTAACAGTGATAGTGACTTCTTCCTCGCCTGGCCTCGCAATGCACATGTAGTCTTACATTCGTCGAAAGTTCGGTCTGTGATTATATAAGAGACCCCAAGCTTTTCCCAGGAGCGGATGATATGCCGACGATGTTTAGCACTTCTAGAAAAATCGTGAATCTACATTCCGTCTTCGAAGCTCATAGCATCCAATTCCTTAGTAGGTAGATTGGGCTTGTAAGCTACCTATCCGTGCTTTCGAGTCCTTATCTAAGACTTGAGCCTGTCCACAGTTCCATTCTACCCCATCAAAGAGTATATGCCCCTTCCCAGTTCGATTATTCAACACTAATCAGTAATGTTAATTTCATTTACGACGTCACTCCTGTACTTTTTTCATTTCCAATTCACCCAACCGTACTCTTCCCACTCATTCAAGTCGTGACGCGGAGATTCATGCCCAGAGCCCAGAACATCAGCCCCACTAAGCGCAACTTGTTTTTCGGACACTCAATAAGAAAGAGGTATAGATCACTCATGTAGGCGCACCTCAATATCATTTTATTTGAGGTATGAGGTTGTATTACCGGTTTTCGGTTCATTCGTATCGTTGAAGATATTTGCACGACGGGCCGTGTTAAGAAATTTGCAGACGAACGTTGGTATGAGAACAAACAATGAGAACTCAGGTACGAGGATGGAAGCAAATGGTGAAAACAGCGGGTGGATTGATATATAAAGGCACCCCGTAAGATGTGCGGATAAATCTTACCGTCTAAATTTAGATTGCTCCGCCGCCACGAGCACCAGTAACCAGAAAGGCCGTAAAAGGAAACAGAGGCTGACATTACACAGGGTGTGCAAGAATTGAGCGCGCAGAGACTTGGCATATAAACAAACACCTTTTATCTCAACATTATATCTTAATTATAGCACTAACCACGCCTCCTAGCTCTCCTAAAAGAACAGAGTATACTACTATCGATAAATGCCGTTTTTTAATGCCTATAATCGCAAGAAATCAGCCACCTTACTTGGTCAAATCTGCTGCCGGCGCGATATCGACATTAAACCTTCCACAGCGCGTACTTGGTTAAAAAAGAGGGAAATCCTAGGATCTGGTGCTCGCAGGCGAACGAGGAAGCTTTCAAATAGGCTAGGAA